>CM076581.1:1114402833-1115002833 GCA_034641835.2 Pinus albicaulis
GTTCAACTCCTTAAGTTAGGGATTTGAGATGTAATTTTTTTAATAATTTAAAAGTGCAACTCTATTGTACAAATTTTTTTGAGTTATCAATATTAATGAGGGCGTACTAATGCTTCTAGAGGAGGGGATAGATATACAACGCATAATCAAATTTTAATTTTAGATATGTTTGTTATATTTAATAGTTTAATTTTAAATATATTTCTTCTTTACTTAGTTATTATATAAATAATGTTCGGTTCCTTAATTTAGTAGGCTCGCTTATGTATGTTTATTTTTAACTCAATGAACCATGCATATTTTGAGAAGTACACATGATAATTTAGCTTCAACTTTCATTCAAGCAAGGTGAACTAGGGTTAGGATTTTGTAATGCTAATAAAGATAGTATTGTGCATATATCTAGAATTATTGTACCCAATTTTATTTTTACTCTACAAAAGAGAATTGGAGTTCACCACTATATGGTTTGAGAATCAAAGTTCACTACTTCATGGTTTAAGGTTTTGAGCTATAACATTAATTCTTTTGTTTTTAGATTGAATAAAAAAGGGATATAGCATCTACACTTTTGTTTTTAGATTTAATAAAAAATCAATAATGTTATTTTGAGTGTTTAGATTTGAATGTTTGTTGTTTTAATTACTAGTATAAATATATTTTAAGCTATATTTTTCAAGAACCAAGAGAGATCAAATCTTTTGAGATATAATGTTTTTGATAATTTAAAAACGTACTAATATCTTATAACAATATTGGAGTAATACAACTTTAATAAGAGCATATTATTACTTATGGAGGAAAGGAGGGAGATATAGGGTGCATGTATGCTCCTTAACCAAATTTTTGTTTTAGATATTTTTGTTATATTTAATAGTTTAATTCTAAATCTATTTTTTTCTTTACTTAGTTATTGTATAAATAATGTTTGGTTCCTTAAGTTGGTAAGGTTTTTCATGTATGTTTATTTGTAAATCAATGACCAATGCATATCTTAAAGAGTTCACATGTTAATTTAGCTTAGTTATCCATGCAAGCAAAGTGTACTAGGGTTATGATTTCATATTGTTATTAAAGAAAATATTATGTATATGTCTAGAATTATTATAGCCAGTTTTATTTGAGTTCACAATTTTATGGTTTGAGAATTAAAGTTCACCTCTTTATTGTTGGAGTGTTTTGATATATATCATTCACTCTATTTTTTTAAAGATTTAGTAGATTTAATAAAAAATAAATGATATAGCATCTACATTTTTGTTTTTAGATTTAATAAAAAATCAATCATGTTATTTTAATTGTTTATATTTGAATGTTTGTTGTTTTACTTATCAATATGAATTTATTTTTAAGCAAGATTAAATCTTTTGAGATATGGTTTGAGTGTTTTGAGCTATATCATTAACTCAAGCCAAATGAAATCTTTTTAGATATGGTTTGAGTGTTTTGATCTATAGAATTAACTCTATTATTTTTAGATTTAATAAAAAGTAAATGATATAGTGTTTACACTTTTGTTTTAGATTTAATAAAAAATCAATCATGTTATTTTGATTGTTCAGATTTGAATTTTTGTTGTTTTAATTACCAATATAAATTTATTTTAAGTCACATTTAAAATTGATTTAAATTAAGTTGAAAATATAATAATTTATAATTTTTATATTTTGTATGACATATATACATAGTAAAAATATATACCCATTATGAACTCAAACATATAATATGTGAAAATTAAATCCACATAGAAAAGATAACAACATTTCTCTCAACCACTCAAACCACATCCAATTAACATAATAATATATGTGTCAATGTCTTTAAAATTTTATGCTAACCTTGCTATTCCTTTCTATTCTATTTAGCTAAATCATTAAAATACATCATTGAAACTTAATTTCATCCACCAAAAAGATCCAAATTATTCTCTTTTATAAAAGTGTCTTAATTACAAGTTGCATAGGTACGATTTTGAAAATATGGGGTATGTGTGTAGAAAAAATACAAGTAAAATTTATGTAAAGAAATAATGGATTATATCATTTTTAAAAGAGGGATTTTTCTTTCAAATGATTTTTATTCATTAATTAATATTTTTATTCATTAGTTAATAGGTATGATTTGATATTAAAAAGTGTTTTTCAAAAATAATAATTTCTATCATTTTCATTAATATTTCAAATTTTAAACTAAATATACTTAATCTAAATGAAACATATCACATTTAAGTATTGATAGCATTAAAAAAATATTCTAAAAATTAAGTAAAATGTTTAAAGTGGAATTATATATGTCATATCTCGATTCTTAAACCAACTACATTCATTCCATTTCCATAATATGTTATTTTTTATTTGAAAAATATTTAATTTTTATAAATAATGATATGTGCTATCATATTCCCCAATGGGGGTGTTAACTTGAGCATTAATTTGACCTCTTTGTAAGGAGTGCTCTTTCTACAGGTCTCTCCTCACTCATTATGGTGTGGCAAATGGAGGATGAACAACGTTGGGCAGGTACTCCAAGTTGTGGTGTTTTAAATGTTGGATTAATTTTTCAAGGTGGTAGAGGTTTGTCTCTCGTGAAGAAGAAGACAAGGTGGTGCCATCGTATTCCATCATATAGTATGGATTGGTCTTGTTCATAGCTATCAATGTTTTATAGGTTGATGTGTCTAAGTTCATTAAGGTTTGAGAGTCCATTACTTCACATTGGCTTGATATGGAAGCGCTTCTCAACTACAGTGAGGTATTTTGTCTTGTGCTTACGATATTGTCTTGAATTGTTGTTAATTGAGTTATGGTTCATTTCATCCTTTTATTTTCCAGATTAGTGTTATGTATGCCTCTATATTTTATTATGTAAGAGACTTGCTAGAGCCTTCTTTGGATCTGAGCAAGCTTTTATTTGGTTCTCGTGTTGGTTCTATCTGGGTGTTGGCTTTGTCATATGTTAATTTGGTCCACTTTTGAGAATTCTTCCTTCTACTGATTCTATTACATCATCTTCCGTTATTTTGGTTCCCTCTAAATTTGTGTGGGTTATGTATTGTGGAGAAGAGATTTTCTTGTCTTGTGTATTTGGGTATTGGATTCTCTCACTATATTCTTCTGTTTTGGGGGTTTTGGTGCTTTATGTATTTGGTTATCCCTGAAATATGGTAATTACTAGAGTTTGGTCCTTTGGAGTGGCATTGGGGAGATGATATATTGGTTATGAGATTTGGGTTGCAAGGGTTTGTTGTATGTTTGACTTATTATTTTGTTGGATGTGGATTGTGTACATATGTTACTTGTTTTCCTGTCACTGTCACTACGGCGCCTCGTCAACGAATGATGAGTAGAAGGGGTGGTTTGGGAAATGTGAGAGTTAAGAGAACCTATATTTTTTCATTTAAAATTATGGGCACTTTATTTGATGTGGTTCCTTTTGAAGTCAGAAGGGAAATTATACTACTGGTGGTTAGAGAGACTGAGGATCACCCCTATCATTCTAACTATGAGCTTCAAGTGTAGAAATGAAAAGGATCCTAGAGCCCGGTAGATTTCAAAAGAAAAGGATGCATTTCTTGTAATCTCTCTCTTTGCACTCGCAAATGGATACTTTGTTACGTCTAATATTTAAGGACAATAAGGTTGAAAAATATAATTTATTTTTTGGGTTGGAAGATGTTAAATGTATGTTATGAAATATCTATTTTTATATTAACATGTTGATTCGATATTATCGAGGGTGTAACTTTTATGCTTTCAGACTCTACTACTAGAGACTTGACTAACACTCTTGTGGATGCAACTAATCCTCCTGTGGATAGTGCTTAGGACTTGACCATTATCTCTTCTAACAAAGAGTAGATTTTGATTTCATATTTTTTTGCTGATATTTTGATAGTTTTGTTCTAGCAATGTAATAATAGTCATCAGGGTTTTCCAGAATTGGGCAAGACACTATGTGTGAAGGTTCGATTGGTTTTTTCTATGCACTTATTTTTGGGTTAACTGTATTTATAGTCTCAATGATGATACACATGGGTAATTGTATGGTAAGGATACTCAACCTCATCTTAATATAGTGCTTTGACTATGGAAATTATATGTGCATGAGAAGGTTCGCTATTGTGTGGCATTATTTGATGGTAGGAGAAACTGTTTTGGATCATGGTGGGATGAAATGGTGTGAAGGGCTTGTCTCAATTGTGACTCGTGGGTGACTATAGGGCCAATCACAGATTCTGCTATTGACATCTTGGTTTTGGTTTATAAATTATTTTTTATTTTATTTTGGGAACAGTCCTCAGAAGTAGTCGCTACTATATCTTCAGTTCAAAGAAAATTTTAGGGGCTAATATTTGCAGGTGGGTTAATTTTCCATGCTTTTTCCAAAGAAAAAGTTCGCCAAATTCTATTTTTTCTAAAAATGATTTGCTCAAATTTTATAGTATAAAAAAATATTACCTTAGATATCACCAAAATTATATAGAGGCTATATAAACTAATTAGAAATTTGAATATTTTAATAAATATATCACCAAATATTGTATAGTTTGCATATTAGGGACTAGGAATATTTTCCAAGGTTTCTAAACTCGAAGAAAAATTCCATCCTTAATATTTTCCCTTCTTCAGTTATGGGTACTCATTAGGATTTGGTTTTGGTGACTCATTAGGATTTGGTTTCAGTAACTCATTAGGATTTGGTTTCATTGTTGTGTCTTCACTTAACTGTGGTCTTAGTGTTGCAAATTTGCATGCTTATTCTACTATTGTAACCCCAATTATTGCTGATGTGGGGACTGATGTCTTAATTATTATTGATGCCATCTTCTCTATTATGACTTATTTAGTTGTTTATGTGGGAATGAACTTTATACCTCCAGCCTATCTCTTGATATTTGTATGGTTAACAATTTATTATGTACTCCTATTGTTTTTATTAATGGAATTGAGTTACAATTTACAAAAAAAAAAATGAGATATCACATGTTATCTTTTATTTGAAAAATATTCAATTTATATTAATAATGATATTAGCTATTGATATAGTTAATTAGAGTTGTGTAATTTCATTTATCTTATCGACATTTTGAACTTTCCATCTAAGATATATAAAATACTATATATATATAGTCAATATCAAGTATTTTATCAAAGTGTTATCATTATGACTTAACCATATCCTAACACATTAAATTCAATCAGGTTCACATATATATTAATATTCTTTCTCATACCATTTATATGGTATGGGCCCTTTCTTGAATATATTAATTTTTTTAAATAAATAGACTAGCAATTGCCCCAAAAGGTGCAAAGAGAAGTCAATAAGATTTTTAAATTCAACAAATTGTGCTTTGGTTTCATAACTAAGCAAATAATAATTAATATATTAAATTTAAGTTTTTTTTTTAATTTATTTTTTTAATATTTTAAAATTGTATGTTGGAGAGTTTTTGTTTTGGAATTTATATATAATGCGGAGGAGTATATACTTAAATCCATTATGGAGTAACTTATGTCTTGGCTTGTTGTTTATGAGTTTGAGTCAATCCAAACGTAGTTGATAGGTAGTCAATCTTAAGAAAGAAGACTAAACAAATTTTTTGAAGAGTAAAATGACCTATTATCTAACAACTACTTATCCAATGCTAGTGCTATTCCATTCCAAAGTGTAAGGCACTTAAGAATAAAAAATTATGCTCAATTCTCAATTGTTTCCAACTTTAGAGTCTAAATTTTAAACTTGTGTCCAAGTAAATGTTAATCTTATTGCGAACTTCAAGTATATGTTAATATTGCCTCCAACATTAATTCTCATTTTTTATCTATTATTATTTATATTCCATTTCTAGCAAATATGATTTTGTAATGGATTTCTAACATAGAGACAAATGCTAAGAATAAATATAACAACTCATCCAAACCATGTTACAAGTATGTGCTCACATACACCTTAAACTCTCATGTTTGTGTGTCTTCATAACAAATCAATATTGGCTAATTTTCCTTTTTCATATCCATCACATAAGTTTAATTTAAATCTTCTTGAAAACTTACTATAAAGTAACGACACCTTAAACACTCATGTTTGTGTGTCTTCCTAACAAATCAATATTGGCTAATTTACCTATTTTCATATCGATTAGATAAGTTTAATTTAAATATTCTTGCAAAGTTATTATAGAGTGAAACATCCACATTCTCTGTATGGATGAAAAAAAAAAAAAAACTTTAAAAATGAAAGCAGTATATGTGAAATGACCATTCATTAAGTTGCCAACTCTAGACATTGATTTTTGTGTTAAGATTGTTTTCCGATCAACTTTTCCAACATCTTAGCTATTTCCTTGTTAGACCTGAAGTCACCTCTAGATTTCTTTTTGTGTTGGCCTAACCTCCTTCAACGTTTCCAACATCTTAGCTCTTTCCTTGTCAGACCTGAAGTCACCTCCAGATTTCTTTTTGTGTTGGCCTAACCTCCTTCAATCATTGCACAAATATTGTTCCTATGTCATTCAAGTCCCTGCACTCATTCATAGAAAAAAATAGGTGTGAAAGTTATTTAAAAAAATCACACACATACACACACACACACACACACACACACATATATATATATCCATCTTTGTGATATGCCTCTCTCTCTCTCTCTCTCTATATATATATATATATATATACCTTCTAAGGCGCTTGAAGTTCAAGCACATGTCATTTTAAACAAGTTCTATGTACCACTAAGGTCATATGAAGGAATTAGTACCACTAAGCTCATATGAAAGAGTCAATATTGAGTGTAAAGCTATGAGGTTTATCTAATTTGATCTTCTCAATTTTAAATTATTTTTCAATAAAATTAAAGGAAAATTCATTACAGTCATAATAGTGTTGATGTATACAATAGCCAGTCAATAAATAAGATAATAATATTTGTTTTATGCAATAGCCAGTCAATAAATAAGATAAGAGTATTTGTCAAAACTAGAATGACTATATATATACCTTGTGAGGTGCTTCAAGTTCAAGCTCACGTCATTTTAAACAAGTTTTATGTACCACTAAGGTCATATGAAGGAATCCGTACCACTAAGCTCATATGAATGAGTCAATATTGAGTGTAAAGCTATGAGGTTTAATTAATTAGATCTTCTTAATTTAAAATTATTTTTCAATAAAAATAAAGGAAAAGTCATTACAGTCATAATAGTATTGATGTATGCAACAATTAGTCAATAAATAATATAAGAGTATTTGCCAAAGCTAGAATGACATTTTTTTAAAGTGATTTTTCCATTTGCTACTTTAATTAGTAATAATATATTTTTGAATCGTTTTTAATGAATATTTTAGATTTTTTTCAATAAGTTTTTGATATTATAAAATCATATATATAAATCATTTAGTTATATTTAAATTTTATTGATAATTTTAAAACAATTTTATTAAAAATAATAATTTAAATTAATATAAATATATATGTAAGTGTATATATTATTGAATTTACATACTGCCCAGGTTAGACTTATCATTATAAGAGAGAGCTTAGTTTTAAATAAAATTTAAAATAAAATTAATAAATAAAAACACAGTAACCCCATGGACTTTATTTGTAGCATTTTAAAAGCGTAGACCGATCAGATTGCTGGAGACTGAGATACCTTTGTGCATCTTCCAGATACTCTGAGACAAACTGGTCCACTGGCTAGCACGATTGGCTACACTCATCTTTGAACTTACTCCATAATACCCATAAAATTAAAATATTGGTCCAAGAAATTAAATAGAAAAACATATAAATAAATAAGTAAAAAAACTTTAAGATCAACTTACAAACTGCTCAAATCCATTATTTACAAATCGTGAACTGAAATTAATTCCAAAAAACAAAAATTAAAGATAAAAATATTAATATAAAGACCATAACTTGATTAAATTTAAAGCAATTTTCAGAAACAGAAAGGGGGAGGGAAGAAATGAAAGTGTATTGTCACAAATTCAAGCATGGAGATAGTCTGTGATAGAAAACATGTACAATGTGCTTGCCTCTGAATGAAATCCTAAACAATTCTATGGATAGTAACAAAAATATATAAGAAAAGTGGGCATAAGCAGGTATACGAACGTAGGTATCCGTGCTGGACGCCATGGCTATATGGAACGGTTTCAATATTTTCAGTTATGAAAAGATCTACATCCAATTTTCATTGGCTGGAGTTTTTTAAATATGAATGACTATTTTTATGGGATCTAGAGGTTGGACGCATTTCAAGACGGTTTGTCGCAGAGCTTCACAACGAATTGTAATTTTTCCTAAGTCATTTGACTGTGGACAGATGACTACATAAATTAACCCAATAGAGTATATTAATTAGCAATTGCCCCTAAAGGTGCAAAGATACACCAAAGGAATAGAATATTTGGAAAGATCATCTTGTCAAAATTAGAGCCCACAGCTCAATGCATGCTCATAACTAAATTCTAAGTTCAAGTTACATAATTAAAAAAAACGATTTTAATAACACAAATACTCATATTATTTATTTATATATTTTACAACTCAATAAACATTACATTTAAAGTAATGATTTACAAAAAATATTCATTTTTAGCTCACAAAATTTATAATAAAAATAATATATAAATGTTACATTCAAAATATAGAATTTTAAAATAGTAATCAATATTTTCACAATTTTACATACCAATATTTCTCAAACAACCATTTGCAATCCGTGCAAAATTTCATTTCTCTTATAAAATTAAACCAAAAATTCTTCATGTTAGCTTAATTTGGGAAACAAAACAAAAATTCTTCATGATAGCTTAATATGGGAAAAAAGTAAAGGTTGAACCTTATATTTTGTTTCTACAACTCAACAACGCAAACACAATGGAGTCAATTGTTTCCAACAACACAACAAATTGCAGTTAACTATGAAGACAACAATAAAAATATTAGGTGTAGGGCTTTTCTGGGGTTGTTTTTCTAGAAACCATCCATTTGTGTTCCTATGAGGTGTTCCTCTAGAGACATATTGCTCAAGAACATAGCTCAAGATTTTATTGAGGTGTAAAATATGCATACTTTTATCAATAATGAGAAATGAAGTCTTCTTGTCACCTACAAAATAAGATGTTATAATTGATTCCATTTTTATTTTATTTTTAAGTGAGAGAAATGCAACATATATTACTTGAAAAAGAGTTACATAATGGCACAAGGAGAGTTACAATACTCTAGAGTCATGACTACAAGGAAACTTCAACCCCTAAAAAGCTAGAAATGTTAGCATATGAGGCATTGTCTCTAGACATTGAAGCCAAAAACCAATGTTATATCTTCACAAGTGGAAATCAACATTTGGCATTTGGACACATCCGTAAAAGATAAATAGATAGAAGTTTTAAAAAGTTGTTTTTCTTTGTTGTTTATGTCATACTCTTAATTTTGTATCCCTATTTTTATTGAATAGAAGAATACAAAGTGACCAAACACACCTCTCATATAATTATAGTCTAAAACCTAACATGATTCTCAAAACTACTAAGATTACAAAAAAAGGGGAAAATTTTTTTTTTTTAATACAAAAGACCATGAAAACAATTTGAAGCAAAGTTCACACACGTTGGTGATTTGAAAGACAACATAAAACTCTTTTAAAAAATCTTTAATTATAAAAATATATACTTGACCATATTTTATAACAATATGACAAGATCCTTAACCATGGATATTCACCCTCACTTTTTCATTGATATTATGAACTTGTGAATAGGCTTTGTTACAATATTCCGGGCCAATACCATGGCTTATCAATAACACATGCCCAAAAATCGTAACTTATTTCACAATCAAAATATTTCTTAACAATATGACAAGATTTTTGACCATGGATATTCACCTTGTTGAACCCTTAGTTAAACTGAGAGGGGAGGGGGGGGGGTGAATCAGTTTAACACATTCATGGACTTTTAAAACTTTTCATTAAAACTTATTTACACCTTCATTTCATGTTCAACTTAAAATGTGAGTAATCTTAGAATGTGAGCAGCAAGTATTAATATAATGTAACAACAGACTTAATATGAGAGCAGCAAGTATTAAGCAGATGAGATAAACCATATCAACACATACACATCATGCACAAAGACACCAGATATAAGTGTAAACCCATAAAGGGAGAAAACCACATCTTATAATTGTTGTGATGCAAAGGCAAGCTCCAAATCCCTCTCACCACTGATTTTCTGTAGGCTCCAACCCACAGGAGGCTCCTACCTCAATTCTACAAGCTACAACTTGCAAGGAAGCTCCAACTCCCATCAATTTTTTGCAGGCACCAACCTACAGGAGGATCCAACCTCAGTCAGCTACAACTGACATTTTATCAAGCTACAACTTGATGTGGAAGCACCAAATCCCATCTATTTTATGCAGGCACCAACCTACAGGAGGCTCCTACCTCAGTCAGCTACAACTGACATCTATCAAGAAAAATATTGATAGGGAAGCTCCAACTCCCTTATTCTTTCAAAAGAAAAACACTTGCCGATTTACCTTGGATATCGCTCTGTTCTGTACCATCTTCACTACTATGCATCAGTCTTCATATCTGCCTTACATCATTTCTGCATCTCCTCAGATTCACTATCAGCTCCTCCTTCTTCTTTGCTCAGCTCCTCCTTCTTCTTTGCCTCACTGCTTCATTTCTGCATTCTCTAACTTCTTTGCATCTCGTTCTGCTCCTCCTTCTTCTTATCTTTTCTGCCTCAATATTTTGTACTCTGCATTCTCTAACCTCACTCTCTCCAACCTCTCTATGCATATCAATGTGATATTATTTATAGAAATTCCCTTATGACTGTTAGCATTCCTGAGGGAATTTGAAATGGACAGCCATGCCTCTTTGCCTTCTACCATCTCATTTCTTTTACCCGATCATTCAGAAAAATATAACAATATGCATTAATTTCAATATTACAATGGGAGTTTTGTTTTCCTACCGGAGACTTTCTTATGCATCAAAAACAATATAAAATCAATTACAACATTTACATTCACATTTTCAGTTACATAAAGACAATTTCACTCAGCCCATTTTCTGGACTTTGGCTTTGCTGGATTTGTCTTTTCTGCTGTTGTCAGGTAACTGTTCTGCCTTCCTCTGTTCATCATGCCTATAAAATTCCCTATAACCTTTTCAGTTCCTACATTCTCTGTTTACCTCTGTCAGGCCCACATTTTCATCCCTGTGTTTATTCACCTATTCACTGTACATGTGTGCACCTGCTGCATATATATGACTACTTTTCCAAGTTTATCCTCAAATAAATATAAATCTGGACAATGTCTGTTCATTATCAATCTCTGTGCTCGGGCTACTTGCTTACACACTCTCTGTCCATATATGAACTTAAAATCAATGGTTAAAACTCGTAATACAACTTCAATCCAACTTCTTCCCTCAAGGCATCCGAATGAACTTTAGCATTATTGCAGTTGTGTAACCGCTGCATATATAACTGTCTTTTAATATAACTACTGATTTTAAATCTGGGAAAATTCCAATACTTTGGTTTCCTTCACTGGAAATTTAAATAAATGAATACGGAGGCTTTAATATTTCCATAGTTATAACCCATAACATCATCCATATCTGCATTCGACTAAGTATTCACTTTTTGTATAAAGCCAGCGCTATGAACCATATTAATCTCCAACCTTCACTTTATAAGGTTCGAATCTTGATTCACTTACGATTAAATCAATATGTAGTGGTTCATAATATGAATGAATATAGTCTACTGTAGACTCTTGTTAAAAGCCAAACAGAAATCATAAAGTAGAACTGGGCCCCACACACTACAATACCCTTGCATACATTGACTCAGCATTCATTAACATACCTTGTAAATTCAACTTTACAACTTGGTTTTGGTTCAAACCAACCTCGCAATATATCACATAAACCAAACCCCGTAATATATCACATCTCCTAAGTTCGGATTAGTGGATTTAATACCATGGCTTCCAACTATATCATATGAACATTCACGTATTATTCACACACTGTATATATACATTCATTCTTACACAGCCCCGACTTGATTGCAAATCCACCGCCAACAATAAAACAATATTGGACCCATGCATACATACGATTTCATTCGACGGTCATAATCTCGTCGCGCCCCATCCAACTGATCCGACGACAATCAACGAGTGTCACGTAGATTAAATGCACAGGTTTTCAACCTCAGATTCTACACGATGAAATGGGGCCCAGTGGTTAACTTCCTCTCTGATTGACGTGCGACCACCGTTTGATGGACCCGCCTCAGATCGGACGGCGTACGTTGATTTCACACGGAGTCAACAGTTAAAGCGCGATGGCACACGATGAGGGCGGTATTTCCAAACCGCTTAAGGCCACGTGTCAGCCGATGGCATTGATCATGTTCGAATTGGAAATACAACTTTCCTTACAAAAGCGGTGCGATGAAAACCATCGGGTGTTCCAAACCCACTGTCACTGTTCACTCCTTCGTGGTTCCGCTCCCCTTACTCCAGGTTCCATCCTTTCTTTTGTTTAACTCCACCACACCATTAACGCTCCATTCCATATCGATCATCCAACTATTGGTTGTAGTTCAAAAGTCTGCATTCGTTGCAGAAGAACACGAATTATAGTAACCCCCATGGATTATTCGACCACATTGAGTTTTGCAATGACCACGATACTCATTGCAACCATGATCGATCCACAACTTCCAGTTTCAGAGTGTGGTTCACAACGGACTCATTTCTTCCTTAAACAAGTCGATTCTAACGAGAATGAAGGCTTATTCTCAAACAAATTCGGTTACCCTGAATAGAATATAAGATAATGGCAACTTATGTGGGATTCAGTTTCAAAGGGGTTTCTATGGTTCTGCATTAGCAAAAGAACTTTTTGCACAGAGACTGATGCTTTCGATTACAATCCAGAACCTCAAATACGAGCCATTATCACAGGATTTATCCAAAATTGAACTCCATCTAAAGCCCAACACAGAGTCTTCTGTCATACATAATACACAGAATTCGATTACAGTTCTTAGCGCATTCAAGCACAATATCGACATGAAGGCAATTCAGCCCTGCATTGCTCATACATTTATCTATTGGAATTCAAATCCTATTCCTACAGATCGACTCTTAAACTGATTTCCAGAGTCCTCTACGTACAGGTTTTGCTCTAATTGCCATCAATTCAACCAAGACCAAACCCTCTTCTATTGTCCTCACTACTCTGCAGCACCACCTCATCTGTCTCCTGCTGCCTTTGTTTCAGATGCTTCTCCTTGGTCAGATCCTTTGCCATCAATGACAACATTTCCAACAGTCTCCCCCTTTGGCATTGATGGCAACACATCGATCGATAATCCAATGCTTCCTCCAAGTCTTCCTCTACCTAGCTTCTTTTAGAAGACCCTTTCTTCTATTACCTGCTTTTCCTCCCCCTTTGACATCAATGGAAAAGGGTTGCACATTTCTCAGTGTAGATTCTATCTTTGCATTTCTTCTCTCTGAGATGTGTTTAGGCCTTCTTCTTCTGACTTTGTACCTTGCTGCTCCAAACTGGTGTACAGGAGTTGTTGAGAGAACACTTTTGAGAATATTTGAACTTGTATATACACATTAAGTCGATACCATTCCAAAGCATAGACTCCTTGCACTTGTATAGAGAGTAGGTGATGACAGCCATATATAATCAGACTTGTATAATAAGAGATGCATTATTGGATCAAGACTTAAAGATTGTGAATGCTCCAAGTGACATATCAGGCTTGCTTCAACTATACTTCAGTCTATATCTAATGTAGTGCGCCAATACATTTCTATTGATAAAGATTGTAGATGGAATAAGTATTCTTCTGCAATACACATATGTAGACAACATCTGTTCAGTTGTTATGATGCCAATATATCTTTTGTTGCTGTGGTTCACCTGTACTGCCTGTTGTTTGTAATCTATGCTAGACTACTAATAGGGATAATACACTTAAAGACTGAAAGGTCCTTGTTGCTGTTGTGAACAATGAATCAAACCAGAGCTTACAACTTATTGTAGGAATAGGCAATATCTTTCAATATTAGAGGCCGAATGACTTTCCTTCTTGTACAATGTATTTCCAAAACAAGCCCTTGAGGCTAGATACATTCAATGTACTGGTCAGTCTCACTTATCAACCATGAAATTTATTTATGACATAAGGGGTATGTATGTCAATGATCAACCTCATTTCAATGGTGAAATAACACCAATTTTGTTCTACTGAAGTATGTTTGAGATGAATCAATAACGGACTTTTGAGCTTCAACTGGTAATAAAAAATAGTCCTTCAAACTTCAGATACTTTAACTATTCTGTCATGATGATCTTCCACAAAACATTTTCATGATGTTTAATTGATATCTTTGTAAACAGACTTCACATGGTGTTGTGAATGATTTCAAGAGAGAGGCCTAATAGATATGTATTGACTTCAGGAAGGCATGCAAATATATAGAAAAAGATACTGCTTAAATACTCAATATAATGTTTCAAAACACAATATTGATCCTTTTGCTCTGTAATTGACCTTTTCACACTTGAATAATGCAGATAACTTTGAGATACTAACTTGGTGTACTTTTTCATAATCCCTTGATCCTGAGGACCTGTACCATACTGCTGCTCCACTGATAACACCTGGTATTCTGTTGATAGGCATGTTGTTTGTACCAAGTACCAATTAATATTTCTTTCACTTCAGCTTGCTCATGAACCCAATGTTAAGGCATCCTTCATGAATTCTACTATTGAGCTTTCCACTGTTCACATCAACAATCATCAATATGCTGAATCTGATCTTGTCATTATTAACCTTTTGCTTATTCTACCATTCTATTCAAAGAAATGTCACTGCATTTTCTTTTCTAAGACTGCTCCAGAATCATTGTTGCTTTAAAAATCAATTCAACAGTTCTAATACAAAGATCTTTGGGAAGGCATCTTCAATTTCTTCTCAATGAATCTTCATGGGTTGATTACTCAAAGATTTATTACTCACTTAACTGCATTCCTCCAAGGGAAATTTTCATAGATGAATGATGTACTGACTTAAAGATAATAGGCTCTGCTCTTACTCATTCTCCTTAATGTGATAATGTGATCATTACTTAATGCGTTGATGTTCTTTCCACCACCAAGTCTTCTTAATGTCTTCTCTTCTTCCATCAGTCTATCTTCTATTAAATACTTCAAATAATATTCTTTTTCTATAGTTCTCTGTTAGAGGAACTTCCTTTCCCTTACTAATCTCATAGTTGTTCTCCTTCCAAGGATCTCTTCTTAGACTACTTTCATGGGGACTATTTATGAACTGCTCTCCCCTTGGGATGATGCTTCATATATGTCACTAGATGGATTTTTGCTTTGCTTCCTAGAGCAGCTCCCCCTGAGACTGTGATAGATTCATTATGTTATTGAGGTAATAGGCTCCCCCTTTCTCTTTTCCTTCCATACTTTATTGGGGTTCTTCATAATGTCTGCACTCCTTTTTGATTCATAGCTTTGTTTGATTTGATTAGATTCCATCCTCTGTTTAGAGCTCTTTAAAGTATAAGGCAGTTTGCAGTCTTTTGCTTTGTGACCAAGCTTGAAGCATACATAACATCTTATCTTACCAAGGTACCTTTGAGCTGATGTATAATAATTTGTTCCCATTTTTGAATACAATTTACATTCAACAGATTTATGTCCGAAATTATTGCATGCATAAAAATAGCCATGGAAATAGTTTGTGTACTTGGTGGAAGATTGTCTTTTCCATTTGCTTGCTTGAGGGGTTCTTCTCTTTTGCTGCATCCTTTTCCGGTTGGATTGAGTTTGCTTTGTCTTACAATTTTTTGCAGTATGTCCTTGTTTATGGCAGGAAAAACAAGTGGTATTTCCCATAGGAGGAAAGAGCCTTCATTGACATCTTCCAAATTTATTCAATTCATAATCAAGAGTGTATGAGCCTTTTTCAGCTGCCTGTCTCATCCTTTCATTTTCTGTCCTTTCATGTTGCTGCTCGTTTTTTTTTGTTTCTTTGCACATCAAGTTCTTGCTAGCTTCTACTTTTGTAGGAATCTTTTGAGCTGCTTCATTATCCTTTAAAACTTTTACAAAGATTATATTCCTTTTATCTTCAATCTTGGACTTGCTGGTTTCCCCTTCATATCCTATCCGAGCCTTTATGTGAGGTGACCTTTGAGCATTGAGAATTTGGTCCAAATGTCCAGAGATTTTCATTAGAGGTGTATTCATTAATAGTTCTCTTTGGGCATTTTCTAAGTTCTTTCTTAGGCTCACTACTTCTTCTTCCAATCTTTCACATTCCTGACTTTTCTCTCTCATTTGTTGCAGCAGAGTGTATTCTACTTTCTTTGCCTCTTCACGCTATGTCTTCAAACCAATAATTTCTTTCTTATCTTCATATTCTTTCTCATCACATATTTGTACCAATATTTTAAGGTCTTTGTTTTCATTCTTCAATTTTTCTATTTCAGTCAATGCTGTGTCAAGTTTGGCATTTTCTTCAGCTGCAATTTCTTCATGGTTCTTACTTCCATTCACACTAGCAGGTACCTCATTTGATTGAACATTTTATTGTTGACATGAATTTTTCTTCTTCTTAATTCTCTTCTCCTTCTTGACAATGAAGTCCTCTGTGTGTACTCCATGCATGAAATGCAGTCTATCCCAGATCTCTTTTGCAGAGGTTAAATCCATTATCAACTCAAGGTCCTTGTTATGAAGACTGTTATATATCACACATTTTGCCTTGGCATTCCTATGTTTTTCTTGCACCGTGGGAGAGTCTGTGCATTAAACATCACATACAAGCTTCCATACCTCATGTTCATAAGCCAATAATCCTATCTTAACCTTATCTCTCCATTCAGGAAAGTTTGTTGTATTTATCACAGGTACATTTTGATAGTCCATGACTCAACCAGATCTCTTTCAAGCTATTAAGCTTACACCAAAGGAACCAACTTTGATACCAATTGTTGAACCCTTAGTTAAACTGAGAGGGGGGGGGGATGAATCAATTTAACACATTCATGGACTTTTAAAAATTTTCATTAAAACTTATTTACACCTTCATTTCATGTTCAACTTAATATGTGAGTAATCTTAGAATGTGAGTAGCAAGTATTAATATAATGTAACATCAGACTTAATATGAGAGCAACAAGTATTAAGCAAATGAGATAAACCATATCAACACATACACATCATGCACAGAGACACCAAATATAAGTGGAAACCCATAAAGGGAGAAAACCACATCTTATTATTGTTGTGATGCAAAGGCAAGCTCCAACTCCCTCTCACCACTGATTTTCTGTAGGCTCCAACCCACAGGAGGCTCCTACCTCAATTCTACAAGCTACAACTTGCAAGGAAGCTCCAATTCCCATCAATTTTCTGCAGGCACCAACCTACAGGAGGCTCCAACCTCAGTCAGCTACAATTGACATTTTATCAAGCTATAACTTGATGTGGAAGCACCAACTCCCATCTATTTTCTGCAGGCACCAACCTACAGGAGGCTCCTACCTCATTCAGCTACAACTGACATCTATCAAGCAACAACTTGATAGGGAAGCTCCAACTCCCTTACTCTTTCAAAAGAAAAACACTTGCTGATTTACCTTGGATATCAGCTCTGTTTTGTACCATCTTCACTGTTGTGCATCAGTCTTCATATCTGCCTTATATCATTTTTGCATCTCCTCAGATTCATTATCATCTCCTCCTTCTTCTCTGCCTCACTGCTTCATTTCTGCATTCTCTAACTTCTTTGCATCTCGTTCTGCTCCTCCTTCTTCTTATCTTTTCTGCCTCAATCTTCTGTACTCTGCATTCTCTAACCTCACTCTCTCTAACCTCTCTATGCATATCAATGTGATATTATTTATAGAAATTCCCTTATGATTGTTAGCATTCCTGAGGGAATTTGAAATGGACAGCCATGCCTCTTTGCCTTCTGCCTTCTCATTTCTTTTACCCGCTCATTCAGAAAAATATAACAATATGCATTCATTTCAATATTACAGTGGGAGTTTTGTTTTCCTACCGGAGACTTGCCAATGCATCAAAAACAATATAAAATCAATTACAACATTTACATTCACATTTTCAGTTACATAAAGACAATTTCACTCAGCCCATTTTCTGGTCTTTGGCTTTGCTGGATTTGTCTTTTCTGCTGTTGTCAGGTAACTGTTCTGCCTTCCTTTGTTCATCAAGCCTGTAAAATTCCCTGTGACCTTTTCAGTTCCTAAATTCTCTGTTTACCTCTGTCAAGCCCACATTTTCATCCCTGTGTTTATTCACCTGTTCATTATACATGTGTGCACCTGCTGCATATATATAACTACTTTTCCAAGTTTATCCTCAAATAAATATAAATCTGGACAATGTTTGTTCATTATCAATCAATGTGCTCGGGCTACCTACTTACACACTCTCTGTCCATATATGAACTTAAACTCAAAGGTTAAAACTCGTAATACAACTTCAATCCAACTTCTTCCCTCAGGGCATCCGAATGAACTTTAGCATTATTGCAGTTGTGTAACCACTACATATATAACTGTCTTTTAATATAACTGCTGATTTTAAATCTGGGAAAATTCCAATGCTTTGGTTTCCTTCACTAGCAATTTAAATAAATGAGTATGGAGGCTTTAATATCACCATGGTTATAACCCATAACATCATCCATATTTGCATTCGACTAAGTATTCACTTTTTGTATAAATCCAGCACTATGAACCATATTAACCTCCAACCTTCACTTTGTAAGGTTCGAATCTTGATTCACTTACGATTAAATCAATATGTAGTGGTTCATAATATGAATGAATATAGTCTACTGTAGAATCTTGTTAAAAGCCAAACAGAAATCATAAAGTAGAACCGGGACCCACACACTACGATACCCTTGCATACATTGACTCAGCGTTCATTAACATACCTTGTACATTCAAATTTACAACTTGGTTTTGGTTCAAACCAACCTCGTAATATATCACATAAACCAAACCCCGTAAATGTCACATCTCCTAAGTTCGGATTAGTGGATTTAATACCATGGAATCCAACTATATCATACGAACATTCACATATTATTCACACATTGTATATATACATTCATTCTTACACAACCCCGACTTTATTACAAATCAACCACCAATAATAACCATCCAACTAATCCGATGGCAATCAACGAATGTCGTGTAGATTAAATGCACTAGTTTTAAACCTCAGACTTTGCGTGATGAACTGGGGCCTAGTGGTTAACTTCTGCTCTGATTGACGTGCGACCATCGTTCGATGGACCCGCCTCAGATTTGATGGCGTATGTCGATTTCGCGCGGAGTCCACAGTCGACAGTTAACACACGATGGCACGTGATGAGGGTGGTATTTCCAAACCGCTTAAGGCCACGTGTCAGCTGATGGCATTGATCGTGTTTGAATTGGAAATACAGCTTTCCTTACAAAAGCAGTGCGATGAAAACCGTCTGGTGTTCCAAACCCACTGTCACTGTTCACTCCTTCGTGGTTTCACTCCCCTTACTCCAGGTTCCGTCCTTTCTTTTGTTTAACTCCACCGCACCATTAACGCTCCATTCCATATCGATCATCCAACTATTGGTTGTAGTTCAGAAGTCTGCATTCGTTGCAGAAGAACACGACTTATAGTAACCCCCATGGATTATTCGACCGCATTGAGTTCTACGATGACCACGATACTCACTACAACCGTGATCGATCCACAACTTCCAGTTTCAGAGCGTGGCTCACAACGGACTCATTTCTTCCTTAAACAAGTCGATTCTAATGAGAATGAAGGCTTATTCTCAAACAAATTCGGTTACCCTGAACAGAATATAAGACAATGGAAACTTATGTGGGATTCACTTTCAAAGGGGTTTCTATGGTTTTGCATTAGCAAAAGAACTTTTTGCATAGAGACTAATGCTTTCGATTACAATCCATAACCTCAAATATGAGCCATTATCATAGGATTTATCCAAAATTGAACTCCATCTAAAGCCCGACACAGAGTCTTCTTTCATACATAATACACAGAATTCGATTATAGTTCTCAGTGCATTCAAGCACAATATCGACATGAAGGCAATTCAGCCCCGCATTGCTCATACATTTATCTACTAGAATTCAAAGCCTATTCCTACAGATCGACTCTTAAACCGATTTCCAGAGTCCTCTACGTACAGGGTTTGCTCTAATTTCCATCAATTCAACCAGGACCATATCCAAACCCTCTTCTATTGTCCTCACTACTCTGCAGCACGACCTCATCTGTCTCTTGCTGCCTTTGTTTTGGATGCTTCTCCTTGGCTAGATCCTTTGCCATGGATATCATTAACTTGTGAATAGACTTTTTTACAATACCATGGCTTATCAATACCACATGCCCAAAAACCATAACTTACTTCACAGTAAAAGTAATAAATATAAATATTTTATTTTAATTTATTTTTACAACTTTTTTTTAATTAAATCTAAAAGGAAAAACGTTATAATTACGATTGAGATATATCTAAACCTTATTCCCATATAAATTAAATCAAGATTTCATTTAAGTTTTTCATTATTGTACCTTTTTTGACATGATTAATCCAAAATATGGTTTAATATTTTAAACTAATTGAGCGTGAGAGAGGAGGGAATAGAGAGAGCTAGAGAGGAAGGAAGAGAGAGAGGGGGAGAAAAGAACAAAGACATAGAGAGGTAGAGGTGGAGAGAGAGGGAGTGATAAGGGAGAGATGGAGAGAGAGTGAGGGAGAGAGGAGAGGAGGAGGGAAGAGAGAGATAGGGAGAGAGAGAGAGAGAGGGAGAGAAGGGGAAGACAGTGAGAGAAGGGGAAGAGAGAGGGAGAGGGAGAGGGAGAGGGAGAGGAAGGGAGAGAGAGATGGATAGATATGGAGAGAGAGTGCATATGTTACAGGGATGAGATAGAGAGAGGGAATAAGAAAGAGACATATAGATACACATAGAGCTATTATATAGTATTATATAACCAACTTATATCCATCTTAATCCCGGATCTATCAAGTGCCGAGAGGGATCAAATATGTCAAGATGCAAACATTTCCTTAAGTTTTTTAGTTAAAAAAATTGTTTATCTTGAAAGATTTGATTTGATCTCTCTCGAAACTTGATAGATCTAGGTTTAAGATGGATCAAACTAGTTCTATCAAGCTAGTACTAATAAAATGAGAGAAATAACGCCTAATATATAGACATAGTGGCCTAATGTTAATTTAAAATCATGTCTTATCAACACCACATAATTTTATATTTTCCAATAATTTGGATAAACCATGTAATTGAATATTTTATAACAGTAAACATTAAACCTATTTTATAGTTCAAATTTCACAGTTTAATGCCATGATTGGTTTTATAGCTTCGCTAAGCTGTAGCTCCTTGAAATCAAATGAAGCGAGCGAGACAGTGTTGTTGAGACCACAGAGCGAGGAGGGATCATATCTGGTGTTTTACCCATTAATTATTTTTGCTTCCATTGATAAGCGTAGTGTTCTCAGTCTGATATCGATGGGGTTATAGGGGTTATATTCGTTGCTTAGTTACAACACATAATTCTTTCAATGAATAATTTTTTAATTAATTAAAAAAATTAATTAGGTACACACATTTTTAGTGAACAAAACATTTTTTTTTATTAGAGGATTTTCACTCACAATCATATTATTAACATTTTTTTTACCTAGAAGATTTTCATCCACAACCATATTACTAGAGATGGTTTTTCTGCAATTTTTTTAAAATATTTTATATTATAAAAAATTAAATAAATTAAAAAATTATATAAATCAATTTAAAATAGAAAGCTAACATTTAAAAAAAAATAATATTTAATAAAAACTTTATCAAAACCTAACATCATTTAAACAACAATATTAAAAAAATCAACCATATGAAAATTTTAAAACATATTTACAATATCAATACAAAATAATAATTTGAATATTTAATGCTTGAATTTAATATCATCTCAGCAACAATATTAAGATACTCAAATATATGAAAATTTAAAAATCTATTTACAATATCAATATAAAATAATAATGATTTAAGAATTTATCTCTGATCTTTTTTTTTAACCATGGTGAATTGGTAACTCTTTAGACTAATGTAAGGGAGGTATCATGATCAATCCTCTTGGCTACCTTATAACACCAAGAGTATATCCAGCAACTTGCAAGCCAGATATACTGAGACCCCACGGAAGAGGGGGGAACCTACTCCTTGAGCCGAGATTATAGCAGGCCATATACTCAATGGGATTTGAACCTTAATCTTGTTGGTTTCACCCAGCAAAACTTATTGTTAAACTACATATCACTGTATTTACAAACTACTTACCATAACGATACAAACTACTTACCATAACCAAATTAAAAACTTGAAACCAGCAGCAAAATATAGCTATATGATACAGGGTAGTTACCAAAACGATACATGCTAGTTACCAAAACCAAATTAAAAACTGGTTTTACCATATTATAAATACATGAGGCCTACTCTAGACCTACTCAAGGATTTTCATAAAAACCGGTTTCACCATATTATTAACTGAGACTTACCAAAGGTTTTGGTCAACAACCCAGATTTAACCTGCTTACTTTTTAAAAATATTCTGCAAAACTGCCTTAGAATTATTTCATGAAAAAAAATCTAGTAACTTTGATTTTCCTGTAAATTTGACTTCAACTGAAGCTTTGGACAGTTGAACTTTGCAACTTCATAGTGCCAAGTTAAAAATGGAAAATTGGAGAAGCTTAACATGTCAGAAGAGGACCTGGGATTCGAATTTAGTTATTTGGAATTCCAGAGCGGATTTTGGAAAACAACAGCTTCTCTTAAGGAAGTGAGACTGTTTTGCTGAGAAGGGATTTGTAATTCTTCTGAGAACGGAAGAAAGCGCGACCCGAAATGCATAATAGAAAGCATACCCGGAAGTTGAAGATTATCAAATATCTACAGGAACAGGGCACGTTGTTGTAAATTTGTTTTTTAAAAGCTGGGAATTGGTGGTCGAAGGTATGGTTTTCCTGAGGGAACATCGTTTATTAGGTGCCCACTGCTCGACTCCCAGGGAACATGGTTTTCCTGAGGGAACTAATTTTCACAGAGAGGCTCCTCATTATTGAAATTGGCCGTAGATTTTGAGGGATTTTCATGAATTACCTCAAATCAAATCTCTGCTCACGGGGAGTGCTCGAAAAAGTGCAAGAATGAGATCGAGGCTGTGGACAAGAGTTCAGCAAGGCTTCGATTCTGAGGAAAAACCAGAATTCTCTGAAGAAGTATTATAAGTTGGAAAGTTTGAGAGAGAGTCTCAAAGTACAGAGGAATTTGCTGTCGAAAAAGCTTGAGGAGTTTGAAAGGGATATGGAATGTTTGCAACTGTAAGGAGTCAAATTAACGGTGGAAAACAGTGACAGCTCTTGCTCGAATCAACAGTGAAAAATAAAAGGGTAGACGCTCGAATCAACAGTGAAAAATAAAAGGGTAGACAAAAGTGGGTGGTCAGGTGTTTTAAAAGAGAACACCTTTGGTTTAATTAGCATTTCACTAAAGAGCTTAGTTCATAATTGTAAATCTTATTAATTGCAATTTTTAATAAGAAATAAATTTCAATTTTAATTAATCAATATGAGTTGGGATTTGGTTAAATAGAAAATAAATTTATTAATTAAATTAATGTTTGACACCTGAATTATTAATGTATTTTCACTAAATTAGTTAAGATTTGTTTTAAAATTTATAGGTAAATCCAATCATATTTTTCAAAAAAACCCAAACACATTTACATAAGATAACAAAAATATATAATTTGAAAGATGCATATGATATTAAAAGATTATTTTTTCACTGAAGATAAATTTTTTTTGAGATCTTCAAAATAAAAACAAGCAAGAAAAGACATTGTCCAACCTCAAATCTATGACATATTCCTCAAGTGGGCTAGCTTGGGAAATTGAAGGGATAAGGTAGAGATTCCAAGTTCTCGGTATCTGGCAATGTCTTTCGGATAGCTGCGGAAGTAGAAGATGAAAAAGGGGTTGTGGTAGAAATAGGAGGATGCCAAGTGAAATACTGGGATGCAGTAGGTTCACGTTGGGGAGTTGGTGAGTTGTTGATGAGACCCCCTGATGGATATGAAGTACCCATTCCGAAATTATAATTTTGGGAATGAAGGGTGGGATTCGAGCCCCCTTGTCTGAAAGTGATAGGTGTTGTTGACAAGCCCCCTTCTCCCCCTTCTCTGATAGTGATAGGTGATGGTGACGATGGTGATATGCCTTGTCTGAGAGCTAAAGGAGAGTCTTCCATCATTCTTCCCTGAGTTGAACCTACAACACCTGTGTCGAAATTATAATTTTGGGAATAAAGGGTGGGATTCGAGCCCCCTTGTCCGAAAGCGATAAGTGATGTTGACGAGCCCCCTTGTTTGACAGTGCTAGGTGATGGTGACGATGGTGATATGCCTTGTCTTAGAGCAAAATTGTAGTCATCCAACATTCTTGCCTCAACTGAACCTACAACACCTGTGTTTGTATCTGAAGGAAGAAGCTGAAGGTGATGCTGAAGTTGAGGTTGTTGGTTCATTTCATAGAGCATCATTGGACTTCTCATATCTGCTTGGTTCCACCCCTGAGAGAGGTACCGTATATTCATGGTTGGACTTCCTCCAAATTGAGATAGAATTGACTGAGGAACTCTAGTAAATTGTGGTGGTTGAACTTGAGCTAAAGATGCTTGGGAATCAATGTTGTACCTGTTCATTTTGACAAAAAAGAAGAAGAAGTTCTATTAGATTAAATATTTATTGAAACAAATATTACATAGTTCTATTTCGGCAACAACAATATTGACTTATTAGCCAAATCTAAAATCAACTTTACAAAATATTTACAAGAAATTAGAAAGAGTTGATGGCTTACAACCTGGTTGGAAATGTATTTCCTCTTGAAAGAAAAAGATTAGATGCCTTGTTTCCTCTTGAAAATACAAGATTATGTGCCTTTTGTAATTGCTCGTCATCTCTTTCTGCATGTGAATCCACATACATTAACCTTTTATTCTAAGAAAACAACTATATTCTATATATTTAAAATTACATTATCAATGTGGAAAGAGTTTGAAAGAAATCTTGATTTAAATATTTTGGAAAATCACATTAAATAATTAATTATTAATTTTTAAAAATATTATTATATAATATTATAAATTAATTAAATAAAAAAATTTAAATAAAAAAATAAAATAAAAACTCAATCAAAATTCTAATTAATTAATATAATTTTTTTTATGAAAGCTTGTTCTTCCCATATTCAGAATACAAATCCAAGATTTCACGAGTTAGGTTTCAATAGTGTAAATAAGTTTTATTATTTTTTTAACGTAAAATTAATCTTTAAAGTATATTCTATTTCTTTTTTTAAAATATACGAAGCATCACATCAAAATGTAATATTTTATTTGAATATTTAAATTCAAGAAAATACATATAATACAAATTTATTGAGCACCCAAATTTAAATTCTATGCTTATTGTATTGTATTGGATAAAAAGTTGTAATTATAAATTTTGAAAACAATCTCAACAAATTCCAACAATTAATTTACAGTACTATGTTTTTATCAATTAGATTAAATATATATATATATATATTTTTTTCAGGCTAGGTGCAACAACCTACAAGCCACACAATAGCAATTAACTTATGCCTCAACAAGAGCCGAGACGTCCACTATGAGGTTGCCTACTCTTCTAGCCATACTCAATGAGATTTGAACCAGCGAAACTTACCGCTAAACCACATGTCACTGTATAATTAGATTAAATATTTTTAAAAATTATAATGAGGTAAACCCTACAACCCTAAAAAAACATCTTTAACTTAATGCCCCAAAAAAACATCCCAGTAATTAAAAAATTTGTAATCTACAGGTAATTACATGCCTCAAAACACACTGAAATATTTCAAAATTTTATAAAATTTATATTCTAATTAAATTCAGCTCAACTGTAATTCTGCAAAAATATGTCATAGAAGAAACGTTTTACCTTTGCGATGGCAGTTCATGTGTCCTCCTAGGGCTTGTGATTTGGCAAAACTTTTTTCACAAAATCTGCACTGGAAAAGATTTTCACCCTCAAATTGAGCAGGGGGAGCAACATTGGCTGGAGGCAATAATCTGCCAGACATGTGCCCCTGCTCCTCCTCCCCCCCTGCCGACGCCTCTGCATCTCCGCCTCCCTCTCTTCCTTCTCCGCCGCCGCCCGCAGCCTCTGGGAATTGTCCTCCAGAAGCGCCGACCGCAGCCTCTGGCAATTGTCCTCCGCCGCCTCCCGCCGCCGCTGGGAATTGTTCTCCGTCGGCTGCAAATGAAAATGGAGAGGAAGGCTCTCCAAAACCTTCACTAAATTCTTTTGACTCATCAAATGATTTAGCGATGTGTTCTTCAACACACACGCAGAGTTATGTTAGCCCGAATTCAAGAGTATATTATTCTTTCCTTAAATTCACTCAATTTTCACATCTACAGTCCTGGTTACATATACTCTACAGTTTCACATTTTTTTCTGAACATTATAAACTTAATCAAAGAAATAAACTGAAACTCGTCACAATGATGTACCTGCCAAATCCATTCTGAAATCTTTTCAAAATATTCTCCAACTGAAAACTCTTTTCTCTGACTCTAAATTTCACTGTCGCTTCTCTTCCTCACAGTTTTCTTTGAGTCCAATCCCAAAGAAGCACTTGTGGTAAAGTTCTTTTCAAAATATTGCAATACAAAATCCCAAAGAAGCACTTCAGACTTGTAAAGCTTTACTCTGCTCAGAAAAAAATTGTATGTCTTATTATTGATACAGAAAGTTTATATATATTTTTTCAACGCAGAGTTTTGCATGTTTTAATAACTTGAATTGAATTTTATATTTATTTTGTCTATTTTTATATTAGTTTTGCATGTTCAAAATTATATATATTTTTTTGAGCCATATCTTAGTATGTTTTAATAACTTAGAATTGAATTTGATTTTACTCCAGTTTATTTTTATTTTAGTTTTGCATGTTCAAAATTTATATATATTTATTCAGTTACATTCTAGTACGTTTTAATAAATTTAATTGAATTTTATCTTTATTTTGTCTATTTTTATTTTAGTTTTGCATGAACATGCAAACCCTAAATTTACTAGTTTAAACATAATAAAGAAATTTAACAAGAATTTATAATTAATTTAAGAAGTTTTTACTTAAGCATGTTTTAATAACTTGAATTGAATTTTATTTTACTCCTGTATACTTTTATTTTAGTTTTGCATGTTCAAAATTTATATATATTTATTCAATAACATTATAGTATTTTAGTAAATTAAATTTTATCTTTATTCTCTCTATTTTTATTTTAGTTTTGCATAAACATACAAATATTTTAAAAATAATGAAAAAATTTGACATAAACTTATAATTGATTTAAGAAGTTGTTATTTTTATAATATTTATAGGTTTAAAAATAAAATAAAAATTTAACATAAACTTATAATTGATTTAATAAGTTTTTAATTTTTATAATATTGTTTTAGTAAATATCATTATTAAAATTCATGATTTTTTAATTTTTAATTATTTTTAATTATATTTAAAAAAATTATATTAAAAAATATATATTCAAATAATTTTTGTTTTATAAAAATAAAATTATTATAAATAATTAAATAAATAAATAAACTAAAAAACATTATAAATATAAAAAATTGCTTTTTACATCAAAATTTACTAATAAAAAAATAACTTAAAAATAACTTAAAAGATATAAATATATTGAACATCCATCATTCTACATCTACATGTATCCTCCTTATATTAAAATTCCAAAATAAAAAATTAATTCATTCTACATCTACATGTATCCTCCTTATATTAAAATTCCAAAATAAAAAATTAATTTAAAAATTCTAAAATAGTAAATTGCAAGAGTGTCACCCTTTGTTGTCTCATTATTTGATAAAGAAACATGCACAATTGTTTCTTTTTAATTTAATACGACTAACTCTAGTTACTGTGAAATAAAGTTGGTGTGAATTAAAATTATTTTTTTATTAAAAATAAATTAATTTAAATAGTTAAATTAAAAAATTAATTTTTTTTTAATTAATTCTAAATATATATATATATTTGATAGTATGCATTAAAAAATTATTATATTTATTTGTTATGTTATTGTGTAATCAATTTGTTTTTTTTTTTTTGAAAATCATAGAAATTTCATATAAGGGTTTTTGTAAATCAAAGTTATAGTTATTAAACTTCAAGATTTTGGGTTTTTGATAAAATCCTTCAAGATTTTTTGATAAAATCCTTTAAGGATTTTTGTAATTCCAAATTATAGTTATCAAACTTCAAGATTTTGGGTGTTCTAGATATTTTTTTATGGTGTTGAATCTATTTGTACTATAAAAAACATGATTCAAACAATGCTACTGCAAGATTTCTAAAAGAAAAAAATGCGAATTGTAACCACTTTTAGCCATAAATTTAATTTAATTTAATTTAATTTTGTTTATGATTATTTTTAAATATAAGAATATCATTCATATTCTCTATCCCCTAATTATTATTGCATTTAAAATAATGGATAAAGGTGGTTAAATTTTTTGGAGACCATATTTAATGTTTACTTTAGGTTAATTTAGTTGACTCTTATAAATATTAGAAATTTTGAAAACCTTAATCAATGTACATTTCAAGGTAGTGAGATTTCTAAGTAAGAGGCCAATCATAATAGATAGAAATTTTTTGACATATTTTAAGTCTAAAGAAGATATCATACCAATATCCCACTTAGAACTTTGCATTTCTCCATAATCATACCATAGTTCAAGCTACCTAGGTATAATCACTTACAAATTCCAACACAATTGAACTTACTAAAATACATAACAATATAGTGTGGAATCTTATTACAATCATCAAGTGGATTCAAATATTTCTCTTCTCTTATTTGTCTCTGGTTAACACCCTCATGCTCATTCTCTTGAATCCCTTAATAATTATAGTTTTGAATTAGAAAAAACCACAAACCCCTCTTAAAAAATCATGGAGAATATCTATATCCCCTAATCACCAACACAAAATATAATTTAGATTAGCCAAATGAATATATGTGTTATAAGAAAGGAAAATACAAAGGCAAATTTTACAGAGCATAAGAAAGGAAAATACAAACGCAGCTAAGCTCCTAAAATTATTAGGTGATTTATGTATCTAAGATTGGGTTTAAGATAAAGATAATGTGAAGAGGGCGATTTCTAGTTTCTTAAAGCCCAATTCTTATTTTTACTTCCAAAAAAATATTTTATACTCAAATGCATTCACAAAAAACAAGAAATTTCCATAATCGACTTTTATGAACATAAATACATCGAGCTTGCTAACAAGGAAACACACAATAGAAACAAGAAACTACAGACACAAATTTGACATAATATATCTTCACTTGGAAAACCCCGAAGGGAAAAACCAGAAAATAGGTAATTTATTATTTCAACCCATTCTGGAAATTATTACAGCAATTAATGAACCTATACAATTATGAAATTTCTTGGCAATCATGCCTAGAATTTAGTCCAGCCTTTTCCCAACATTGTACAACCGCCTTGAGATGCATGCCACCTCAAAAATCATGTCAAAAGACACCTCAATCTGCAAGCAGTAGATCTAGACGTGCATGGAATAGATTTGAACATCCATGCTACCTTGTGCAAACCTACAAAGCATGTAAGGCCTCTATAATTGCGCCCAACATTGGGATGTATGCAATATTGAAATCCCCTTGAGTTTTCTCCCTTAAGATGGATGCATCTTGGAAATATCGACCTCTCTTTTCCTTCATGATTCCTCTTCCCTACAAATCAATTTTCTTCTTCTTCAACTCAAGAAATGATTACTAGTTCGAGTGTTGTGCCTTTTCCTCTCCTTGGATCTCCTTTTATAACATTAAAATGATTAAAACCCTATCTCCAAAGTGACTAATGGTCAAGAAATAATCTTGATCACTTGAGATAAATGGTCATGACTTAATCTCTCATTGGCACAACTTAAGTCACTTTTAAGTCATTATATATATACAGTTAATATCTAGAGAGTGTCTTTTGGACACTTCTACATGCTACACATAATACCAATGTAGAAGTACCTATTTGAGATACCACATTTAACACCATATCTTAGTGAGGAAGATGTTCCGCACCACCCACAACTTATCTTCAAATAATATGAGTTTTACCTTCATTAAATCTTTCATGAGGATGCCCGTAAATTGTTAATATATGGAAATATGTTGAATGTTTCTAGCTCCCTTCTAAATGCAGTCTGGGATGAAGTGGTACTTGATCTAAATATGTTTCGACCTATCATGGAACACTAGATTTTTGAGTGTTTAATGCAAATTTTATTATCATAGTACATAACTATATGTTCCATCTCTTGAACAAATAGCCTAATGAGTGATTTTTGAAGCCATATAGCTTCACATGTTGCCAAATTGGCTTCCATATACTTTTCTTGTGTAGATATCAGTGCAACTGACTTCTATTTCCTACTGAACCATGAAACAACCCTTGATCCCAAGCTAAAACAAAACTTGGAAGTGCTCTTCCTATAAACTGTGTTGCCTACCTAGTTTGAATATGTGTAGCCAATCAATTCAACTCCATGTCCCTTGAAATAACTCAATTTTTACTCCATAGTACCCCAGAGGTATATGAGCACATGTTTTGTTGCCACCCAATGTAGTCTCCTCAAATCAACTATGAACTCGGTTAGAGCGTTGGTAGAAAAATAGATATTTGGCCTAGTGTTGACTACATACCTTAAGGAACCAATCAACTATTGATACAATGTGGGATCAACCAACTTAGATATGGAAGCATCAAACTTACCCCTATTTGTTTCCATTGGTGTATATATCAACATGCAATCCTACATCTTAAATCTCTTCAAGATTTTCATTGCATACGAAATCCCTTACCTCATGAATACCTCACCTGCACACTATCGCACCTCTAATCCCATAAAATAATGCATCAACCTGTTTTCCTTCTTTTCAAACTCCAAAGAAAGGTCCTTCTTTCACCTAATAATGAGTTTTTATGATCCTATAATAAATAGATCATACACATACAACACAAGAATGAGAGGATCTTTTCGAGAAAAATGAAATATAAGTTGGAGTCTACCTCACTCTTGATAAATCCCACCTCCTATAAGTATTTTTTTTCTCCATGAGTAAAAAGCTCAGGGTGCATAATTGAGTCCATACAATGCCCTTTTTAACCTGCAAACATGAGAATCCCTCTCATGCACTTCAAAACCTTTTGGATGCTCAATGTTTATTTCCTCTTCAATAACTTCATTAAGGAATGTTGTATTGATGTCCATTTGGTGTATCCTCCACCCCACCTATGAGGAAAGAGATATCATGGCCCTTATTGAAGTATATACAACTACTAAGAAAAAAATGTATTCATAATTCATGCCCTCTTTTTGGGAGAACACCCTCACCACTATGTTGGCCTTGAATTTCTCCACTTTGATCTTACCACTGACTTCCCATCACATCCAAAACATCATTATTCATGATGGAAGGGTACTCTTCCACCATAGCACCTCGTCACACATGTTGGTATGTCGCCTCCTTGAATCCAAAAGGCTTAGAATTAATGAGATCACCCATGAATACCATATAGTTGGAAAATTTTGTTGTGACCTAATATCCCCCAAGGTACTCCTAGGAGAATCCACATACTCCTGAGCATATCTCAAGGTTTTTTTAATCCATCTTGGCCTTCTGTTCATGAAAGTGAGAGGATCACCCTATATAGGATAATATTCCTTCTTCTCATATTGATATAAAGTCTAAGTACTTGTAAACTGTGAAACTTTTTCTCTCTTAAAACTTTGAATCTTCTTGGTTATGATCCTCTGATGCTACTATAACTATGTCATGAGACTTCCTAAAGGTTTTGTCTTCCTCAAACTTCACATATTTCCTTACTAAGGCTTTTCCTAATGGAGGAATGCGAACATGAATGCCTTTGAATTTTCACTATAACCAATATATATTCACTTCTCTGTCATGGGATCGAGATTTATACTCTTCATAGAAATAACATGACAAGATACTAGGCATAAAAAATTATGAAAGTGCTCAATCTTAGGCTTATTTCGTGTGAAATCCTCCTTAGGAGTCTTCATCCCCAACACCTTATGAGAAATATTGTTTTGAAAGTAGACTGTTGTGTTGAATGCCTCCACCCATAGGAACACAGGTAGGTCTTGGTCACGTATCATCACCTTTGTAGCGTCGATGATGGCCTTACTTTTCCATTCTACAACCCAATTCTATTATGGGTTATACAAAATTGTCAGCTCCTTCATGATCTTTGCACCTTCACAAACACCTTTGAAATTGTTGGAGGTGTACTCACCTCCATTATCAAATATTAATACTTTGATCTTCCTTCTTTTCTAATTCTGCACAAGGGATTTCAACTCTTGGAATCAACTGAAGACCTCATTCTTGGTCTTCATAAAACATATCTTGTTTTCTCTTGGGAAATTTCTCTATGAATGTTACATGGTAATTGTAATCCATCAAATATGTTGTTGAAATGAGAAAACATACATCTAAGTGTTCCAAATCAAAGATCCTATTGGACCTGTTGTCCCTGCTCCGGAAAAGTATCTTTAGGGAAATTTTGGGGTCAAAATTAGATTAAAAAATGTACTAAAAAAATTAATTTTAAAGGAACCAATAGGATACAAAATGATGATGTTATACCTAGTGGTAAAAATTTTGGAGGGAAAAGATGAAAGCTACATTATCCTTTTATTGTATTTTTAACTTATCTCCTTATAGGTTTACTCAATTGTCAAGTGTAGAAACTCATTTGATGAAAAAATAAATTTCACATCACAAGGACCCACTCTGCATACTTTTAAGTAGACCCACATAATAAAAAATAAAAATAAAAAATAAAAAATTGAAAATACATAAAATTGTGTTCAACACACTTTTTTTTTTATATTTTTTTGAAATTTTATGACATGGGTCTACTTGGAAGTAAATAGTGTGGGTACTTATTGGGTGTGGAATTTAATTATGCATCCAATGGGTGTTTACACTTGACTATAAGGATATAAAGAAAAAAAAAACAATAAAAAAACAATTTTTTATTTTTCTTTAAAAATTCATAACTCTTATTTCATTATTTTAACTATTATTTTATTATTTTCCTTAGGAGGCCCATTGTATACCTCAAAAATCCTCTAATAGTTGTATGCTTCCCAAGTACACACACTTTTCACACACCCTATTACTTTGTACGGAAATTTAGAAAACCTATCACAATATCCTTTAGCATATTACGTGTTCCATCCTTCTCTGCCATAGCTTATATGAGCATTGTTATTGTCAATCAATGCTCAACTTGGCTCAAAATATATTTTTTATAACATTTGATCCATATTTCTCCAAGAACAAAATGAAATACAAAATCAAATAGAAACATGGAGCTACAACAAAAACTAAACTTCAATTCATTAATAGTAAATACTGAAAACTGTTTACATGTGAAATGGAAATAAACTGGCTCGGGTGATGGTAGCTTATTTATGAGAAGAGATGTGATGGATACAAGCCTTTTGAACTATATTACAATGAGGCTCGAGGTTCCTTTTACTATTAAGAAACAACAAAAAACCCTTTAGAATTGTTGTCCGCCGACAGGAAATAGAGAGGAAGGTCCTCCAAAACCTTCAATAAATTCTTTTGCCTTATCAAATAATTCAACGATGTGTTCTTCAACACACACACAGAGTTATGTTAGCGCGAACTCAACAATATATTATTCTTTCCATAAATTCACTCAATTTTCACATCTATAATCCTGGTTACAGATACTTTATAGTTTCACATTTTTTTTTCTTTTGAAAACTATAAATTTAATCAAAGAAATAAAATGAAACTTGTCACACTTATGTACCAGCCAAATTCATTCTGATATTTTTTCAAAATATTCTCCAACTGAAAACTCTTTTCTCTGAATCTAAATTTCACTATGTCGCTTCTCTTCCTCACAGTTTTCTTGGTGTTTAATCCCAAAGAAACACTTCAGACTGGTAAAGCTTTCTTCAAAATATTCTTTAACTAAAAAATCTTTGCTCTAAAATTAAATTTCACTATGTGCCCTTCCCTTCCTCACAGTTTTCTTCCAGTTTGATATTGCAACACAAAATCCCAAAAAAGCACTTCAGACTTGTAAAGATTTACTCTGCTAGAAAAAAAAATATGTCCTATCATTGATATAGAAAGTTTATATATATTTTTTCAAATAAGAGTTTAGCATGCTTTAATAACTTGAATTGAATTTTATCTTTATCTTGTCTCTTTTTATGTTAGTTTTGCGTGTTCAAAATTATATATATTTTTTCAGCCATATCCTAGCATGTTTTAATAACTTGATTGAACTTTATCTTACTCTTGTTTATTTTTATTTTAGTTTTGTATGTACAAAGTTTATATATATTTATTTAGTTACATTCTAGTATGTTTTAATAAATTTAATTGAATTTTATCTTTATCTTGTCTATTTTTATTTTAGTTTTGCATGAACATGCAAACTCCAAATTTACTAGTTTAAAAATAATAAAGAAATTTAACAAGAACTTATAATTTATTTAAGAAGTTTTTACTTAAGTATGTTTTAATAACTTGAATTGAATTTTATTTTACATGTAACATACACTGTTAACTTCACGTGGAAATGTAAGGAGATAATTTTTTTTTTATACAAGTTACTCATGGGTAACTAACCATTCACCATTTAATATTCCTTACTCATCATTACATAGAATGTTTACCTGTTCATAGTGTAACTTTAGAATAAGAATAGTAAGCTCCTTAACCATTAACAACCTTCATTACAATACATTAACATAATACTGTATGATGTAACCTTCCACTCATTTCATTATTCATGTGGTCATCACATACTTGGCATTATGAAACTTCACAACAAGAAAGGAATCAACATCATCATCTTGACACAATAATCAATCACATCATTGAACACAAATATACCCTAGAAACCCGGTAGGGTGAAAACCAACAACGTTTAATTTTATTATTAAACGCTCGTGAGGGTGATCAACCCTCACTCAATGGCTTATAAGGGAGACCATCCCTTAACCATCGTTTGTAAATCTTACAAGGAAATATACAAATATTTAGCTTAAAGCCATTACAATAAATATGATACCATTTACCCTCTAGTCTTCATATCTTCATATCTTGATGGCATGGATGTACCTAAAATGGTCCATCGTACACTGGATCATCCAGTATTTCGTACTCATCTGCATGAACCATAATATTTTACCTACCACTAGGTTAAGCATAATGTTTCCTTTATACATATCACCATCATACCCTGGTAATGTTACCTTCAACATACATTGATGTCAAGATTCATAAAGTATAATAAATCATTTCACATATCTATACTATAGTAGTTTCTCCATCTACTCATGTATATCCATGACATGAGTAATAAAGTACCTTGAAATTCTCCCTTTAACAACACATACCTCAAATGTGCTAGTTATAAGTCATCTTATTAACTAATGTTTCCATCGCACAAGCACACATTCCCTGCAAGGCAATAGCTACATCTCCCAAGTTTTTATTTAAAATAACCGATACATCAGTTACGATACTCGTGCATGCAATTTACATAATTTAATCGAAATAGCTAACCCTTGAGCTATTACTTTTAGTACATGGAGTGCAATCTAACATATCAAGTGTTGCTCCCATGCATGCAAAGGCATATAGATTCCAAAAGAGTCTCCAACGAAGCACGTAGCTTCCTTCACGAGTCTTCCCAAAGGAAATCTCAATGCTAGTGAGCATGTAAACATATGTTTTCTTTTTGTAAAACTATGCAATTAGGAATATAAATACATGTCTTCTTTTTCAAATATTATACTAAACAATCATTTCTAATATAGTTTAGCACCACATGCTATCTTTCCCACCTACAAATATTTATATTCTTTCCAATGAAAGTTATTTTTTATGTTGCATGCCTATGCATGATCTTCTTCCAAAAGGAATTAATATCATAATCATGATAAAAGGTAATCACTCAGTTTGTTCATCTAAAGAAATATAACTGAGTAGTTCCTCTATCCGTCGATTTATTAAATAACTATTCTTTACTAAAAATATGGTAATATATTCATGGAATTATGAATTAACTAATATTCACAAACACCATGGTAATCTACCCATGGTTTTATGAAATAAATAATCTCTATCAACACCATGGTAAACTACCCATGGATTTATTAATTCATTAATCTCTACCACTATCATGGTAAAATATTCATGGATTTATGAAACTATCCATGGATTTATTAATTCATTACTATTTACAACATGGTTAATGAATATTAATCTGAGAAAACTTCTCTTTTCTTCTTCATCGCACATGAAGATATTTCAAGAGTTACCCTCTTTAATCTATTCAAGAAATTCTCTTTTAAAATATAGAGCATGCATATTCTATTTTCTTGTTATACAATATTATATAAATATTGATATTAAAGAGTTACCCTTTTTGAATCTATTCAAGAAAATCTCTTTAAAAATATAAAGCATGCAGATTCTATTTTCTTGAATATACATTAATATATAGATATTTATATATTTATATTTTTCCATATAAAGATGGAAAATATTTTGAACATAATCAAACACCAGAAACAAATGAAAAAGCATTACTTATCTTTTATCATAAGTGTTGACCTTTTGCACTGCTCACCACCCATACGTTTTCCAACAACCCTTGTGATGCCTCAATCGTCCAAGTTATGCTTCTTTATAGTTCTATGCTCTGACGTGCATCTCCCAAATGTTAGCTCACGACTGTATCTCTCTGCTCTAGCTCGCACCCTTTGTACTTTTAGTTCTGCTATTCCATGGAATAATCTTATCGCCAACTGTAGTGGCTTTCTGTGCTGGACTCTCCTAAGCTTGTTACAACCACGCTAAGGTCGAACAAAGTGGTCTGATCGACTTTAACGAATTCTTGATCCCAAGTCTTGATTTTGTCGTCGGAAATGGCTTATTTCTCTTTTTTCGGGCTTTTGAGACTCACCATGTTACTTGCAGTATTCTATGACCTTCGAGAGTATCTTGCTAGAAGCGTTTGGTAACAGAAATAGCACTAGCGATGCCAATGTCCTCGATCATGTTTTTGATTGCCTTAGATTCAAACGCCACAGCCTCAGTGACATCGAACAATTCGTCATCCGAGCTATTCAAACTCACCTTGCTTTCCATAGCCATGGCTCCCCAACTAACCGATGATCTGAATAAAAAGAAAGGGATGGGTTTCTATGTGTATAAGCTAAAAGAACTGGAGAAGTATGAACACCATTTGCTCGAACAATCTAAGCCATATTCAAGGGTATATGTATCACTTCTTAAGCCATCCAATGAATATTATAACTGTTATCAAGAATTCGTTTCACATGAAACTGATTCTTGATTTTATTTATTAAATAGTTAAACTCAAAATAAATTTACCATATTAATTTACGTAGATTGAGTAAGTCGGTTACATTACACATGTTTATTTTTATTTTAGTTTTTCATGTTCAAAATTTATATATATTTATTGAGTTACACTCTAGTATGCTTTAATAAATTGAATTTTATTTTAGTTTTTCATAAACATGCAAAGCTCAAATTTACTAGTTTAAAAATAATAAAGAAATTTAACAAGAACTTATAATTGATTTAAGAAGTTTTTACTTATCCTAACATGTTTTAATAACTTGAATTGAATTTTATCTGTTTATTTTAATTTTAATTTTTCATGTTCAAAGTTAATATATATTTATTCAGTTACATTTTAGTATGCTTTAATAAATTGATATTTTAGTTTTGCATAAACAAGCAAACCCCAAATTTACTAGTTTAAAAATAATAAAGAAATTTAACAAGAACTTATAATTGGTTTAAGAAGTTTTTACTTTAGCATGTTTTAATAACTTGAATTGAAATCTATTTTACTCCTATTTATTTTAATTTTAATTTTGAACGTTCAAAGTTTATATATATTTATTTAGTTACATTCTAGTATGCTTTAATAAATTTAGTTGAATTTGATCTTTATTTTGTCTATTTTAATTTTAGTTTTGCATAAACATGCAAACCCCAAATTTACTAGTTTAAAAATAATAAAGAAATTTAACAAGAACTTATAGTTGATTTAAGAATTTTTTACTTATCCTACCATGTTTTAATAACTTAAATTGAATTTTATCTTACTCTTGTTTATTTTTATTTTAGTTTTTCATGTTCAAAGTTTATATATATATATATATATATATATATATATATATATATATATATATATATATATATATATATATATATATTTATTTATTTATTTATTCAATTACATTATAGCATGCTTTAATAAATTAAATTAAATTTTATCTTTATCTTGTCTATTTTAAATTTAGTTTTGCATGTTCTAATAAAGAAATTTACCAGGAACTTATAATTGATTTAAGGTAGGTTTAAAAATAAAAAAGAAATTTAACATAAACTTATAATTGATTTAAACTTATAAACTTCCTACTCTAAAGTTAAACCCAACATCGAAGGTTAAACTTGCTAAACAATACTAGATTCATTTTATACATATTCACCCATATCACTCTTAATTAAGGTTCTAACTTAATTCAACTTATATATCACTGCATACCATTTACCATGGAATTCCTTATCACATTATAAGGATTATTTAATTGTTCAACGCTTATCCTTGTTGACATCCAATCTTTAGGGTTAATATGTAATATATATACATTCCGCATATGATAATATCTTGTCCTCGTTACCACCGAGGAAAGAGCTGACACGTCCTGGATATTAAATGTTGAAGTACTGGTAATTACATCCATCAGACAGCTGCAGGATTTTGTCGTGATATGGTGTATTTCTCGATAGACTCTATTGTGATCTTCGATGTGGAATTTAGATAGATCAACGGTTGTCAATTTTGGGTGGGAGTTGCATTGTTAACTCCACAAACCCTAATCATTCTCAGCTTATTGTCATTATGCCCGAGCTGAGAAGCTTATTTTCGTTCTATGGTTTGTCTCGGCTTCTTTGCGAGCTATGGCTCCGCCTCCATTGAAACTTCACTGAACTTCTAAGGATTACCATGGTGCAGACCTCATGGCTCTATGACTTAGTGTAGAGAAGGTGCTGTTTCTACCAATGAGGATTTTCTGGACTGATTCGTTCACTGTAACAATTATTTTTCATTTGGAACTGGTTCCTTTGCTTAAAATAAAGGTAATCGGTCCCATTTCAACTTCATGAATCCTTTCACTACATTTATAAATTCTTCCGAATATATCTACTTGTTTCCTTCTGTGTTTAATGTCTTTCCCTTTAGTTTCTCTACGTTTATTGGTAGAATTAAGGTGCGATGCTCATAGGGAAAGGATCAATTCTAAATCTCAGGTAATTTCTTAACGTTATTCTCATTTCTTGAATACTTCTTTTCTCTCGAATGGAATTGTATTTAACAACTTGAAATAGATTTCCTACTGATTTATCTTCTTTGGCTATGGGTATAGGATGACACCTGCAAGTCGACATTCACCTTGGTTAGCAGAATCTTTTGGCATGAAGTTTAGTTATTTCTGGGTTAGCTTCGGTCACGACTAATATGATTAGCTATTCCTCCAAGTACTTATATACTTGTGTATAGTAAATGGGGTCTTGAATATCTTCAGGTGGACTTCTAATTTCTTCTTGGGGTTTATGAATCCAAAAATTAGTGTTTATCAGTTGGCCTGTGTAAGGTCTTGTTTCTCTTTTGTATATACATGATGTAAGGTTTATGTTAATGTATAGACAGAGTCTCTTGAGAACTCGGATATTTTCCCATTCTTCTATTGGTAAATAATATCTGCATTTTAATTATGTGAATGAGTTTCAGCTCTTGATTATTGCAATTTCCGGATAGCCATTGCTGTATAATTAGTCCTGTTAAGTCTTGAGTGCTATTTGGACTGTATATTATTTTAAGTACCGTGACTCATTATCTTTGTAATGAAAATAAATGCTTGTTTTGTTTTTTTTGCAATAGTTGTAGACCTTCTGGTCTCGCATTTCAGGGTTTTCCACCTGGGCTACTCTTTTCACAGAAATTATTTTTTACGTTCTCTCCATTGTGTTATGATAGATAAATATAAAGGGAACTGTCATAATTCAGGATGATGTTTACCAAGGGTTTATTTTTCTTAGTCATGGTCGAAGCTCTCATCCGACCTCTACTTCTCTGTACTGTCAAGATTTTCTTATCAATGATTGTTTCTGAGTTCTTCTTCGAGGTTCACACTTATGCATGTATTATCGAATGATGATATTTTAAGAATTAACAGTTACTGTTATTTATTATTGTTATTGCCTCGATAGATTAAATATTAATTCAATCTAGTAACAGTAGTTCTATTTTCGGTGATCGGACCACCAGGCTTAGTGTCCGAGTATAAAAATGATTGATGGACGATGTGTCTTGGGTAGGGTTTCACCCAATATCCTTGACCGACAATCCTCTCTACTTTTTTTGGTTATTTCTTTAGTTTTCAAAATTCCTACTTACAAGTTTATGTAGATATATTTTCTTTCACTTTCACAACATTATAGACCAAAAAAATACCTATTCATTGTCTAATAGAATCACTGTAAGAATATTTATACGTCTTTCCTGCTATAATTTAAAGAACTTGAACTATGATACAAAGATGGTTCTGCATCTATTTCACAGCATGCTTCTATTTCACAACACTCATATAGATCTAGTAAAAGTTCATAATGCGTTATTAATAAAGCAAACATTTCACTCCATTCTTTCCCAATACTTGTCGATAGAAACTTAACAATTTTTGTCGCTATTTTTTAAAATACCTGTGCACACATAGAATTGAATGTATTGCAGTACTTAAGCACATAGATAGAACATATTTACTTATCTGATTATGAAGTTTATAGCTGTGGTCCTCCCAACCTTCAAGAGAGGCGATTACATCCTCCTCTTGCCCCCGTGCTCCAATCCTGAAAGGTACGGGTTAACAGTGGATATTTCTGCTGTGACCTCAGGACACCTAGTCTAGTCAGTACCAGAAATAATTCAGGATTTCTGAGTGTTTCCACTGGTCACTACCAGCTCTGGAAAATCGACACTCTCCCTTTCTCCATGAACAACAACTCTACTCCTCATTTGGATTAACCTCTTATCCCCAAAGGAACAGGTAACTGTTTCCAACTATCCCCAACCACCTTCAAGTTCTTGGAAAACATTTACCATCAACTTTTACCTTTTATGGATTCACTTTCCATAACTAATTTTATTATTTATAATTAATCACTAATGAAAATATCTTTTCAACAAAACATTAATAGTTCCAGTCTTTCCTTAAAATAAATAATTAAAAATGTATTTTAACTAGTTAACAACTAGTTATCATTAAATGCAACTATCAAAATTCCCCCCTGGAAGTAACACCGTCCTTGGTGTTTCACTCTAGCTCTGAAAAGAGCTCTGGGTAAGCCTCACGCAAAATTCTTTCGTCCTCCCAAGTAACCTCATCCAGGCCGAAGTGCTTCCACTGCACTTTAACCTGGGTGATGACTCGCTTCCAAAGAATAATTTCACTCTGGTCAAGTATGTGTTGCGGCTCGACCAAAAACTCGTCGTTCGGCTCTACCTTCAAATAACAAAGTTCCCTATCAAATTATCATAAAGAAATCATATTTCAATTTAGGATTTTTAATTCTATCCTACCTGTATATTTTGCCAATGAATTATGTGCGTCAAGTCATGCACATAATGCTTTAACAGGGATACATGAAACACATTGTGTACTCGGATGTGACTGGGTAAAGCTAACCGATAGGCCACAGGTCCTACCCTTTCCAAAATTTGGAAGGGTCCACAGAACCTTGGAGCCAACTTGACAAAAGAGGTCCACCGCAAGGTACTCCTCTTGGGTTTAATCCTCACATACACATGGTCTCGCATTTCAAATTCTTGTTAAGTCCTCTTCTTATCTGCATAGATCTTCTGCCGATCTTGTGCAGCCTTCAAATTTTGTCTTATATTCTTTACTTCTGATTCCATTTCAGCAAGCATCTCGGGTCCCAACATTAATTTTTTTTCGAGGCTGCTCCAATTTATGGGTGTGCAACACTGCCTCCCATACAAAGCCTCAAAAGGACTCATCTTAAGGGACTCCTGATAACCATTGTTGTAATAAAATTCAGCAAGATGCAAATAGTCTTCCCATTTGGTTGGCTACTGCATCACATACATGCACAACATATCTTCCAACACTTGGTTTACTCGCTCTGTTTGACCATCTGTATGGGTATGATAAGATGTACTAAATTTTATTTGGGTTCCCAGACCTGTAAATAGAGTCTTCCAAAATGCTGATGTAAACTTAACATCTCTATCTGAGATAACCTTCTTTGGAATACCATGCAGCCTGAAAATTTCTCTCATGAAAATGTCTGCTATCTGTATAGTCTTGTAAGTAGACTACATACGTATACAATGTGCAGATTTACTCAATCTGTCAACTACCACCATGATGGAGTAATTTTGCTTATTTGACCGTGGTAAACCTGTAATGAAGTCTGGGGATATGACTTTTGTAATATTCCTAAACTAGCATGCAACTAATTGGAATATGATTTTTTCTCTAAACACATAGGTAGATGAATAAATGGGTAGGGAGGCCCATAAATATTTTTAGCAGCAATAAAGTCCCTCTTAATGGGGAAAGGGATCATATTCATAGCTGGATAAAACACCTTCACGTGTGAACAAACACTGATGCATGTGGACAAGGTCAAGTTTGACCAAGTCAACAAAGCTAGTATGGAGGAAGTGGAACATCAATGAAGATAACTCAGTGGGAATTTGGATCAATTTAGATAGTTAAAATAAATCCACCTTGAGTGTGGAAGAAGACATTGCATGAAGATACAGTTAAGGTTGACCAAATCCAACAACGATTTTATGGAGGAGTGGCATTGATGATGGGACAACACAGTTCTAGAGGGAGATTCACTGCAGGAAGATGGAAACCCTAATGAGTGGGACCCAAGGTGATAAGGCTCACATTGTTTATAAGGAAGAGGATGGAAGCCATATGGGGTTAGCTTATGATTATGATTTTTTGAATATATGGTATGTTTAGACATATGCTTTCTCTTGCTGTTTAGCTGAGATTGAATGCTATTTAGCATTGGGTGTTCCTGATCGGGAATCCCAACTCTTCCATTGAGTAGATCTTGTAGGAGTCTTGCATCATATCGTCCACTATTTGGATGAAGGCCAAGCTTAATCTTCCTTTGACATCACAGATCCTGTTGAGGGTTTGTCTGTTTCAGTAAGCTGCAGCAAGTGGAGACTAGATATTTAGATCTAGGCCATTTCAGCGCTCATTTTCAGTGGAGGAGGGTTCTACCCCATTGGAAGGACAATATTGAAGGTACTGAGCTTCATTTTCATATCTTGGCTACAAAACAACTATATTTTGTCCCCTACAACACAGTATAGATCCATATCTGCGTAATTTCTGAAGGATCAGTTGCAGGGTGGTTCAACACACCATTGGAGAGGTGATTTTCTGAGTGTTGGGGATTTTCCCTTCACTTTGGAGATATGTTGGAGGAGATCCTTTTATTGTTCATATAAGATCAGATCCACTTTCCAGATCTATAATTTCTAGTAGATCTGGAGTCTTAGATCTCAGATCTACACCTTGTACTTGGTGTTTTGTTGAAAACCCCAAGGGGGTTCTATACAAGAGCTTGTATAGTGCATGGATCTGATATAGATTTAACTTTTTATGCACATAGCAGCTCTAGATATGACTTAAAACCTACTACTATTGCAGGAGCAATAAAATAACGCTGTCAGGGTATTTCCAACTTTTATTCATGGTTGCAGCCCCTCTTTTTGCATGGTTTTTGCACTATTATGGCTTGGGAGGCTTGTTTAACTAAGCTACCATGATTTGTTTCAGATATCATTTTGTATTTGGCTGCTATAATGTATAAATGAATGGATCCATGGGATGCATTTAACTATTATTGCACAAATTGCTAAAAAAAACATTTTTTATGCGTGTATTGCTGCATTTCCTCATTTGGGAATATTACAGTGGTATTAGAGCATAATCTTGGCTAAGCCTGCGAGTTTTCAGCCAATATTCTATAAGAAGAAGAAGAGAAGGAGAAAGAGATCATAATGATGGAAGGAATGAGTTTCATTTCATCTCTTTTCAGATCTAAGAAGAACCTCACCAAGGAGGTCAAGCAGAGAAAAGTAGAGAAAATAAGTGAAACCACATTAGGATTTCAAGATGAGGAAGGTCCATGCACTTCCTATCAGTAGAAAGAAGATCTGACATTGCATAGAGCTCCAAAGAAACATACTATGGCCTTTTCTTTTGAAGACAAGAGGCATATAGATGGAGAACACTTAGATCATGAGATTCTAAGTGAGTATCTTGCAGAATATAAGTCTCAACCTAGAGCTTTCGAGGACAATCTAACTCTCTCACAGTTCATTCAGCTCAAAGAAGAAAGCAGACCTTGCAACAATAGAAGGAAGAAGGGCAATATATTTCTATTTTCTAACTTCTATGGGTCATCCACATGCACAACAACGGCTTGGGGAATGAGGTTGGATGCATTTTTCCTACTACATCTAGTAGTAGAGAGGGAAGTTGTTGAGATTGCAGCACTGCACCTTGAGGGTGAGGCAAACATTTGTTGGTTCAGTTGTTTGAGTCATGCAAGAGTGACTGCATTTGCAGATTTTACTCAAAGGTTGATCAAGAAGTTTGACAAGAAGAAATCAGAGGAGAAGAAGCCTTCACCACCACTTGGTGCAAGAGAACTTACATCAGGAGAGAGAACATTTGCACCTTTGCAAAGTAGTCTTGATATCTTGACATCTAGAGTCCCATGCACCATTCTGGAGATGCATGAGGAGGAGGGGACTTGTACCAGCGGTGATAAAGCCATAGAAGAGCAGCCATCATCATCAATAGTTGGGGAAGCCATCACACCAGAGGAAGGAATGCTTGTAGCAGTACAAGATGTTCCCAAGCTTTACTAAGGTATGCACATGTTTCCATTTTCTGTTACTTCAACACATCATATGGAAGATTATGGGAATGTACCATTGCATGACCTAGGGTCAAAGTACATTGTTGATTTGGAGCAACAAACTATTACTGTGTTGAGCAGCCTTGAATTGTTCAAGAAGGAGACATGCAGTCATCCGATTGTACCATTGTTGATCTGCACACAACTCTTGGGGTTATAGTGTAGATTCTTGGAGGATGGGATGAGTATTATCCTGAACCATGCCATGCATAACTATGTGTTCAACATAGAGTATGATATGAAGACAATAGATGCACCATCATGGAGATCAGAAGTGCTGTCAATGAGCAACAGTGATGAGTTGGGGGCCCAACCATTGTTGGAGCATTCTAATGACCTTCCCATATGTATGACAAAGGACGGGCAGATAGTTGTTGGGGGACATCTTATGATGGATAACATCTCTCATGGTTGTGATGTATATTTCTTGATGAACCTTTCACATCATGATGGGAGGTTTTTTCTTACCACCTATTTGGATCCTTATGGGATCAACTTGGTCAAGGAGGAGATTGCATTTCAACATCCCATGAAATGCAAAGATAGAAATCTGATTTGGGAGGATGGTATTCTCCATTGAAGGAATTCCACTTTTGGACATGATGATAGACACTCACCATGGGTTAGATGGGTGATATTGATGAGCAAGAGGTTGGAAAGCCACTTGCAGATTTATGATACCGGGCAACAGGAGGCAATACTGCGTTGGTTACTCTTGAAAGAGTTTGGTCATCCTGTGACACATTCCATTTAAAAGAGTTGGTTGGTGGATGGAACTTGGCATGGCACTTAAATCATATGGCATCAAGGAGTTTGGGTGTATTGGGATGATGTGATACCTTTCATATCAACTATCATGTTGTTGCTCCAAGATTTATATGGTAATGGTGTGGGGAGGCAACTAGAGCTGTTGTTTATTTGGTTGTTACTTAGAGAGTATGGGTTGATCTTCTCCCATACTTTGTATGGTGTTGTAGGAGTAGGAGATGGCACTATCATGCAGAAAGTGGGCTACTCCTTAACCTTGGAGGATCAGAAGGTACTTCCACTTTGGAAGGAATCTCCCACATATAGAAGCATTATGATGGATGGAGCTATGAGATGACAAGAGCCTTGTTACAAAGGCCAACAATGTTGTCACTTGGGGGCTTGGGTTTGTTGTAATATTCCCACTTAGCCCAAGCTAATGGGAATATTCACTTTTCCTTTGTCTTGTTTTGATTTTCATGTTGATGAATAAAATGTAAAGGAGGTCATTTAAAACTCCTAGAAACATCAAAATAAATCAATGCCCAATGTAAACAAGGTTAAATCTCGGCCATTTTATAAAATACACTTGAGTGTGAAAGAGGTTGATCACTTGACCAAGGCAACCATGACCATATCTACATCGTAGTCTAGATGCATTGAACCTCCTTGAGGCACAACACAGTTCTAGATGGAGGCTCTACATGTGAATGGAGCTAAATCGATGAAGAGGTTTAGGGTTTGAAAAAACTCCCATATTATAAAAGGAAGATGAGAGCAGCATGGAAAAGGTTGTTGAAGATATTATTCCAGAAGAATTTGTCTGCTTAGACATTTCTCATTCTCTAGCTACTTAGCTGAGAATAATGTTGTTTAGCATTGGCTGTTCCTGAGCGGGAATCCCACTTCCTTCCTTGAGCAACTCTTGGAGGAGTTGTGCTTGTCTTGACCACTATCAGGATTGGGCCAAGCTTCACCTCACACCTACAGTGTTGATCCTGTTGAGGGTTGGGTTTTCCTTGTGAGTTATAGCAATTGGGAGATAGATCTCTTCAGATCTATGCACATCTAGCCTCTCTTTTCACTGGGAAAGCCTTCTATCCCATTGGAAAGAGTGTACTAGATCAGTGGAGCTTCATATCTAGACCTTGGCATTAGGCCAAATCATTCTCAAAGCTTACAATGAAGTTTCTATCCCTGAACTATGTTATTTGCAAGTTTGTAGTTGCAGGTGTTTTGTCTGCATTTTGGGAGGAGAGATCTCCGGTGTTAGGATTCTTACTCTCACTGTGGTGATACATGGATTGGCCAAACAATCCATGCTTGTTTCAGATCTGATTTATTTATGTGTCTATTTACTGTAGAATTCTTGAATATTTCTGCAGATCTGCAACTCTAGATCTCAGATCTACTCTCTGTGCTTCATGTTTTGAACAAAACCCCAAGAGGAATGTATATATGAGCTCTTCTTGTACACAGATCTGAATTAGATCTATATTTTTATGTATAGATATGCTCTATATCCGAGTTATAATATACTGCTGCTTCAGCCCCTAAAATAACACTGTCAAGTTTATGCAAACTTTTCTTATGGTTGTAGCACCTTATTTCTTAGGGTTATTTCTGTTTAAGTCTTCTGCTTTCTCTTGTACACTGTACGGGCTGTAATATAAATTTGATTTGATGTTGTACATATGATATGTGAGCCTCCATACTGATATATTGCAAGTACTTTGATGAACTGCGTTATTTTCCAGCAGTGTTGTTTGTATTGCTGTTGTCCCCTCTTTGGGTAGTTTTCAAGGCTTCCTAGGTGTGGGAAATCTGTTTAACCCACCTAGAAAGATTTGTTTCTGATCTCCTCTTGGATTTAGGACTTAGATACTCAGATATAAGGGATCTGAGGGTTGATTTCAAGAGAAGTAGTAGCCATTCCTGAAAAATGCGTTTTTCAAGCATGCCTTGCTAGCAGTCCCGATTTTGGGATATTACAGTGGTATCGGAGCAAATTTCTTGGCTTAGCCTATGAGCTTCAAGAATTATGGAGTCTTCTCATGAGGAGGAGGAGATATTCAAGAATAATCTGAGTAAACCCTTCTTGTCTGAAGAGAAGAGATTCACAAAACATCTATCTCAAGTTCTACGGGGTATCAACAAGGACATCAAAGAAATGAGGAGGGAAAAGCATGGAGATCTCTCAACCAGATCTACAAGATCTATAAATGAGGAATGTTATAAGTCCTAATATTATGGATATGAGCACTCAACCATATCATCAAATCTACAACGTTCTGTCAGCAACTTCTTCATGAAGAGGAAGGAAGGATATGCGTCAAAGAGAGATAATCTCTTGAGCTTCCAAGGATCTTGCAAAATCAAGGAAGAAAGGGATGAAGAAGATATCGCAGTCATGACAAGACAACATCTAAGAAATCATGAAGAGGGAGATGGAGAATTTTCTCCAATGGGAGAAACTCTTGCACTCTTGCAAGAAGTTTCAAGGAATCTCACATATGGATATTGTGGCACAGTCCATGTGTAGCATGTGCCATCATCCTCAAAGGGTGAGATCTTGAAGATAGAAGAAGGAAGAGAGGAGGGAAAGCATCACATGATGAAGAGCACATATGCCTCTTTGTTCCATAATTTTGATGCACAAAGAAGGCATGAGGATCTATGCAATGAAGGCAACGACAAGTCAGTCCATACATCTATGTATCCTGCTCTATGCCTTGATGTCTCTTTGCATGGAGGCATTCCACCAGGGAGATCCCCTGATTCGAAGCAAGATAAAGTGTTCTCTAAACTTTATGCAGCAACAACATATCTATCTAAAGAGGGAACCTTGAGAGGAGCTACTACAATGCTGAGAATCATTGATGGGGAGCTAAGCAATTTTCTGTAATTGACTTTGCTAACCTCCATTCATCTATTTTCACTGGAAAGAAGAGATTCAGAAATCTGTGTTGATATGAGCATGGTATCAGAAGGCCAATCCATAGCCTTGGAGCAGCAAAGGATACTCCAATATATAATGATAATTTTTGAATATGACAAGAAGGTATTTCCATTCTTGTGTGCAGGAGGACCTTTCAAAAGGAGGATGACTCTCCTAAAATTCAATCTTGTCTTAAGAAAGATCAGCTGCAAGAGAGGCATCAAAAGAAAGTTGGAAACACTCCAACATGTGACTTTGACATCAAACATGTCAAGGAGGAGAGCCACCATATGACAAATGCCTCATTTTAGACTGCTACAACGTTGTCAATGTTGGGGAGCCAAAATCCTTATTGGGAGTCCCAACTCCTAATGGAATATTCCAAGGTCCTTTTCACATGTAAGGTACTTGATGGGCAAGCAATGGATGGGAAGTATAAGGTAGCTAATGGAATAATTTATGTTCATGATAAGATCTACTTCACCAAAGATTCCAAACTCAAGACTAAAATACTTAATATACCCTATGAGGTATTGCTTTCAAACCCAACTAGTTTCATTAGAGCATATCATATTATCCTGAATGGATTCATGTGGGAATATTTCAATGAGGAGATGCACTCTCATATGAGGAAGTGCATGGATAATTTTCTAGTTGAGGGGGAACATAGCTCTTGGAAGAAGAAATCCTCAGCACCTCCTTATTCACAGAGTGTGAAAGGGAACCCATCCATGAGTTACTTCACTAATGTAAGACAAGTATATGGAGGAAATTGTATCTCTGAATATCTTGATGTATATACTACATGCTTGTATTTTTATAACACTCATGTGTAGGGCTTTGCTCCAAGAAGGAGCATTATTTCTGATGGGTTTCATAGGCCACTTGGGGCTATGAACTGTTGAGCTCCAAGAATGTTCTTTCTTCCACCACATTCCACTCCATTTCTTTTGTCCATTATTAATCCCAGGCTCAAATGATCAATGAAATTAGTTAAAATTTCTTTAAGAATGAATATTATGACTAACTTGCTATGTTTTTATGATTTCGTCATTGTAATGCTTTTTGAACTAGGACTAGCTACAGAATGCAGACATTTTGTAGCTAGTTGCCAATTCTGCAGCTGTCTTCATGTCTAAGCAGGTTCCAGGTGTCCTCTAAGAGAAAACCACACATGGTCGTATTCCAGATCATGCCCGCAGCATTTGTTGCTCTCCATGAAGATTGAATGGAATTCTGTACGTGGTTATACACGTGGGAACTCAAACTAGGAGATAGACTCCTAATAGGACAAGGACAGTCCAGATGTCCTTAGTCATATTACGATGCCACCTTTAGAGTTCTAGTTCGATTTTAATATGGAAAGACAATTATCCCTGGATTATCTCAGATTCTGTTATTTAAATTTGCTATAAATGTAGCTCGGGAAACCGAGGGACAAGGTTAGATTTTGGTTAGATTTTATGGTTGACTGCTAGATTTCTGAAGTCCGAAAACACTCTGTTTTGAAGTAATCTCTCTTTAATGAAAGAAGCAGCATTTCCTTGAAAGCGTTGAAGTCGATCTTGAAGTAGATTTCGTGCTACTTTGGTGGTAGAAGGCCCCTGCCTCCTGAGCATCCTTGTTTATACAGTAGATAAGTATTTTAGTCTCGTTTTTATTTCTAGTTTAGGCAAGTTTCTGAAGTTTATGTTCATACTTGTTTACATTAATTATCACAGCTAGAATTACTCTAATAAGCTCTTCCAAAATATCATTACGATGAATAAGGCATAGCTGTGGTATTGTAGGTTTTAATTGCATTTTCTTTCGTTAATTATCACAGTTGGACTTACTCTAATAAGCTCTTCCAAAATATCATTATGATGAATAAGGCATAACTGTGGTATTTTAGATTTTAGTTGCTTGTTTACACTAAGTGTCACAGCCAGTCTTACTCTTACAAAATATTCCAAAATATCATGAACAACGAATAAGAAACAGCTGTGGTGTCTTAGTTTCTAGTTGTATTTTCTTTCAGTCTTATGTTTATGTTCAATTTCATTGAATAATATAGCCATACTTGTTCTCACAAACTCTTCCAAAATATCATTCATACTAAACGAGATGGGCTGTAGAATTCCTTAGGTTAGTTGCATGTTAATTTAGTTATAGCACTCCGGAGGTAGAATGCATTTGGTTCAGCTCTGTCATTTCATTTCCAGTTTGATAATGGATTTTCAGTTTAACATTGTTCACTATACTTCAAATAGACTAGTGACACTCTAGTTTAGTCTTAGCTCACTGTATTAGCACTCTAGTTTAGTTGTCATCCATTTCATTTTTAAATTATATTAGTTGTTAAATTTAAATACCACGGTCTTCATTATTTACAAAACTTCTTTTGTTCCAACCTCATATTAATACATAATCATTTGGACAGAAGTTAGTATCAGTCTAAGACCTAGAGTATTTTGCAACCTTTTTACCATTTCACAAACAAGCCTTTTCTCAAAGACCATTCTAAAAAGGAAATCTATAACTTTTGAGTGAGGCCTAGTGGTGTTAAATTGAGTTGCAGAACAGAATTAGAAGCTAGTTTAGAGTAGAAATCTTATTATGCTACAAATTCTCTTTTCCAAATATATTCCAATAAACCTTTAATCATGGATGAGACGTTGTAACATTGTAAGTTGATTGTTGATTGTTTAGTTGGGAGAACTTCATTTACACTTAACTTGTCCATTTCCCAAGCTCTTCCAACACATCTTTAATGAATGAATTGGATAAAGTTTAAGCTCATGTTGTGATTTATTTCCTTGAAGTCATTATCAAGCTTTGCATTTGTTGTTTGCTAGCCATAGTTTAGGCTTTGTTCTATTTCAGTATTTGCATTTGTCATTTGCCATCCATAATTTAGGCTTCACTTTGTTTTTAACCAGTAGCTTCTTTTCACCGGCATTTAGTTCTTTCCCTTGTGAACATAAAACCATAAAAAACCAAAAACATCATAAAACACTAGACACAACGTAGTGAGAAACAAATACTTAGGCACATATAGTGCACCACACTTCAGCAGATTACCAACCCTGGTTGACAATTAATGAACTCAACTTAGGAACACTAGGTTGAGCACAAACATTTTGGCGCCGTTTTCGGGGAAGTGTAACTAGGTAGCCTTGTTTCTTAACTCCCAAAAACAATGATATGTGTAGAGAGAGAGACTCAAGGGGTAGATTCATAAGAAGTAGAAGCCGAAGTTTGATTCCTAGAACACCACTTGTTTCACCTAGACCAAGAGCCAGTGCACCTCCAACTCAGACCCACATTCCATATTTTACTAATCATAGACTTCCAAGAGATTTAAGATCAGATATTCCATTAGAAAGACCTTCCACTTCATCCACTGAACCTGTCTTAGAAGAAGAGATACAAACTTTTTCACTTCCACAAAAGAATCAACTATGGCAGAAGAAGGGGGAGGAGGAGTCTTTAATGGAGAACACACATTATTTGGAGGGGGTAGAGGTAGAGGTAGAGGAGAAGGAGGTAGAGGAAGAGGTAGAAGAGATATGGGAAGCTCTTTTGGGTTTCCTATAGTAGATGAAGAAACCAATACAACCATGAAAAACATTTCACCCTCTGTCCTTCCAAACTTCTATGGACTTAAAACTGAAGATCCTGAAACCTTCCTATTTGAATTTGAAGTCCTATGTAGAACTTATGACTACTTACAAGGTGCTCAAAAAATTAAACTATTTCCTTCAACATTGAAAGGAGCAACATTGAAGTGGTTTATGAGTTTGATCAACAGTTCTATTAGGACATGGGAAGACATGAAACAAGCATTTTTAGAGAAGTATTTGGATTATTGTATGCCAGTCAATGATAAGGAGGAAGTGTTTAAGATGCTACAAAAAGAAGATGAAAACTTGGAAGATTTGTTGGAGAGATTTCATTACAACATCAAAAGAGCAAAAATGGAGAACTTAGATCAGGACACTTTAAAAGCTCTTTTGTTGAAAACAATTAGGGATGAATGGTTGGATATCCTTAACATGATGGGAAAAGGGGATATATCACAACTCACATTACCTGAAATATCTGAGTTATGTATCAACCTTTCAAGAGGGAAATCTAAAACTGTAAAAGGCCCAAGAGACCCTGCTCTTGCAAGGGCAAGTAAGTCTGCTTCTGGAACAGTAAGTAGGGCAGAGATAGGACATATGCTTGATGATTTCAAATCTGACATCTTAGGGAGTCTTAGTGAACAAATAGACATCCTTAAGTTACAAAACAAGCAAAAATCTGAATCTGATTCCTTAGCAATCTTTTGTCCCAAATGTAGAAAGAAGCATGCCTTGAGAGGGTGTCCTTTGGATGCAAAAGTTGTAGAGACTTGTGAAATTTGCTCAGAGAAACATGAGACCAAGAGTTTTCCTTCACTCCCTGGTCTTAAAGTTGTCTTTCAAGAGGAAACTCCTACAAATTCCACAGAATCTCTCAATTTTGTCTCTAGAAGGCCTTGGCAAGGACCTCAAACACAAGGATTCCATGATCAAATGTATAACCAACCTCCACTAAATTGGAATTCTTGGCAGCAACCTTGGCCCCAATTTCAAAATCAATCTCAAGCTTGGGAATAAGGAGCACAAAATCCCTATGGAAGATACTCTCAGTACTATCAGTATCCACCATCCTATCCACCATATCCACATTTCCCTCCTCAACAAAATTTTCAACAAAATCCTCAAAATCCACAACATCAAAATCAACCACTTCCATTACCATTTCCTCAGAAATCAAATCAGTTGCTTGCTCAATTCATACCAAACCCCAACAATAAAAATCCTCAGAATACATACATGATAGAAGGCCAATAGTTTCCAACTTATTTAATTACTCCTCTAGACCTTAGTGATGTTCAACTTAGGTCTGGAAGAATACTTGAAAAGAGGAAACCTTCTGTGATTATACAAGAACAAGACAACTCTGAGGAAGACTCTCTATGGGAAAATAAAAGTCTTGAGGAAGACACATCTTTTCAGGACTCAAACATTGAAAAACAAAAACAAAAAGAATCAATAATTTCAACTCCTGTATTAGAGTAGCCATCAACATCCACTACTACCCCTCCCTTTCCAGAAAGATTACAAATTGATAGGGGTGTAGAAAAAAAAATTATGGTGCCTAATTATGATTTCCTAGATGAGCTGAGAAATGTTTGTATTAAGATTCCATTACTGCAAGCTATCAAGGAAATTCCAATTTTAGCCAAAACAATAAAGGAGTTGAGTATGAAGAAAACAAGAAAAAGAATAAGAGAGACAAAGAAAATTCAACAGGCAGGAAAAATAGCAGACATTATGATGGGTAAGATTGCTATTCCAAAGTATCTAGACCCAGGAAATCTAGTTGTTAAAATTCACATCAATGGAATTGAGATCCAAAACACACTCATTGATTTAGGAGCAGCAATCAATATCATGAGTAGACAAATCATGGATAAACTGAAACTTCCTAATCTTCTCTTTACACCCGCATTATTAAAATTAGCAGACAGATCTGTGATCAAACCTGATGGGGTAATAGAAGATATTCCAGTGTCCCTAGATTCTTGGGAGTACCCTGTGGATTTCATGATCCTAACTCCTAAGAATAATCTAGCAGAACATCCTATCATATTAGGAAGACCTTGGTTAACTACAGCTGATGCTTTCATTAGTTGTAGATCCGGTGATATGTACATCTCAGAATGGTAGTTCAACTAAGAAATTCACTTTTTATCCTCCAGCAAGGACAATTACAGATTTAGATGATACTCAATGGATAGAGGATGAAGAAGACTTACAACCTCTCCTCAAAATTTCAGAAATTAGTGAAGATAGTCAAATTCTGAATACTTTAGAAAACTTTGAATCCTCTTCGAAACATGAACATGAACAATTTCAAGAAGAATCCAACATTGATTTTTTTTCATCAAGGCAGATGTCTCTCTATTCCATGGATAAATTTGGCAGCTCTACAATTGAGATATTTTCAGGCAAAACTTTAAACATAAACAAGAACCTAGAAAAATCTCAACAAGAAGAGCTAGTCAAGATCTTACAGAGACATTCTTCTGCATATGAATGGGAGTACACTGATATGAAAGGGATAAGCCCTAAGACTTGCACTCATCACATCTACATATAGGAAAATTGTAAACCAATCAGACAACCTTAAAGAAGGATGAATCCAAATCTTAGAGAGATTGTTAAAGAAGAATTGCAGAAATTGTTGAATGTCAACTTTATCTATCCTATTTCAGATAGTCAGTGGGTTTCTCCTTTGGTAATTGTGCCAAAGAAAAATGGTAAATGGAGGGTATGCATTGACTACCGAGAATTAAACAAAGCTACTCTTAAAGATCATTTTCCCCTACCTTTCATAGATCAGGTGTTAGATACCTTAGCTGGCAAAAAGTACTTCTCATTTCTAGATGGGTTTAGTGGTTATAATCAAATTCAAGTAGCACTTGAGGACCAAGACAAAACCACATTTACCTGTCCTTGGGGTACTTATGCTTACCGAGTATTGCCATTTGGATTATGTAATGCACCTGCAACATTTCAAAGGGTAGTATTAGGAATTTTTTCAGATCTAATACATGATTGTGTAGAGGTATATATGGATGATTTCACAGTTTATGGAAACACATTTGAAGAAGCTTTAGCAAACTTGGAAAAAGTTTTAAAGAGATTTCAAGAAGCAAATCTTTCACTTAGTCATGAGAAATGTTTCATGATGTTTACTGAAGGTATTGTTTTGGGGCATCAAATTTCAGGGGATGGGATTAGAGTTGATGAGTCAAAAGTTGAAGTCATCTCTAACTTATCTATTCCAAGTTGTCAAAAAGATGTTAGGAGTTTTCTAGGATTTACAGGATATTATCGGAGGTTTATAGAAAACTTCACCAAGATAGCATCTCCACTCTTTAAATTACTTACCAAAGACTGTGAATTCAAATGGAATTTTGATTTCCAGTTAGCTTTTGAGACCCTGAAAACAAAAATTTCTGAAGCACCTATTTTAAGGGGACCTAACTGGAAGTTACCTTTTCATATTTCAACAGATGCCTCAGATACAGCTCTAGGAGCAGTATTGGGACAAAAAGACCTGATTCCTTATGCCATATACTATACCAGTAAAAATTTGACTCCTGCAGAGTTAAACTATACTGTAACTGAAAAAGAGTTTTTAGCTGTTGTTCATGCCATAAACAAATTCAGACACTATATAACAGGCTATGAAAATTTTGTTCACACAGATCATTCTGCAATTAGATACTTAATGAACAAATCAATTACTAATGGCAGAGTCATAAGATGGTTATTGCTTTTACAAGAATTCAACATTACCATTCTATATAGGCCTGGAAAAAAAAACACAGTAGCTGATTTCCTATCTAGACTCCAAAACATCAAAGATGACACTCTAGTTGAAGATCAATTTCCTGATGAATATCTTTTTGCAATTTCTACTCAGACTCCTTGGTTTGCTGACATTGCTAATTAGTTAGTTTCAGGGAAATTTCCTTCAATAATGAATGCAAGAGAGAAAAGAAAAATCATTTATGACAATGCAAAATATTCATGGGTTGCTAATGAGTTGTACAGGACAGGTCTAGATTTTATCATTAGGAGATGTGCTTGGGAAGATGAGATGTCTGAGATTCTCAAAGCATGTCATGATGAACCTTGTGGCGGACACTTTGCCGATAAGAGGACAGCCTATAAGATCCTTCATTTAGGATATTATTGGCCATCCTTGTTTAAAGATGCTAAAGAGTATGTCAAAAGGTGTGACAGTTGCCAAAGGGTAGGGAAACCTTCTCCTTTAGGTGAGATGCCATTGCAGCCTCAGGCACATATTGAACCTTTTGAAAAATGGGCTTTGGATTTTGTAGGACCTATTAGTCCTCCATCAAGACAAAAGAGATATATATTAGTTTGCACTGATTATGTTACCAAATGGGTAGAGGCCAAGCCATTAATTTTTGCTAATGAAGCATCTGTAGTTAATTTTCATTTTGAGGATATTTTTACTCGTTTTGGTGTCCCAAGGGAAATTTTTGCAGATCAAGGAGCTCAATTCACATCAAGGCTAGTGGAACAAATGATGGAGAGGTACAAAATCAGACATAGAAAATCTACTCCCTATCATCCACAAGCAAATGGTCAAGTGGAATCTACTAATAAGGTTATTGAAGGGGTCCTAACAAAGACTGTCCATTTACATAGAAAATATTGGGTAGATAGGCTTTTTGAAGCCTTGTGGGCCTATAGAACTACATGGAGAAGCACAACAGGCCATACTCCTTATGAACTTGTTTATGGAAAGCAAGTTTTGTTTCCCATAGAGTTCTAGATTCAAACTTTCAAAATGGCAGTTCAGCTAGGACTTGATCTATCAGAGGCACAAAAACACAGATTGGAGCAGATTAATGAATTGGATGAGATCATACAAGATGCAGTTCAGAAAACCAGTATAGTCTAACAACAGAGGGCTAGATGCCATGACAAGTACATCAAGGAAAAGAAGTTCAAAGAAGGTGACTGGGCTCTCTTGTTTGATTCAAAGTTCAAGGATTTTCAAGGTAAATTTCAAACACATTGGCTTGGACCATATGAAATTGCGAGAATTTTTGACAATGGAGCAATAAAAATCAGGACAATAGATGAAGAAGAGGTTACTTTTATTGTGAATGGTCATAGATTGAAGTTGTATCACAAACCACTCTCAAGAGAAGAATTTGTCAAGAAGTTCTAGGAAAACAGTGATATGAAGTTAATGAAGAAGAATCTTTCTTCTTCATCAACTAATTGAATTTTCTGAAGTCAGACATATTGGAAAAAAGAAAAAAAAAGAAAAAATAAAAAGAAAATAAAAAAAATAAAAATAAAAATAAAGTATAGACATGAAAACCAATCACTGATTGGCATGTTTATATAGAAAAGATAGAGTGAAAATCAAAATCTTTCTGCACTCTAACTTTTCCATTTTGTTTTTTTTTGCAAGCAAGTGTTACAAAATCATAAGTGCAGATCCATTTCACTTATGATCCATCTCATTTCACTTCATTTCATTCCATACTTCATTCATTTCATTCCATTCATTCATATCATATCTTATTCCATTCATTCATCCACACTTCATCCATTTCACTTCATGGTCCACTTCATTTCAATTTTAGATCTTTAAGTTTGATCTCCTTTCTGCAATTGAATAATACACAACAAAAATTGCAGGGCACTTTTTCACTCCATTTCATAAGTTGTGATCCATTCCACTCCATTATTCATTTCATTCATACTCCATCCTACCATATTTCATTATTCATTTCATACAACCTTTCATCATTCCAGCTTCAAACCATATTTCAAGTCCTCTACAGGTACATTCTGCAATCAGTTGGACATTCTGCAGCTATTCAAACATTCTGCAGCCAGGTAGACATTCTGCAGCCAGAGAGCCTGAAAGCACTGGCTAGTAATCATTTGATTTGCAACAAAATGATCCTGCATATCTATGAACAAGCAAAATCAAGAAGTTTATGAATACTCAAAAAGTAATGATTTTCAGGGGAGAGAAAAGCATATGAAGATCACAAGAAAATCAAAGCAAAGGCAAAGGTATGAAGTGATTATAATGACATATCATGAAAAATTTTAGCGTAGTTTAGTTGTATATTATTCAAAAAGTGTTTTAATTAATTTTGTTGATCTTGCTTAACAAACCTCCCACAAAAACTTTGGATAAAACTCCTTCTGTTCCACCATTTCAAAACCCATATCCGATCATCATTTCAAAATCTAAATGGTTAAAGTGCTGAAGTGATTGGATTAGTCATGTCACTAAGAATTTAATGATGATTTTTGAATTTGTTACAAAATATCTCTGCGGTCTTTTCACTCATTGATTTGTTTTCTTCACCTCACCTCATTAATTCATTCCGTAACCACTCCATATCACTCTTTCCCGCAGCCAACTCTTAACCATTTCATTCTATAAAATAGAGGTATCTCTGTAACAACCATTGTCACCGTGAACAGAGGAAACATTTGGGGAGCAAAAACAACTTGTTAACGACCATTCTCACCGTGAGCAGAAGGCTGGTGAATTGAAGATTGAAGAAGAGTTACGGGCCTCATCATGAGAACAGAACCAGTTGGCACTAAATACTTGGAAGGCTATCCCCAAATCCAAGAAATCTTACAACAAGCAGGATGGTTGCAATTCCTTGAAAAATTCAGTGGCTTCCACAAAGAGGTTACTAAAACTTTTGCAAGATCTTTTAATGGGGTCGAGGTTGAAGTTGGAGATATTAAATTCACTGTCACAGAGGCTTTTATTGCGGAAGCAACAGGACTGCCTAGACAAAGAGAAAGGTGGTTTAAGAACAGAGAATTCCATAACGAAGCATGGAAGCAGATACTCAAGTCACCAGGTATGGATGTCACTGTTTTTAAAAAGGGTATCCCTAGTTCTGCATTAAAGAACAAATGGAGGAACATGTTGCTTATCCTGTAAATATTCATCACTTGTGAAGGTAGATATGGTACTTTCTATGTTTACCATATTAGGTTGATAATGCATTTCCTAGAAGAAGAACTTAATTTTCCCTATTTATTGCTTCAAAGTTTAAAGACAATGGCTTCAAGTGTTCAAAAGAGAATTCAATTTCTGAAGACAACCTTATACCACCATGGTTTAGTCAAGATTTTGATTGAACATCATTTGAGCAAAATAGGGGATAATTGGAAAGAATTCTTGGTGAGAAATCACTTTGAGGAACCAAAAGAACCTTCACCTAAACATCAACCTACAAAAAGAAGCAGAAGATGGAAATCCTCCAAAACTGAAACTGGTAAAACAATACAAGAAAGCAGTGAAGAAATGATCTCTGAAAAATTAGTTCAGATTAAGAAGCAGCTTAAGAAAGAGAGGATCATAAGAAAATTTGCCAGAGAAAAAGGATAAGGGCCATCTCAACCGAGGAGGAGCCACAGACTGAGGGGGATACTAAAGAAAACAAAAGTTAAACAAACTGGAGTCATAAACATAGAAGATGAAGAAACACCTACTGAGGAGGATTTTGATGAAGAAGTTCCAGAAATTGATCTTGCACAGCAAGAAATTTACAACTATGTTGAAACATTGGAGAGAAAAGCTTCAGAGAGTAGAGACAGAACCCCTAGTCCTCCACAGTCCGAAATAGATGTGCTAAGAAGAGATAAGTACGAGCTAGAAGTACTTAATAGACATATCAGGACTGAGAATGATATTCTGAGGGAGCAAGTTAAACTAAAAACCAGTATGAACTCAACCCTATCTCTACAAATGGACAAAGTGGAAAAGGCCAATGAAAAGTTGAAAAAGAGAAACAAAAAGTTAATCAGGGCACTTACCAATTTAAGGTTCAAGTTAGTCATCAGGAAGCCCAGAAGGCCTTTAAATACCAGGAAAATTAGAAGAAGAGGGTTGGATGTTCTTGCAGAGGTCTTTGAGTTCATGGAATAGTTGCATGAGGACATGCAAGAATCTAGCAGTGGGGGTATGATGAGCTCCAAGAATGTTCTTTCTTCCACCACATTCCACTCCATTTATTTTGTCCATTATTAATCCCAGGCTCAAATGATCAATGAAATTAGTTAAAATTTCTTTAAGAATGAATATTATGACTAACTTGCTATGTTTTTATGATTTCGTCATTGTAGTGCTTTTTGAACTAGGACTAGCTACAGAATGCAGACATTTTGTAGCTAGTTGCCAATTCTGCAGTTGTCTTCATGTCTAAGCAGGTTCCAGGTGTCCTCTCAGAGAAAACAACACAGGTCGTATTCCAGTTCATGCCCTCAGCAGTTGTTTCTCTCCACAAATATTGAACGGAGTTCTGTACGTGGTTATGCACGTGGGAACTCAAACTAGGAGATAGACTCCTAATAGGACAAGGATAGTCCAGATGTCCTTAGTCATATTACGATGCCACCTTTAGAGTTCTAGTTCGATTTTAATATGGAAAGACAATTATCCCTGGATTATCTCGGATTCTGTTATGTAAATTTGCTATAAATGTAGCTTGGGAAACCAAGGGACAAGGTTAGATTTTATGGTTGACTGCTAGATTTATGAAGTCCGAAAACACTCTGTTTTGAAGTAATCTCTCTTTAATGAAAGAAGCAGCATTTCCTTGAAAGCGTTGAAGTTGATCTTGAAGTAGATTTCGTGCTACTCTGGTGGTAGAGGGCCCCTGCCTCGTGAGCAACCTTGTTTATACAGTAGATAAGTATTTTAGTCTCATTTTTATTTCTAGTTTAGGAAAGTTTCTGAAGTTTATGTTCATACGTGTTTACATTAATTATCACAGCTAGAATTACTCTAATAAGCTCTTCCAAAATATCATTACGATGAATAAGGCATAGTTGTGGTATTGTAGGTTTTAATTGCATTTTCTTTCGTTAATTATCACAATTGGACTTACTCTAATAAACTCTTCCAAAATATCATTATGATGAATAAGGCATAGCTGTGGTATTGTAGGTTTTAGTTGCTTGTCTATACTAAGTGTCACAGCCGGTCTTACTCAAACAAAATCTTCCAAAACATCATGAACAACGAATAAGAAACATTTGTGGTGACTTAGATTTTAGTTGTATTTTCTTTCAGTCTTACATTTATGTTCAACTGCATCAAATAATACAGCCATACTTGTTTGACAAACTCTTCCAAAATATCATTCCTATTGACGAGATGGACTGTAGAATTCCATAGACTAGTTACATGTTAATTTAGTTACAGCACTCCGGAGGTAGATTGCATTTAGTTCAGCTCTGTCATTTCATTTCCAGTTTGATAATGGTATTGTAATTTAACACTGTTCACTGTACTTCCAGTAGACTAGTGGCACTCTAGTTTAGTCTTAGCTCACTGTATTAGCACTCTAGTTTAGTTGTCATCCATTGCATTTTTAAATTATATTAGTTGTTAAATTTAAATACCACGGTCTTCATTATTTACAAAACTTCTTTTGTTCCAAACTCATATTAATACATAATCATTTGGACAGAAGTTAGTATCAGTCTAAGACCTAGAGTATTTTGCAACCTTTTTACCATTTCACAAACAAGCCTTTTCTCAAAGACCATTCTAAAAAGGAAATCTATAACTTTTGAGTGAGGCCTAGTGGTGTTAAATTGAGTTGCAGAACAGAATTAGAAGCTAGTTTAGAGTATAAATCTTATTATGCTACAAATGTTCTTTTCCAAATATATTCCAATAAACCTTTAATCATGGATGAGATGTTGTAACATTGTAAGTTGATTGTTGATTGTTTAGTTAGGAGAACTTCATTTACACTTAACTTGTCCATTTCCCAAGCTCTTCCAACACATATTTAATGAATGAATTGGATAAATTTTAAGCTCATGTTGTGATTTATTTCCTTGAAGTCATTATCAAGCTTTGCATTTGTTGTTTGCTAGCCATAGTTTAGGCTTTGTTCTATTTCAGTATTTTCATTTTTCATTTGCCATCCATAATTTAGGCTTCACTCTGTTTTTAACCAGTAGCTTCTTTTCACCAGCATTTAGTTCTTTCCCTTGTGAACATAAAGCCATAAAAAACCAAAAACATCATAAAACACTAGACACAACGTAGTGAGAAACAAATACTTAGGCACATATAGTGCACCACACTTCAGCAGATTACCCACCCTGGTTGACAATTAATGAACTCAACTTAGGAACACTAGGTTGAGCACAAACATGAACAATGGTGATTTTGGCCATTTCTGGGAGAGTCTTGGAGAGATGATATACTCTTCATGGTGTGATTCCTTTACACCAATTATTATGCACCTTTTCCAAGCATGCAAGAAGGATGGGGCAACAAGCAAGTGTTGGGGAAAACACTTGTCTTATCATATCTAAGGCAGTTAGGAGTAAAACTGCGCTAGTTGCACTTGAGGGACCATTGTCCTTCTCCATTATTGCATATGGAAGCTAGCATGACTCTAATTATGTTTCCATATGTTGAATATGTTCTTATCTTTGTTGGGAACATGGTTGGAGGAGAGACACATTTTTTGGATGTGTCCTTGGAGGAAGAAATTCCCTACATTTTCTGCACTACATGTTCTAAGGGGAGCATGGGAAACTATATGGCCACTATTGTATACCACTTGTTTCTTTATGATGTGGACCATATGTTTGGTTGGAGCACTTGGGGCATGCCTCTCATGAGAAATTGGGAGGAGCTTTCCTATGAATTACCAAGCTGGAAGGTGATTCATTTTATTTGGATGATAGCATGGAGGAGGGAGACCTTCATTGATGATGAAATTATCCATGATTGTCATCACTTCTATCTTGAGAAGGCCATGGATCAGCAAGAAGGTTTCCACATAGACCTTCCATTCTTTCATAAGGAAGGCCATTGGGTTTATTCACCAAAGGCCAACTTTCACACTTGGGAGGAGCCATTGGGAGATGAAATTTTTGCAGAAATTCTAAAGCAATGGTGGAGACTATTGGATGAGGAGGCCACAAGAGAAGGACGGGAGATTTTGCAGCACTCACCTTATTGGTTGCTTGAGGAGAAACAAAATTTTGGAGGGGAGGACTGTAATATTCCCACTTAGCCCAAGCTAATGGGAATATTCACTTTTTCTTTGTTTTGTTTTGATGTTCATGTTGATGAATAAAATGTAAAGGAGGCCATGTAAAACTCCTAGATACATCAAAATAAATCAATGCCCAATGTAAACAAGGCTAAATCTGGGCCATTTTATAATATACGCTTGAGTGTGAAAGACATTGATCACTTGACCAAGTCAACCATGAACATATCTACAGCGTAGTCTAGATGCATTGAACCTCCTTGAGGCACAACGCAGTTCTAGATGGAGGCTCTACATGTGAATGGAGGTAAATTGATGAAGTGGTTTAGGGTTTGACAAGACCCCCATCTTATAAAAGGAAGAGGAGAGCAGAATGGAAAAGGTTGTTGAAGATATTATTTAGAAGAATTTGTCTGCTTAGACATTTCTCATTCTCTAGCTTTTTAGATGAGAATAATGCTGTTTAGCATTGGCTGTTCCTAAGCGGGAATCCCACTTCATTCCTTGAGCAGCTCTTGGAGGAGTTGTGTTTGTCTTGACCACTATCAGGCTTGGGCCAAGCTTCACCTTACACCTACAACGCTGATCCTATTGAGGGTTGGGTTGTCCTTGTGAGTTGCAGCAAGTGGGAGATAGATCTCTTCAGATCTATGCACATCTAGCCTCTCTTTTCACTGGGAAAGCCTTCTATCCCATTGGAAAGAGTGTCCTAGATCAGTGGAGCTTCAGATCTAGACCTTGGCATCAGGCCAAATCATTCTCAAATCTTACAGCGCAGTTTCTATCCCTGAACTGCATTATTTGCAAGTTTGCAGTTGCAGGGTGTTTTTTCTGCATTTTGGGAGGAGAGATCTCCAGTGTTAGGATTATTCCTCTCACAGTGGTGATCCATGGATTGTCCAACCAATCCATGTTTGTTTCAGATCTAATTTAATTATGTGTCTATTTACTGCATAATTCCTGAATATTTCTGTAGATCTACAACTCTAGATCTCAGATCTACTCTATGTGCTTCATGTTTTGCAGAAAACCCCAATGGGAATGTATAGAAGAGATATTATTGTACACAGATCTAAATTAGATCTATATTTTTAGGTAAATATCTTCTCTAGATTTGAGTTATAATATATTGCTGCTTCAGCCCCTAAAATAATGCTGTCAAGTTTATGCAAACTTTTCTTATGGCTGTAGCACCTCATTTCTGAGGGTTATTTCTGTTTAAGTCTTCTGCTTTATCTTGTACATTGTATGGGTTGTAATATCAATCTTATTTTCTGTTGTACATATGATATGTGAGCCTTCATACTTATCTACTGCAAGTATTGGGCTGAACTATGTTATTTTCCAGCAGTGTTCTTTGTATTGCTGCAGTCCCCTCTTTGGGTAGTTTTCAAGCCTTCCTAGGTGTGGGAGATCTGTTTAACCCACCTAGAAAGATTTGTTTTTGATATCCTATTGGATTTAGGACTTAGATACTTAGATATAATGTATCCAAGGGTTGATTTCAAGATCTGTAGTAGCCATTCCTGAAAAATGCGTTTTTCAGGCATGCTTTGCTAGCAGCCCTGATTTTGGGATATTACATTTGTTGATGGAGTGTTCCCAGGGTCACTTCACATATGATGCACTTGATGGGTATGAAGGAGATGAGAGTGATGAAGTAGTGGATGGAGACATTGATTACCGTGATAGGATCTTCTTGAATTGGATTTCCAAGCATAAGAAGAAATATCTACTTGCAACACATAGTTCATTCCTCTTCATGGGACTATGTCATATCACTATAGAGGGCTCATTCATGTGTCTTATTATTAGATTACTCTCAGTATATGGTAATAATTGTGTTTTTGCACTTATTGATTATCTAACACAGTATTTTCATTCTCTTACCATCTCTATACAGTGCATTGCTCCACAAGAGGGCAAGTCTCTATTTGGGCTTCATGGTCATTTCAGGACCAACCTTTATGAGGAAGAGAGCCATTTCTTGTATGGCTTTGGGCAAGTGTTGTACTATTTTATATATGTTGAGTTGATATACCATGCCATTTACTATTCACTAGTAAGTGTGATGACATGTACAACTAACAATTTGTTGGGAGACAACTTGCCACATCATGTTCTGAAACTACAATTGGTAAAACAACGTTGTGACTACTTGAGAAACTGTTGGTACTTTCCAGCACTATGTAAAACCTTCAGTACTTCTCTTATTTGGTTTCCATATGATGATAATAATTTCATATTCATTTTGTATGGAATGATTTGGGCAAGAACCAAAGGGTGGATCTTTGAGGACCCTATTGCCTTTTTGCTCCATGAAGGAAACATTATTGTAGCCCATATTCCGCAACAAATCTACACTTATCATAAGTGGAGAGAGAGACATCGTGGGATGGAAATATCAATCCCACATATTCAGCTATGTAGCCCACCTTCTTTGTAGGAGACTAAGGTGGAGGAGATGTTTCAGGAGTTACCATGTTGGAGGGTGACTCACTTTTTGTGGATGATAGCTTGGGGATGGAGGCTTCACATGGGGATGATGATTCCCAATATATTTCACATTCCATGCCTCAAGAAGGCCTCTAGAACACATATAGTTGTTTCCATGGATAACCCACTTTTTCATGATGATAGACATTTGTATTTTTCACCAAAGGCATACTTTTACATATGGGAGGAAAAACTTAAGAACACATTGATGAGAAAGCACCTTGTTCTTTGGAGGAAATTATCACTTGAGGATGCTACAGGAGGAAGAGGAGAGGCTCTTCAATTCTATCCTTGCAGTTCCTTGAGGACAAGAAACATTTGGGAGGGGAGGAATGTAATATTCCTAAATTAGCATGCAGATAGTTGGAATATTAATTTTGCTCTAAACACATAGTTAGATGAATAAATGGGTAGGGAGGCCCATAAATATTTTTAGCAACAATAAAATCTATCTTAATGGGGAAAGGGATCATATTCATAGCTGGATAAAACACCTTCATGTGTGAACATAGGCTAATGCATGTGGACAAGGTCAAGTTTGACCAAGTAAATAAAGCTAGTATGGAGGAAGTGGAACATCAATGAAGATAACTTAGTGGGAATATGGATCAGTTTAGATAGTTAGAATAAAGCCACCTTGAGTGTGGACGAAGACATTCCATGAAGATCCAGTCAAGATTGACCAAATCCAACATCGCTGTTACGGAGGAGTGGCATTAATGATGGGACATTGCAGTTTTGGAGGGAGATTCATTGCATGGAGATGGAAACCCTAATGAGTGGGACCCAAGGTGAGAAGGCTCACATTGTTTATAAGGAAGAGGATGGAAGTCATATGTGGCTAGCTTATGATTATGATTTTCTGAATATGTGGTTTGTTTAGACATATACTTTCTCTTGCTGTTTAGCTGAGATTGAATGTTGTTTAGCATTGGGTGTTCCTGATTGGGAATCACACCTCTTCCATTGAGTAGCTCTTGGAGGAGTCTTGCATCATATTGCCCACTATTTGGCTGAACGCCAAGTTTCATCTTCCTTTGACAGCACAAATCCTGTTGAGGGTTTGTACATTTCAGTAAGCTGCAGCAAGTGGAGACTAGATCTTTAGATCTAGGCCATTTCAGTGTTCATTTTCAGTGGAGGAGGGTTCTACTCCATTGGAAGGACAATATTTAAGGTATTGAGCTTCATTTTCATATCTTGGCTGCAATCCAACTATATTTTGTCCCCTACAATGCAGTATAGATCCAGATCTATGTAATTTCTGAAGGAGTAGTTGCAGGGTGGTTCAGCACATCATTGGAGAGGTGATTTTTCTCAGTGTTGGGGATCTGCCCTTCACTTTGGAGATCTGTTGGAAGAGATCCTTTTATTGTTCATATCATATCAGATCCAATTCCAAGATCTATAATTTTTAGTATATCTGTAGTCTTAGATCTCATATCTACACTTTGTACTTGGTGTTTTGCTGAAAACCACAAGGGGGTTCTATAGAAGAGCTTGTATAGTGTATGGATCTAATATAGATCTAACTTTTTATGCACATAGCAGCTCTATATCTGATGTACAACCTACTGATGTTGTAGGAGCAATAAAATAATGGTGTCTGGGTATTTCCATCTTTTATTCATGGTTGCAGCCCCTCTTTTTGCATGAGTTTTGCACTATTATGGCTTGGAAGGCTTGTTTAACTAAGCTACCATAATTTGTTTCAGATCTCCTTTTGTATTTGGCTGCTATAATGTATAATGAATGGATCCATGGGCTGCATTTAACTATTATTGCAAAAATTTCTGAAAAACGTGTTTTTAATGCATGTATTGCTGCATTTCCCCATTTGGGAATATTACAAATTCCCACTTCCATTCAGGTACCAGTATGGGCTACAACAATCCTGCGGGATGTAGATGCTCCAGCTTAACCTGCTGACACTCCAAAAAATTATTTAGATATTCAACAATATTTTTATTCATACTAGGCTAGAAATATACTTTTTGAATAGTTGTTAACATTTTCTGGTATCCTGGATGACCCGCAGAATTGCTAGGATGGTATTCATCCATAATCAACTCCTTTAGTTCCATACGGTTTGGTACATACACCTTTCCTCTAAAGGTTAGCATCTAATTTTTATCAACTCCATATTCATAAATACTTCCTTGTTTTCTGGTTTCTTCCATTTGCTGCCATAGGAATTGATATTCTAGATCTTTCCGTGCTTCTTCTTTCACTTGATCTAAGAATTTATTTTCAAGCTGATTGTAGTAAAGCTCATAGACACAATGTAGCTTCCTACTTAAAGCATCGGCCACTTGGTTTTCCTTACCTTTCACATGCTGGATGTCCATATCAAACTCACTTAGAAAGGCATTCCATCTTGCCTGTCTAGAATTTAAATCATCTTGTTTGAAATAACTAGTCAAGCTGCTATGATTTGTCTTGAGCAAAAAAATTTTACCCAACAAGTACTGTCTCCATACCCAAAGCGCATGTACTACTGCTGTTAATTTCAGATCATAGGTTGAGTACCTTTGTTCATGTTCTTTTAACTTTCTTGACTCATAGGCCACTACTTTGCCTTCTTGCGATAAAACTACCCCAACACCCTCTTTTCTTGTGTCTGTACAAACTTCAAAATATTTGTTGGGGTCAACTACCCTCAAAATTGGTGCAGTGGTCAAAATATGTTTCAGCTTTTCAAAAATATTTTGACATTCAACAGTCCACTTGAAGACTTTTCCTTTTCTCTACAAAGAAGTAATAGGAAAATAAATTCTGGAAAATCCCTCAGTAAATCTTCGATAGTACCCAACTAATCCCATAAAGGATTAAATATTTTCCACATTCTGGGGTACTCACCATTCCATGATTGCCTTGATGATAAAAAACAATCCCTTTTGCTGAAATGACATGGCCTAAATACTGAATTTATGTTTTAAGGAAATCACATTTGCTGAACTTAGCGTACAACTAGTATTTCTTAGCATTTCCAACACAATTCTTAAATGCTCCTTATGTTCTTCCTGGTTTTTAGAATATATTAAAATGTTATCTATGAATATAAGTACAAAATTGTCTAGGAAAGGATGAAATATACCATGCATTAACCTCATAAATGTTGCTGGTGCATTTGTTAACTCGAAGGGTAACACCACAAATTCATAATGCCCATACTTGGTACGGAATGAAGTCTTGCAAATGTCTTCATGCTTGATTCAGATCTGGTGATATCCAGATCTTAAATCTATCTTTGAAAATACTATGGTCCCTTCACCTGATCAAACAGATCATCAATCTAGGGTAAAGGATATTTATTTTTGACTGTTAACATGTTAAAAAATCTATAATCCATGCACATTCGCATGGTTCCGTCCTTCTTCTTCACGAAAAACACTGGTGCTCCCCAAGGGGACACACTTGGATGAATCTAACCTTTATCCAATAGTTCCTGTAATTGCACTTTTAATTCAGTTAATTATGGAACACTCATTTTGTAAGGAGCCCTTGACACAGGTGATGCTCCTGACATTAACTCTATAGTAAAATCGATATCTCGTCTTGGTGGTAATCCAGGAATATTTTTTGGAAAAACATCCATGAAATATTTCACCATAGGTATGTTTTCCATCATAGGTGATTTTTCCTTGGAATCAACATATCCCACCCGAATAGCATATATCTGGCATCCCTTCCTTATATATTTATTCATTTGGGATGCTGTAATTGGACGTAGCTGTAGTGGATTCTTGATTCCTTGAATCTCCTTGTGTGTTCCATCTTGCATTCTGTAATAAATGATCTTTTCCTTGCATTCCACTAAGGACCGATGTTTTTCTAGCCAATCCATGCCTCATAGGACCCTAACAACAGTATGTTCAAGTCCACATTCAACTGTTATTCTGCAATTTCTAATATACAGTTTGGAATCTTGGCAGTTACCTTTCTTTTTGCTCCTGTGGCTAGCTGTACCAGCCACGAGTTTTTGAATTCATGTTCTTTAAATGTACACATTTTCACTATTTTGGGACTAACATAACTTATAATTGCACCTGGGTCTACCAAAATAGAAACAGATTGAGATAGTAATTTACCTTCTAACTCAATCATCGCTGGCTGATAATCTGCCTGTCGATCCTCCAACGATGTGTTGATACGAGGAATGTTTCACGCCACATTGCCTACTGTAGAAGCCTCTTGCAAGTTTGCAACTGTGTCATTTCTTGCTCACTATGGGCAGTTTTTATGATAGTCTGCTCACCAAACCCCCAACACTGTAGAGGTGCGTTGGTCACCTGCCCTTGCTCAAGTTTGCTAGATGCCTCTGTTGGCTTCTCTTTTGCTAGCCATCGAGTTCTTTGATGATTTCTGCCAAATTTTTTACTGATATAAATTTGTGCAGAATTCTTAAAATTATTGCTTTTGGCGCCTTTGAAATTTGAGCTACTTTTATGTCCTTTCCTTGGTTGCCAACTTTTGCCAACCTCCCCTTTAGCCTTAGACTGCTGATAGCACATTCGTGCCTTATGAATGGCTTCGTCCATGGTTCTGGGATTTACAAATTCAATTCGCTCTTTCATATGTGTTGGCAAGCTTCTCAGAAATCTTTGTACCTTAGCCTTTTCCTCTCGAAGGTATGGAACATATCGTAACAGGGAGGTTAACTTGGTGATGTACTCATCCATATTCATCTGTCCGGACCTCAAATCATGAAATTATTTAGCTTTCTCATCGTAGAAACGTTATGTTAAATACTTGTCTTTAAAGTATTGCTGGAATGATTCCCAAGTAACATCTTGTTCCTCAATACAACGAACATTCTTGACTTCTTCCCACCACAAAGTGGCTTTCTCCCTTAATTGAAATATGGCCATTCTGGCCTTAAGGTTGCTGTTGTATTCGTACACTTGAAAATAATTGTTCATGTTTATTAACCATGCCTCTACCACTTCCTCAGCTTCACCATCAAATGTTGGTGGTTTTATTTTTTGAAACTCTCCTTGAAGCTCTCCTTTTTGCTTCTTAACTTCTTGTTGTTCCGAAAAATTGCCGGATTCTACTTCATTGTATTTTTTGTTCTTGTTACTTCATTGGGATGGGCTTCTTTTCACTCTGTGAGTGGTGTTGTCCCTTATTTTATGTTCATATCCTTCTTTCATGCCCCTGCCGACACTGGGATGTTCCATTTCTTGGTTTTTCTCGTCTAATAGGATCTTAAGTATCTTTTTCTTTCTCTTGCACTAATTGTTTGTTATCCCTTCGAACTCGCACCATCTCTTCCTGTAATTTCTATACTGTATTCAATAGTATGCTGGTTTGATGCTTATGTTCGTCCAATAGTGTACTTGTTTTCTGGTGCTGATCGACACTCAGTTGAACCCACATCTTCGGGTTCACTACCGGTTGTGTTTGGGGTTCCCCGGTGTCTTGGGGTGGTTGTTGCATTGTTCCCCTTCTCATGATGTTTCCTATTATGCTTCTATTCTATGCATCAATATACACACAATGTAAATTTTTAGTTGACCCTTAGGGTCCCAGGGTATGAACACTGCTCTGATACCACTTGTAACACTCATATATACCAAAAAAAAAAATTTACTTCCTACTCTAAAGTTAAACCCAACATCGAAGGTTAAACTTGCTAAACAATACTAGATTCATTTTATGCATATTAACCCATATCACTCTTTATTAAGGTTCTAACTTAATTCAACTTATAAATCACTACATACCATTTAACATGGAATTCCTTACCACATTATAAGGATTATTTAATTATTCAATGATTATCCCTATCGACATGCAATCTTTAGGGTTAATATGTAATATGTATACATTCCGCATATGATAAGATCTTGTCCTCGTTACCACCGACGAAAGAGCTGACATGTCCTGGCTATTAAATGTTGAAGTACTGGTAATTACATCCATCATACAGCTGCAGGATTTTACGTAATATGGTGTATTTCTCGATAGGCTCTACTGTGATCTCCACTGTGGAATTTAGATAGATCAACGGTTGTCAATTTTGGGTGGGAGTTGCATTGTTAACTTCGCAAACCCTAATCATTCTCGGCTTATTGTCATTGTGCCTAAGATGAGAAGCTTGTTTTCATTCTGTGGTTTGTCTCAGATGCTTTGCGAGCTATGGCTCTGCCTCCATTGAAACTTCACCAAACTTCTAAGGATTACCATGGTGTAGACCTCATGGCTCTACGACTTAGTGTAGAGGAGGTGCCGTTGCCATCAATGTGGAGTTTTTGGAGTGATTCGTTCACTGTAACAATTACGTTTGATTTGGAACTGGTTCCTTTGCTTAAAATATAGGTAATCGATCCCATTTAAACTTCATGAATCCTTTCACTACATTTATAGATTCTTCCGAATATATATACTTGTTTCCTTCTATGTTTAATATCTTTCCCTTTCGTTTCTCTGTGTTTATTGGCAGAATTAAGGTGTGATGCTCAGAGGGAAAGGATCAATTCTAAATCTTAGGTAATTTCTTAACGTTATTCTCATTTCTTGAATACTTCTCTTCTCTTGATTGGAATTATATTTAACAACTTGAAATATATTTCCTATTTATTTACCTTCTTTGGCTATGGGCATAGGATGACACCTGCAGGTTGACATTCACCTTGGTTAGTAGAATCTTTTGGCATGAAGTTTAGTTATTTCTGGGTTAGCTTCGGTCATAGCTAATATGATTAGCTATTACTCCAGGTACTTATATACTTGCATATAGTCGATGGGGTCTTGAATATCTTCAGACAAACTTCTAATTTCTTCTTGGGGTTTATGAATCCGAAAATAAATGTTTATCGGTCGGCCTGTGTTAGGTCTTGTTTCTCTTATTTATATACATGATGTAAGGTTTATATTAATGTATAGACAGAGTCTCTTGAGAACTCATATATTTTCCCGTTCTTCTATTGGTAAATAATATCTGCATTTTAATTATGTGAATGAGTTTCGGCTCTTGATAACAACAATTTATGGATAGCCATTGCTGTATAATTAGTCTTGTTAAGTCTTGAGTGATATTTGGACTGTATATTCTTTTAAGTACCGTGACTCATTATCTTTGTAATGAAAATAAATGCTTGTTTTATTTTTTTTGCAATAGTTGTATACCTTTTCGTCTTGCATTTCAGGGTTTTCCACCTGGACTACTCTTTTCACAGAAATTATTTATTACGTTCTCTCCATTATGTTATAATAGATAAATATAAAGGGAACTCTCATATTTCAGGATGATGTTTACCAAGGGCTTATTTTTATTGGTCATGGTTGAAGCTCTCATCCGACCTCTACTTCTCTGTACTGTCAAGATTTTCTTATCAATTATTGTTTCTGAGTTCTTATTCGAGGTTTACACTTATGCATGTATTATCAAATGATGATATTTTAAGAATTAACAGTTACTGTTCTTTATTATTATTATTGCCTCGATAGATTAAATATTAATTCAATATAGTAATAGTAGTTCTATTTCCAGTGACCGGACCATCATGCTTAGTGTCCGAGTATAACAATGATTGAGGGACGATGTGTCTTGGGTCGGGTTTCACCCAGTACCCTTGACTGACAATCCTCTCTACTTTCTTTAGTTTTCAAAATTCCTACTTACAGGTTTATGTAGATACATTTTCTTTCACTTTCAAAACATTACAGACCAAACAAATAGCTATTCACTGTCTAATAGAATCACTGTAAGAATATTTATACGTCTTTCCTATTATAATTTAAAGAACTTGAACTATGATACAAAGATGGTTCTGCATCTATTTCACAGCATGCTTCTATTTCACAACACTCATACAGATCTAGTAAAAGTTCATAATGAGTTATTAATAAAACAAACATTTCACTCCATTCTTTCCCAATACCTGTCTATAGAACCTTAACGGTTTTTGTCACTAGTTTTTAAAATACCTATGCACACATAGAATTGAATGTATTGCAGTACTTATGCACATATATAGAACATATTTACTTATCTGATTATGCAGTTTATAGCTCTGGTCCTATCAACCTTCAAGAGAGGCGATTACATCCTCATCTTGCCCCCATGCTCCAGTCCTGAAAGGTACGAGTTAACAATGGACATTTCTGCTGTGACCTCAGGACACCTAGTCTAGTCAGTACCAGAAATAATTTGGGATTTCTGAGTGTTTCCACTGGTCACTACCAGCTCTGGAAAATCGACACTCTCTCTTTCTCCATGAACAGGACCTCTAATCCTCATTGGGATTAACCTCTTATCCCAAAAGGAGAAGGTAACTGTTTCCAACTGTCCCCAACCACCTTCAAGTTCTTGGAAAACATTTACCATCAGCTTTTACCTTTTATGGAGTCACTTTCCATAACTGATTTTATTATTCATAATTAATCACTAATGAAAATATATTTTCAATAAAACATTAATAGTTCCAGTCTTTCCTTAAAATAAATAATTAAAAATGTTTTTTAACTAGTTAACAACTAGTTATCATTAAATGAAACTATCACAACTCCCCCCTGGAAGTAACACCGTCCTTGGTGTTTCACTCTAGCTCTGGAAAGAGCTTTGGGTAAGCCTCACACACAATTCTTTGGCCCTCCCAAGTAGCCTCATCCAGGTCGAAGTGCTTCCACTGCACTTTAACCTAGGTGATGACTCGCTTCTAGATCATAATTTCACCCCGGTCAAGTATGTGTTGCGGCTCAACCAAAAACTCGTCGTCCAGCTCTACCTGCAAATAGAAAAGTTCCTTGTCAAATTATCATAAGGAAATCATATTTCAAGTTAGGATTTTTAATTCTATCCTACCTGTATATTCTGCCAATGAATTACGTGCTTCGAGTCATGCACATAACACTTTAACAGGGACACATGAAACACATTGTGTACTCGGATGTGACTGGGTAAAGCCAACCGATAGGCCACAGGTCCTACCCTTTCCAAAATTTGGAAGGGTCCACATAACCTGGGAGCCAACTTGACACAAGAGGTCCACCGCAAGGTACTCCTCTTAGGTTTGATCCTCACATACACATGGTCTCCCACTTCAATTTATCGATAAGTCCTCTTCTTATTTGCATAGATATTCTGCCGATCTTGTGCAGCCTTCAAATTTTGTCTTATCTTTTTTACTTCTAATTCCATTTCAGCAAGCATCTCGGGTCCCAAAATTAATTTTGTTTCGGGGTTGCTCCAATTTATGGGTGTGCGACACTACCTCCCATACAAAGCCTCAAAAGGACTCATCTTAAGGGACTTCTGATAACCATTGTTGTAATAAAATTCAGCAAGATGCAAATAGTATTCCCATTTGGTTGGCTGCTGCATCACATACATGCGAAAAATATCTTCCAAAACTTGGTTTACTCGCTCTGTTTGACCTTCTGTCTAGGGATGATAAGGATTACTAAATTTCATTTGGGTTTCCAGACCTGTAAATAGAGTCTTCTAAAATGCTGATGTAAACTTAACATCTCTGTCTGAGATAACCGTCTTTGGAATGCCATGCAGCCTGAAAATATCTCTCATGAAAATGTCTGCTATCTATACAGTCTCGCAAGTAGACTGCACATGTATACAATATGCAGATTTACTCAATCTGTCAACTACCACCATGATGGAGTCATTGTGCCTCTTTGACCGTGGTAAACCTGTAAAGAAGTCTAGGGATATGACTTCTGTAATATTCCTAAATTAGCATGCAGCGAATTGGAATATTATTTTTTCTCTAAACACATAGGTAGATGAATAAATGGGTAGGGAGGCCCATAAATATTTTTAGCAGCAACAAAATCCCTCTTAATGGGGAAAGGGATCATATTCATAGCTGGATAAAACACCTTCATGTGTGAACAAATGCTAATCCATGTGGATAAGGTCAAGTTTGAGCAAGTCAACAAAGCTATTATGGAGGAAGTGGAACATTAATGAAGATAACTCAGTGGGAGTTTGGATAAATTTAGATAGTTAGAATAAATCCACCTTGAGTGTGGAAGAAGACATTGCATGAAGATCCAGTCAAGGTTGACCAAATCCAACAATGTTGTTATGGAGGAGTGGCATTGATGATGGGACAACATAGTTTTAGAGGGAGATTCACTGCATGAAGATGGAAACCCTAATGAGTGGGACCCAAGGTGAGAAGGCTCACAGTGTTTATAAGGAAGAGGATGGAAGCCATATGGGGTTAGCTTATGATTATGATTTTTTGAATATATGGTCCTTTTAGACATATAATTTCTCTTGTTGTTTAGATGAGATTGAATGCTATTTAGCATTGGGTGTTCCTGATCGGGAATCCCACCTCTTCCATTGAGTAGATATTGGAGGAGTCTTGCATCATATTATCCACTATCTGGATGAAAGCCAAGCTTCATCTTCCTTTGACAGTGCAGATCCTGTTGAGGGTTTTTCTGTTTCAGTAAGCTGCAACAAGTGGAGACTAGATCTTTAGATCTAGGCCATTTTAGTGCTCATTTTTAGTGGAGGAGGGTTCTACTCCATTGGAAGGACAATATTGAAGGTATTGAGCTTCATTTTTATATCTTGGCTACAAAAAAATTATATTTTGTCCCCTACAGTGCAGTATAGATCCATATCTGCATAATTTCTGAAGGAGTAGTTGCAGGGTGGTTCAACACACCATTGGAGAGGTGATTTTCTGAGTTTTGGGGATTTGCCGTTCACTTTGGAGATCTGTTGGAGGAGATCCTTTTATTGTTCATATCATATCAGATCCACTTTCCATATCTATAATTTTCAGTAGATCTGCAGTCTTAGATCTCAGATCTACACCTTGTACTTGGTGTTTTGCTAAAAACCCCAAGGGGGTTCTATAGAAGAGCTTGTACAGTGCATGGATCTGATATAGATCTAACGTTTTATGCACATAACAGCTCTAGATATGATGTACAGCCTAGTGCTATTATAGGAGCAATAAAATAACACTGTCAGGGTATTTCCAACTTTTATTCATGTCTGCAGCCCCTCTTTTTGCATGGTTTTTACACTATTATGGCTTGGGAGGCTTGTTTAAGTAAGCTACCATGATTTGTTTCAGATATCCTTTTGTATTTGGCTGCTATAATGTATAAATGAATGGATCCATGGGCTGCATTTAACTATTATTGCATAAATTGCTAAAAAAATCATTTTTAATGCATGTATTGCTGCATTTCCCCATTTGGGAATATTACAGTGGTATCAGAGCATAATCTTGGCTAAACCTGTGAGTTTTCAGCCAATATGCTATAAAAAGAAGAGAAGGAGAAATAGATTAGAATGATGGAAGGAATGAGTTTCATCTCATCTCTTTTCATATCTAAGAAGAACCTCACAAAGGAGGTCAAGCAAAGAAAAGTGGAGAAAAGAAGTGAAACCATATTAGGGTTTCAAGATGAGGAAGGTCCATGCACTTCCTATTAGTAGAAAGAATATCTGACATTGCATAGAGCTCCAAAGAAACATACTATGGCATTTTCTTTTGAAGAAAAGAGGCATAGATATGGAGAACACTTAGATCATGAGATTCTAAGTGACTATCTTGTAGAATATAAGTCTCAACCTAGAGCTTTCAAGGAGAATCTAACTCTCCCACAGTTCATTCAGCTCAAATAAGAAAGGATACCTTGCATCAATAGAAGGAAGAAGGGAAATAGATTTCTATTGTCTAACTTTGATGGGTCATCCACATGCACAACAAGGGCTTGGGGAATGAGGTTGGATGCATTTTTCCTACTACTTCTAGTAGTAGAGAGATAAGCTGTTGAGATTGGAGCACTGCACCTTGAGGGCGAGGAAAACATTTGTTGGTTCAGCCATTTGAGTCATGCAAGAGGGACTACATTTGTAAATTTTACTCAAAGGTTGATCAAGAAGTTTGACAAGAATAAATCAGAGGAGAAGAAGCCTTCACCACCACTTTCTATAAGAGCACTTACATCAGGAGAGATAACACTTGCACCTTTGCAAATTAGTCTTGATCTCTTGACATCTAGAGTCCCATGCACCATTCTGGAGATGCATGAGGTGGAGGGGAATTTTACCAGCGCTGATAAAGCCATAGAAGAGAAACCATCATCATCAGTAGTTGGGGAAGCCATCACACCAGAGGAAGGAACCCTTGTAGCAGTACAAGATGTTCCCAAGCTTTGCTAAGGTATGCACATGTTTCCATTTTCTATTACTTCAACACATCATATGGAAGATTATGGGAATGTACCATTGCATGACCTAGGTTCCAAGTACATTGTTGATTTGGAGAAAAAAAATATTACTATGTTGAGTAGCCTTGAATTGTTCAAGGAGGAGACATGCAGTCATCCTATTGTACCATTGTTGATCTGCACACAACTCTTGGGGTTATAGTGTAGATTCTTGGAGGATGGGATGATTATTATCCTGAACCATGCCATGCAGAACTATGTGTTTAACATAGAGTATGATATGAAGACAACATATGTACCATCATGGAGATCAGCAGCGCTGTCAATGAGCAGAAGTGATGAGTTGGGGGCCCAACCATTGTTGGAGCATTCTAATGACCTTCCCATATGTATGAAAGTGTATGGGTAGATAGTTGTTGGGGGACATTTTATGATGGATAACATCTCTCATGGTTGTGATGGATATCTATTGATGAACCTTTCACATCATGATGGGAGGTTTTTTCCTACCACCTATTTGGATCCATATGGGATCAACTTGGTCAAGGAGGAGATTGCATTTCAACATCCCATGAAATGCAAAGATAGAAATCTGATTTGGGAAGATGGTATTCTCCATTGGAGGAATGCCACTTTTGGACATGATGATAGACACTCACCATGGGTTAGATGGGTGATATTGATGAGAAAGAGGTTGGAAAGCCACTTGCAGATTTATGATACCGGGCAGCAGGAGGCAAGACTGCGGTGGTTACTCTTGAAAGAGTTTGGTCATCCTGTGACACATTCCATTTTAAAGAGTTGGTTGGTGGATGGAACTTGGCATGGCACTTAAATCATATGGCATCAAGGAGTTTGGGTGTATTGGGGTGATGTGATATCTTTCATATCAACTATCATGTTGTTTCTCCATGAATTATATGGTGATGGTGTGGGGAGGCAACTAGAGCTGTTGTTTCTTTGGTTGTTACTTAGAGAGTATGGGTTGATCTTCTCCCATACTTTGCATGATGTTGCAGGAGTAGGAGATGGAACTATCATGGTGCAAGGGGGCTACTCCTTAACCTTGGAGGATCAGAAGGTAATTCCACTTTGGAAGGAATCTCCCACATATAGCAACATTATGATTGATGGCTTTGACATGTGGAATGTCAAATGATGGAGCTATGAGATGACAAGAGCCTTGTTACAAAGGCCAACAACGCTGTCACTTGGGGGCTTGGGTTTGTTGTAATATTCCCACTTGGCCCAAGCTAATGGGAATATTCACTTCTGCTTTGTCTTTTTTTTATTTTCATGTTGATGAATAAATTGTAAAGGAGGTCATGTAAAACTCCTAGAAACATCAAAATTTATCAATGCCCAATGTAAACAAGGCTAAATCTGGGCCATTTTATAAAATAAACTTTAGTGTGAAAGAGGTTGATCACTTGACCAAGTCAACCATGACCATATCTATAGCACATTCTAGATGCATTGAACCTCCTTGAGGCACAATGCAGCTCTAGATGGAGGCTCTACATGTGAATGGAGCTAAATTTATGAAGAGGTTTAGGGTTTGAAAAGACTCCCATCTTATAAAAGGAAGAGGAGAGTAGCATGGAAAAGGTTGTTGAAGATATTATTTCAGAAGAATTTTTCTGCTTAGACATTTCTCATTCTCTAGCTGTTTAGCTAAGAATAATGCTGTTTGGCATTGCGTGTTCCTGAGTGGGAATCCCACTTCCTTCCTTGAGCAGCTCTTGGAGGAGTTGTGCTTGTCTTGACCACTATCAGGCTTGGGCCAAGCTTCACCTTACACCTACAGTGATGATCATATTGAGGGTTGGGTTTTCCTTGTGAGTTGCAGCAAGTGGGAGATAGATCTCTTCATATCTATGCACATCTAGCCTCTCTTTTCACTGGGAAAGACTTCTATCCCATTGGCAAGAGTGTCCTAGATCAGTGGAGCTTCATATCCAGACCTTGGAATCAGGCTAAATAATTTTGAGAGCTTACAGTGTAGTTTCTATCCCTGAACTACGTTATTTGCAAGTTTGCAGTTGCAGGGTGTTTTGTCTGCATTTTGGGAGGAGAGATCTCTGGTTTTAGGATTCTTCCTCTCACTGTGGTGATCCATGGATTTTCCAACCAATCCATGTTTGTTTCATATCTGATTTATTTATGTGTCTATTTACTGTAGAATTCTTGAATATTTTTGCAAATCTGCAACTCTAGATCTCAGATCTACTCTCTGTGCTTCATGTTTTGCACAAAACCCCAAGGGGAATGTATAGATGAGCTCTTCTTGTAAAAATATGTGAATTATATATATATTTTTATCTACAGATCTTTTCTAGATCTGAGTTATAATATACTGCTGCTTCAACCCCTAAAATAACACTGTCAAGTTTATGCAGACTTTCCTTATGGCTGTAGCACGTCATTTCTAAGGGTTATTTCTGTTTAAGTCTTCTGCTTTCTCTTGTACACTATATGGGCTTTAATATAAATATGATTTTCTGTTGTAAATATGATATGTGAGCCTCCATACTGATCTACTTCAAGTACTGGGCTGAACTGCGTTATTTTCCAGTAGTGTTCTTTGTATTGCTACAGTCCCCTCTTTGGGTAGTTTTCAATCCTTCCTAGGTGTGGTAGATATGTTTAACCCACATAGAAAGGTTTATTTGTGATATCCTCTTGTATTTGGGACTTAGATACTCAGATCTAAGGGATCCAAGGGTTGATTTCAAGAGTTGTAGCACCGATTCCTGAAAAATGTGTTTTTCAGGCATGCCTTGCTAACAGTCCCGATTTTGGGATATTACAATGGTATCGGAGCAAATTTCTTGGTTCAGCCTGTGAGATTCAAGCATTATGGAGTCTTCTCATGAGGAGGAGGAGATATGAAAGAGGAATCAGAGTAAACCCTTGTTTTCTGGAGAGAAGAGATTCACAAAAATTCTATCTCAAGTTCTGCGGGGTATCAGCAAGGACATCAAATAAATGAGGAGGGAAAAGCATGGAGATCCCTCAACCAGATCTACAAGATATATACATGAGGAATGTTATAAGTCCTCATCTTATGGATATGAGCACTCAACCATATCATCAAATCTACAACATTCTATCAACAACTTCTTCATGAAGAGGAAGGAAGGAGATGTGTCAAAGAGAGAGAATCTCTTGAGCTTCCAAGGATCTTGCAAGATCAAGGAAGAAAGGGCTGAAGATGATAACACAGTCATGACAAGAGCACATATAAGACCTCATGAAGAGGGAGATGGAGCATTTTCTCCAATGGGAGAAACTCTTGCACTCTTGCAAGAAGTTCCAAGGAATTTCACATATGGAGATTGTGGCATAGTCCATGTGTAGCATGTGCCATCATCCTCAAAGGGTGAGATCTTGAAGAGAGAAGAAGGAAGAGAGGAGGGAAATCATCACATGATGAAGAGCACATATCCATCTTTGTTCCAGAATTTTGATGCACAAAGAAGGCATGAGGATCTATGCAATGAAGGCAAGGACAAGTCAGTCCATACATCTATGTATCCTGCTCTATGCCTTGATGTCTCTTTGCGTGGAGGCATTCCACGAGGTAGACCCCCTGATTCGAAGAAAGCTAAAGTGTTCTCTCAACTATATGCAACAGCAACATATCTATCTAAAGAGGAAACCTTGAGAGTATCTACTACAGTGCTGAGAATCGTTGATGGGGAGATAGGCAATTTTCTGAAATTGACTTTGCTAACCTCCATTCATCTATTTGCGCTGGAAATAAGAGATTCATAAATATGTGTTGATATGAACATGGTATCAGAAGGCCAATCCATAGCCTTGGAGCAGCAAAGGATACTCAAATATATAGTGATAATTTCTGAATATGACAAGAAGGTATTTCCATTCTTATGTGCAGGAGGACCTTTCAAAAGGAGGATGACTCTCCTAAACTTCAATCTTGTCTTAAGAAAGATCAGCTGCAAGAGAGGAAGCAAAAGAAAGTTGGAAATAATCCAACATGTGAATTTGACATCAAACATGTCAAGGACGAGAGCCATCATATGACATATGCCTCATTTCAGACTGCTATAACGCTATCAATGTTGGGGAGCCTAGATCCTTATTGGGAGTCCCAACTCCTGATGGAATATTCCAAGGACCTTTTCACATGTAAGGTACTTGATGGGCAAGCAATGGATGGGAAGCATAAGGTAGTTAATGGAATAATTTATGTTCATGATCAGATCTACTTAACCAAATATTCCAAACTCAAGAGTAAACTACTTAATACACCCTATGAGGTATTGCTTTCAAACCCCACTGGTTTCATTAGAGCATATCATATTATTCTGAATGGATTCATGTGGGAAGATTTCAATGAGGAGATGCACTCTAATATGAGGAAGTGCATGGATCATTTTCTGGCTGAGGGGGAACATAGCTCTTTGAAGAAGACATCCTCAGCACCTCCTTATTCACTGAGTGTGAGAGGGAACCCATCCATGAGTTACCTCACTAATGTAAGACAAGTATATGGAGGAAATTGTATCTCTGAATATCTTGATGTATATACTATATGTTAGATCTCTATTTTACTAGTATAGTCCCTTATTGTTGTTAGTGTAACCCCCTTATTGCTATTATTGTACCCCTGTAACCCCCGCATTTTTATTATTGTGCCCTTAAATTATTATTGTTAGGTCGGCTAGGATTACATTATGGCCCCATGGACTCCTATATATAGAAAGGAGGTTTTGTAATTTGTATCATCCAAGAATTGTTCATTAATGTAATGTATTGGAGGTTTCCCCTCAGTGGACAAGTTATTTGGCGTTGATATCTCTTTTTCTTCTATTTTTGAGCCGGTTTCACAACATTTGGTATCGAGCTTTGGATTCTAGGCTTTCGCCGCTCCAAACAGTCATCGGATTTTTCGCTTATAACTTTTTTTCTGCCAAAGTTTAAGAAGCTGCAATTTTTAGGGTACAAAGCCGAAATCCTGAGGAACATCGTCAAAACATTTTAGAGCTTGGTTCACAATATTTTCGGATATATGATCCGTGGAAGTTAGGTATTTTTGCAGGCTCCTCAATTTAATCTAAAAAGGTCATCGTGGCATTTGCACTATAATTTTTTTTTCTACGAAGGTTCGGAATCTAAAATTTCTAGGGCATGAAGCCGAAATCCTGAGGAAACTCGTCGCAAAATTTCAGAGCTTGGTTCACAATATTTTCGGAGATATGATCTGTGGAAGGTAGCGCTTTTTCAGGCTCCTGAATTTCATCTCAAAGAGGTGATCGTGGGAAAATCTTCATAACTCTCTCTGAGCATCGGATTGGAGTGCTATAAAAAGTGGTCACAATTACACGGAATGTAGTTTCTTTTCTATCAATTTCAGAGCTAAAAGATAAAACAGTGACATGTGGAAATTTGTACAAGTTCGCTCTACTGAACCAGTCCATAATTAGGTCATTGTGGGAGATTGGACATAACTTTTCCTTGGAGAATCCAAATCAAGTTAGACCTATGGAATTCAAAAGATAATTCAGAAGGCTACCTCAATTCCCAATTTCAGATATTGAAGAGCCACAATCACAAAGATAATCCAATTTCAATATCGAGCTCCTCAAAAGCAAGAAAAATGTGTGTATTTTTTTTACAAGTCTTGTTTGAAGAATCAATTTGAATTGAATCCAAGGGCATATTGTAGAATATATATTAGTATTGGGTTAAAAAAAAATGCCCTGTAAAAATAATTCAACACCCATTAAGCCTTCAGAAGGCTTTACTATGACTCATGAAGATGAAGAATTGCAACATGATCTATCAAAATTACAAGAGCAAGTGCACCAAATTTTTCTCTCACAAAGAGAAACAAAAAATGAAATGGATGTTTCTAATGAAAGGTGGTTGTGTCATGGATGTACTGAAAGAATAATATAGATGGTTTGAAGAAAGGCGTGGAATCTAAGATAGATGGCTTGGAATCTAAGATGGATGACATGGAAGCTATGAATTAATAGCAAAAATGAAAGACAACATGGAAAAACATGAAGAATGATCTAAAAGTGAGACATGGAAGAAGTTTGACAAAGATGATACAAGAAATTATTTCTCATGGTGAAAATATAGTAGAGGAAGCTCATGATGAGAACAAAATAAATGTTAATTATGACTTCATAAACTCTAATGTTGACGGGAAGAACCACCATATTCCAAAAATGGATATGAGGAAATTTGATGGAAAGGATCCTGTAACATGGATAATACAGATGGAACAATATTTTGATCTCCATAATGTGAAAAACACACAAAATGTACGCATTGCAACTTTACAATTAGAACAAAATACAATTGTATGGTATCGATGGCTTTGCTCCCATAAAAAAATTGTCACTTGGTCAATTTTTATGGACGAAATGATAGCACATTATCAGGATACAAAGAGCAACACCTTCTTTAGCCAATTGATAAATCTCAAACAAAAGGGTTTAGTGGGGGAGCACATTGAGGACTTCCAAAAATTGAATATAAGGGTAACTGATATTCCAGAGGAACACATGATTGATCTCTTCATCGGTACTTTAAAGGATAGCATCCAACATGAAGTTCGCATTTTGGAGCCTGATTCATTGGAGAAGGCATTTAGGTTGGCAAGAAAAATTGAATGTAAAATTATGGCGACAAGGAAGCCTACCACTCACTTCTATAAAGTAGGAAGTGTTGCTAATCCTAGATTTCCACAACCTACAAGGTTGACACCACAACAATTGGAAGAGAAAAGAGCAAAAGGGCTTTGCTACAGTTGTGATAGAAAATACACTAAATGTCATAAGTGTGCTAAGAAGAAATTATTTTACATAGATTGTGAAGAGGAAGAAGAAAGTGAACAAGAAGAGGATATACACTAGGAACCAGCCCTAGAAGAGGAAGAAATGAGTCCGACCATATCGTGTAAGGCATTGGCAGGAATTACCACTCCTCAAACTCTCAAGATAGAAGGACATATCAAGAAGAAAAAGGTAATAGTGTTTATTGATTCAGGTAGCACCCATAATTTTATTCATTGTAAGGTAGCCAAGGAATTAAATTATTTCCTATACCCAGCACCAGAATGTCAAGTGATGGTTGCAAATGGAGGAACTATAAATTGCTCTGGAAAATGCCATAATATCAAGCTAACCATGGGGAATATGTATTGAATAGTCCAATGCTTTCCATTCCTATGGGAGGTGTTGATGTTGTACTAGGAGTACAATGGTTACAATCTTTGGGGACAATAGCTTTTAATTTTCAAGAAATTTTCTTGAAATTTTTTTCAGAAGGAAAGGAATTCGAATTACGGGGCATTGTATGGAAGCCAGAAAAGATAATAAGCTCTAATGTCATGACAAATATTCTAAAGAAAGAACAACAAGGCATAATTGCACAATTATGCTCACTAGAAGTTCCAACATCAAAATCATCTATTTCTGCAGATCTCCAACAAGTCTTGGATAATCATTCCAAGGTGTTTGAAACTCCCAAAGGACTCCCACCTATTCGTGATCATGATCATGCTATTCATTTGATTCCAGGAAGTGTTCCTCCAAACATCAGGTCTTATAGATATCCTTATGTCCAAAAGAGCGAAATTGAACGTATGATTGCAGAAATGTTAGAGGCGGGTATAATTCAACCTAGTCAAAGTTCTTTCTCTGCTCCTGTAGTATTGGTACAAAAGAAGGATGGATCATGGCGAATGTGTCCGGATTATAGGGAACTCAATAAGCTCACCATTAAAGACAAATTTCCCATTCCTGTGATTGATGAATTATTGGATGAATTACATGGAGCAATTTATTTTACCAAGTTGGATCTTCGTTCAGGATATCATCAAATTAGAATGAAGATCGAAGATATTCCAAAAACAACATTTCGAACTCATGAGGGTCATTATGAATTTTTGGTCATGCCTTTTGGCCTTACCAATGCACCTTCTACATTTCAAGGGTTGATGAATTCCATTTTCAAACCCTTCCTTAGAAAATTTGGGCTAGTATTTTTTGATGATATACTAATCTACAGCAGGTCTTGGAAGGATCATGTTGAACATGTTGACAGGGTGCTCAAACTATTGCAGGAGAAACAATTATATGCAAAACATCCAAATGTTTCTTTGGAGTACAAGAGGTGGAATATCTGGGTCATATTGTATCTCACGAGGGTGTTAAGGTAGACCCTAACAAAATTAAAGCCATTAAGGAATGGAAAGTCCCCACAACCATAAAGCAGTTGCGAGGATTTCTCGGGTTAATAAGGTATTATCGCAAGTTTGTTAAGAATTATGGGAGAATAGCAGCACCTCTAACAACATTATTGAAGAAAGATGCATTTTCATGGACTCCTAAAGCAACTAAGGCCTTTGAACATCTTAAAGAGGCAATGTGCCTAGCACCGGTCTTAGCTACGCCAGACTTCACAAAAACCTTTATTGTGGAATGTGATGCCTCAGGAAATGGAATTGGTGTTGTTTTAATGCAGGAAGGAAGACCCATTGCTTTGGAAAGTCGTCCAATCAAAGGAAATTATTTACAGAAACCTATTTATGAGAAGGAAATGTTAGCAATACTGCATGCACTAAAGAAATGGAGAACTTACCTAATGGGAAGACACTTCAAGGTAAAAACTGATCATGATAGTCTTTAACACTTTTTGGAACAAAGACTATCTTTAGAAGAGCAGCAAAAATGGGTCACAAAGATGTTGGGTTATGACTTTGAAATAATCTACAAAAAAGGAAAGCTTAATGTTGTTGCAGATGCACTCTTAAGAAAGAATGAAGAGGTGGAAGCATTTCTTTGTGCCATTTTTATTATCCAACCAGATTGGATAACTGAAGCAAGAGATGAATGGAAGAAGGACAAAGATGTATGGACACTCATTCAAAAGTTGCAGCAAGATCCTAGTACATCTGATACATTTAGTTGGAAAAATGATTCCTTATGGTACAAAGATCGCTTATATCTTTGTAATAATTTCCAACTAAAACAAAAGATTCTTCTGGAATTGCACACTTCTCCTTTAGGAGGACACTCAGGATTTTTAAAAACTTACCACAGGGTGAAGAAAGAATTTTTTTGGGATGGCCTTAAATCTGATATTCGAAAGTTTGTGGCGGAATGTTTGGTTTACCAACAGAATAAAGTTGAGTCAATTAAGACCCTAAGACTTCTACAACCTTTATCCATTCCAAGTCAACGTTGGGAGGAGATTTCAATGGATTTTATCACAGGTTTACCTAAGTCCAAAGGAAAGAGTGTCATCATGGTGGTAGTTGATAGACTTACCAAATATGCACACTTTTGTGCATTACCTCATCCATTTAAAGTAAGTACAATTGCTACTACATTTATGGACACAATTCAAAATCTACATGGAAACCCAAGGGTTATTGTGAGCGACAGAGATCCCATTTTTACTGGAAATTTTTGGACGGAGTTATTTTCTTGTTTGGGTACTCAATCAGCTCGTAGCTCATCTTATCATCCTCAATCTGATGGTCAAACTGAGATAGTAAATAAATGTTTGGAAGGATATCTTCGTTGTTTTGTATCTGATAAACAAACACAATGGGTCAAGTGGTTATCTCTTGCTGAATGGTGGTATAACACTTCCTTCCATACTACAGCAAAAATGACCCCATTTATGGCACTTTATGGATATCATCCACCATCCATCACATCATCTTTAAGGGAAAATTCGAAGGTTAAAGCAGTGGAAGATCACATCGAGCATCAGCAAGAAGTTCTCCAACTCTTAAAGGATAACTTGAATTTGACACAAAATCGAATGAAACAACAGGCAGATCAACATCGCAGCGAGAGAAGTTTTGATGTAGGAGATTGGGTATTTTTACGGCTACAACCATACAAACAAATGTTCCTCAAGCAAGCTAAGAAGGATAATAAATTATCACCAAAGTACTATGGTCCTTACAAGGTGTTGCAAAAGATTGGTACTATGGCATACAAATTGGAGCTTCTTGCTTCTTCACGAGTGCATCCAGTTTTCCATGTTTCATGCTTAAAGAAGGTTATAGGTGAAAATATTCCAGTTCAAACAATATTGCCAGAATTTGATGAGGAAGGGAAAATCATATTTGAACCTTAAGCGGTCACGAAAACAAGAACTCGACAGCTACAAAATCGATCAATTTTAGAGTATCTCATCAAGTGGAAGAACTTACCCATTGAAGATTCTACATGGGAGGATGAGAATTTTATATAGAAGCACCCAGAGCTACTCAAGCATTGATGACAACACTTTTTTGAAGGAGAGGGGCATGTTAGGTCCCTATATTACTAGTATAGTCCCTTATTGTTGTTGGTGTAACCACCTTATTGTTATTATTGTACCCCTGTAACCCCCATATTGTTATTATTGTGCCCTTAAATTATTATTGTTAGGTTGGCTAGGATTACATTGTGGCCCACTAGGATTACATTATGGTCCCATGGACTCCTATATATAGAAAGGAGGTTTTGTAATTTGTGTCATCCAAGAATTTTTCATTCATGTAATGTATTGGAGGTTGCCTCCTCAAAGTGGCTTATTTCTAAGGCGTTGATATCTCTTTTCTTCTATTTTTGGAGCTCGTTTCACAACATTATATGCTTGTATTTTTCTAACACTCATGTGCAGGGCTTTGCTCCAAGATGGAGCATTATTTCTGATGGGTTTCATAGGCCACTTGGGGCTATGAACAATGGTGATTTTGGCCATTACTGTGAGAGTCTTGGAGAGATGGTATACTCTTCATGGTGTGATTCCTTTACACCAATTATTATGCACCTTCTCCAAGAATGCAAGAAGGATGGGGCAGCAAGAAAGTGTTGGGGAAAACACTTGTCTTGTCATATTCTAAGGCAGTTAGGATTAAAACTGCGCTGGTTGCACTTGAGGGACCATTTTCCTTCTCCATTATTGCATATGGTAGCTAGCATGACTCTAATTATGATTCCATATGCTGAATATGTTCTTATATTTTTTGGGAACATGGTTAGAGGAGAGACACATTTGTTGGATGTGTCCTTGGAGGAAGAAATTCCCTACATTTTCTGCACTACATGTTCTAAGGGGAGCATGGGAAACTATATGGCCACTATTGTATACCACTTGTTTCTTTATGATGTGGACCATATGTTTGGTTGGAGCACTTGGGGCATGCATCTCATGAGAAATTGGGAGGAGCTTTCCTATGAATTACCAAGCTGGAAGGTGATTCATTTTATTTGGATGATAGCATTGAGGAGGGAGACCTTCATTGATGATGAAATTCTCCATGATTTTCATCACTTCTATCTTGAGAAGGCCATGGATCAGCAATAAGGTTTCCACATAGACCTTCCATTCTTTCATAAGGAAGGCCATTGGGTTTATTCACCAAAGGCCAACTTTCACACTTGGGAGGAGCCATTGGGAGATGAAATTTTTGCAGAAATTCTAAAGCAATGGTGGAGACTATTGGATGAGGAGGCCACAAGAGAAGGAGGGGAGATTTTGCAGCACTCACCTTATCGGTTGCTTGAGGAGAAGCAACATTTTCGAGGGGAGGACTGTAATATTCCCACTTAGCCCAAGCTAATGGGAATATTCACTTTTTCTTTGTCTTGTTTTGATTTTCATGTTGATGAATAAAATGTAAAGGAGGCCATGTAAAACTCCTAGAAACATCAAAATAAATCAATGCCCAATGTAAACAAGGCTAAATCTGGGCCATTTTATAAAATACACTTGAGTGTGAAAGAGGTTGATCACTTGAACAAGTCAACCATGACCATATCTATAGCGCAGTCTAGATGCATTGAACCTCCTTGAGGCACAACACAATTCTAGATGGAGGCTCTACATGTGAATGGAGGTAAATTGATGAAGTGGTTTAGGGTTTGACAAGACTCCCATCTTATAAAAGGAAGATGAGATCAGCATGCAAAAGGTTGTTGAAGATATTATTTCAGAAGAATTTTTCTGCGTAGACATTTCTCATTCTCTAGCTGTTTAGCTGAGAATAATGCTGTTTAGCATTGGGTGTTCCTGAGCGGGAATCCCACTTCCTTCCTTGAGCAGCTCTTGGAGGAGTTATGCTTGTATTGACCATTATCAGGCTTGGGCCAAGCTTCACCTTACACCTACAACGCTGATCCTATTGAGGGTTGGGTTGTCCTTGTGAGTTGCAGCAAGTGGGAGATAGATATCTTCAGATCTATGCACATCTAGCCTCTCTTTTCACTGGGAAAGCCTTCTATCCCATTGGAAAGAGTGTCCTAGATCATTGGAGCTTTAGATCCAGACCTTGGCATTAGGCCAAATCATTCTCAGAGCTTACAATGCAGTTTCTATCCCTGAACTGCGTTATTTGCAAGTTTGCAGTTGTAGGGTGTTTTGTCTGCATTTTGGTAGGGGAGATCTCCGATGTTAGGATTATTCCTCTCACTGTGGTGAACCATGGATTGGCCAACCAATCTATGTTTTTTTCAGATCTGATTTACTTATGTTTCTATTTACTGCATAATTCCTGATTATTTCTGCAGATCTGCAGCTCTAGATCTCAGATCTACTCTATGTGCTTCATGTTTTGGACAAAACCCCAAGGGGAATGTATAGATGAGCTCTTCTTATACACAGATATGAATTAGATCTATATTTTTATGTACAGATCTGCTCTAGATTTGAGTTATAATGTACTGTTGCTTCAGCCCCTAAAATAACGCTGTCAAGTTTATGTAGACTTTTCTTATGGCTGTAGCACCTCATTTCTGAGGGTTATTTCTGTTTAAGTCTTCTGCTTTCTCTTATACATTGTATGGGATATAATATAAATCTGATTTGCTGTTGTAAATATGATATGTGAGCCTTAATACTAATCTACTACAAGTATTGGGCTGAACTGCGTTATTTTCCAGCAGTGTTCTTTGTATTGCTGCAGTCCCCTCTTTGGGAAGTTTTCAAGCCTTCCTAGGTGTGGGAGATCTGTTTAACCCACCTAGAAAGATTTGTTTCTGATATCCTCTTGGATTTAGGACTTAGATACTCAGATATAAGGGATCCAAGGGTTGATTTCAAGAGCTGTAGTAGCCATTTCTGAATAATGCATTTTTCAAGCATGCCTTGCTAGCAGTCCCGATTTTGGGATATTACATTTGTTGATGGAGTGTCCCCAGGGTCACTTCACATATGATGCACTTGATGGGCATGAAGGAGATGAGAGTGATGAATTAGTGGATGGAGACATCTATTACCATGATATGATCTTCTTGAATTGAATTTACAAGCATAAGAAGAAATATCTACTTGCAACATATAGTTCATTCCTCTTCATGGGACTATGTCATATCACTATGGAGGGCTCATTTATGTGTCTTATTATTAGATTACTCTCAGTATATGGTAATATTTGTGTTTTTTCACTTATTGATTATCTAACAGAGTATTTTCATTCTATTACCATCTCTATAAAGTGCATTTCTCCACAAGAGGGCAAGCCTCTATTTGGGCTTCATGGTCATTTTGGGACCAACCTTTATGAGGAAGAGAGCCATTTCTTGTATGGATTTGGGCAAGTGTTGTACTATTTTCTATATGTTGAGTTGATATACCATGTCATTTACTATTCATTAGTAAGTGTGATGACATGCACAACTAACAATTTGTTGGGAGACAACTTGCCACATCATGTTTTGAAACTGCAGTTCATAAAACTGCGCTGTGACTACTTGAGAAACTGTTGGTACTTTCCAGAACTATGTAAAACATTCAGTACTTCTCTTATTTGGTTTCCATATGATGATAATAATGTCATATTAATTTTTTATGGAATGATTTGGGCAAGAACCAAAGGGTGGATCTTTGAGGAACCTATTGCCATTTTGCTCCATGAAGGAAACATTATTGCAACCCATATTCAGCAGCAAATTTACACTTATCATAAGTGGAGAGAGAGACAACATGGGATGGACATCTCGATCCCATATATTCAGCTATGTAGGCCACCTTCTTTGTAGGAGACTAAGGTGGAGGAGATATTTCAGGAGTTACCATGTTGGAGGGTGACTCACTTTTTGTGGATGATAGCTTGGGGATGGAGGCTTCACATGGGGATGATGATTCCAAATATATTTCAGATTCCATGCCTCAAGAAGGCCTCTAGACCACATATAGTTGTTTCCATGGATATCCCACTTTTTCATGATGATAGCCATTTGGATTTTTCACCAAAGGCATATTTTCACACATGGGAGGAACAACTTAAGAACACATTGATGAGAAAGCACCTTGTTCTTTGGAGGAACTTATCACTTGAGGATGCTACAGGAGGAAGAGGAGAGGCTCTTTAGTTCTATCCTTACAGTTGCTTGAGGACAAGCAACATTTGGGAGGGTAGGAATGTAATATTCCTAAATTAGCATGCAACTAATTGGAATATTAATTTTGCTCTAAACACATAGTTAGATGAATAAATGGGTAGGGAGGCCCATAAATATTTTTAGCAACAATAAAATCCCTCTTAATGGGGAAAGGGATCATATTCATAGCTGGATAAAACACCTTCATGTGTGAACATAGGCTAATGCATGTGGACAAGGTCAAGTTTGACCAAGTCAACAAAGCTAGTATGGAGGAAGTGGAACATTAACGAAGATAACTCAGTGGGAATATGGATAAGTTTAGATAGTTAGAATAAAGCCACCTTGAGTGTGGAAGAAGACATTGCATGGAGATCCAGTCAAGGTTGACCAAATCCAACAGTGCTGTTATGGAGGAGTGGCATTGATGATGGGACAACGCAGTTTTGGAGGGAGATTCATTGCATGAAGATGGAAACCCTAATGAGTGGGACCCAAGGTGAGAAGGCTCACATTGTTTATAAGGAAGAGGATGGTAGTCATATGGGGTAAGCTTATGATTATGATTTTCTGAATATATGGTCTGTTTAGACATATAATTTCTCTTGTTGTTTAGTTGAGATTGAATGTTGTTTAGCATTGGGTGTTCCTGATTGGGAATCCCACTTCTTCCATTGAGTAGATCTTGGAGAAGTCTTGCATCATATTGTCCACTATATGGCTAAAGGCCAAGCTTCATCTTCCTTTGACAACACAGATCCTATTGAGGGTTTGTATTTTTCAATAAGCTGCAACAAGTGGAGACTAGATCTTTAGATCTAGGCCATTTCAGTGCTCATTTTTAGTGGAGGAGGGTTCTACTCCATTATAAGGACAATATTGAAGTTATTGGGCTTAATTTTCATATCTTGGCTGTAAGACAACTATATTTTGTCCCCTACAATGAAGTATAGATCAAGATCTATGTAATTTCTGAAGGAGCAGTTGCAGGGTTGTTCAACGCACCATTGGAGAGGTTATTTTCTGAGTGTTGGGGATCTACCCTTCACTTTGGAGATTTGTTGGAGGATATCCTTTTATTTTTCATATCAGATCAGATCCAATTTCCAGATCTGTAATTTTTAGTAGATCTGTATTCCTAGATCTCAGATCTACACTTTGTACTTGGTGTTTTGCTGAAAACCCCAATGGGGTTCTATAGAAGAGCTTGTATAGTGTATGGATCTAATATAGATCTAAATTTTTATGCACATAGCAGCTCTATATCTGATTTACAACTTACTGCTGTTGCAGAAGCAATAAAATAATGGTGTTAGGGTATTTATAGCTTTTATTGATGGTCGAAACCCCTCTTTTTGCATGATTTTTGCACTATTATGGTTTGGGAGGCTTGTTTAACTAAGATACCATGATTTGTTTCAGATCTCCTTTTGTATTTGGCTGCTATAATGTATAAATGAATGGATCCATGGGATACATTTAACTATTATTGCACAAATTTCTGAAAAATGTGTTTTTAATGCATCTATTGCTGCATTTCCCCATTTGGGAATATTACAACTTCCCACTTCCATTCAGGTACCGGTATGGGCAGCAACAATCCTGCAGGATGTCGATGCTCCACCTTAACCTGCTGACACTCCAAAAATTTATTTAGATATTCAACAATATTTTTACGCATACCTGGTTAGAAATATACTTTTCTAATAGTTGTTAACATTTTCCGGTATCCTGGATGACCCACATAATTGCTACGATGGTATTCATCTATGATCAGCTCCTTTAGTTCCACACGGTTTGGTACATACATCTTTCCTCTAAAGGTTAGCATCTGATTTTTATCAACTCCATATTTAGAAGTACTTCCTTGTTTTCTGGTTTCTTCCATTTGCTGCCATAGGAATTGATATTCCAGATCTTTCCATGCTTCTTCTTTCACTTGATATAAAAATTTATTTTCAAGCTAATTGTAGTAAATCTCATAGACACAATGTAGCTTCCTACTTAAAGAATCGACCACCCAGTTTTCCTTACCTTTCACATGTTGGATGTCCATATCAAACTCACTTAGAAAGGCATTCCATCTTGCTTGTCTGGAATTTAAATTAGCTTGTTTGAAACAACTAGTCAAGCAGCTATGATCTGTCTTTAGCACAAAATTTTTACCCAACAATTAGTGTCTCCATAGCCGGCACATGTACTACTACTATTAATTCCAGATCATAGGCTGAGTACCTTTGTTCATGTTCTTTTAACTTTATTGACTCATAGGCCACTACTTTGCCTTCTTGCGATAAAACTGCCCCAACACCCTCTTTGTTTGTGTCTGTACAAACTTAAAATTATTTTTTGGGGTCAGCTACCCTCAACACTGGTGCAGTGGTCAAAAGATGTTTCAGCTTTTCAAAGCTATTCTGACATTCAACATTCCACTTGAAGACTTTTCCTTTTCTCTGCAAAGAAGTAATAGGAAAAGAAATTCTTGAAAATCCCTCAATAAATCTTCGATAGTACTCAGCTAATCCCATAAAGGATCGAATATTTGCCACATTTTGGGGTACTCACCATTCCATGATTTCCTTGATGATAAACAACAATTCATTTTGCTGAAATGACATGGCCTAAATAATAAATTTCTATTTTAAAGAAATCACATTTTCTAAACTTAGCATACAACTGGTGTTTTCTTAGCATTTCCAGCATAATTCTTAAATTCTCCTTATGTTCTTCCTGGTTTTTAGAATAGATTAAAATTTCATCTTTGAATATAAGTACAAAATTATCCAGGAAAGGATGAAATATACCATGCATTAACCTCATAAAGGTTGCTAGTGCATTTGTTAACTCGAAGGGTAACACCAAAAATTCATAATGCCTGTACCTGGTACGGAATGAAGTCTTGCAAATGTCTTCATCCTTGATTCTGATTTGGTGATATCCAAATCTTAAATCTATCTTTGAGAATACTGTGGTCCCCTTCACCTTATCAAACAAATCATTAATCTTGGGTAAAGGATATTTATTTTTGACTGTTAACTTGTTAAACAAGCTATAATCCATGCACATTCGCATGGTTCCGTCCTTCTTCTTCACGAACAACACTGGTGCTCCCCAAGGGAACACACTTGGATGCATGTAACCTTTATCCAACAGTTCCTGTAACTACACTTTTAATTCAGTTAATTCTGGAACACTCATTCTATAAGGAGCCCTTGACACAGGTGATGCTCCTGGCATTAACTCCATAGTAAAATCGATATCTCGTCTTGGTGGTAATCCAAGAATATTTTCTGGAAAAACATCCATGAAATCTTGCACCACAGGTATGTTTTCCATCATAGGTGCTTTTTCCTTGGAATCAGCATATCCCACTCGAATAGCATATATTTGACATCACTTCCTTATATATTTATTCATTTGGGATGCTGTAATTGGACGTAGCTATAGTGGCTTCTTGATTCCTTGAATCTCCTTGCGTGTTCCATCTTGCATTCTGTAATAAATGATCTTTTCCTTGCAGTCCACTAAGGTCCAATGTTTCTCTAGCCAATCCATGCTCAACAAAAAATCATAGGACCCTAACGGTAGTATGTTCAAGTCCACATTCAACTGTTGTTCTGCAATTTCTAATATACAGTTTGGAATATTGGCAGTTACCTTTCTTTTTTCTCCTGTGGCTAGCTATACCAACCACGAGTTTTTTAATTTTTGTTCTTTCAATGTACACATTTCCACTATTTTGGGACTAACATAACTTAGAATTTCACTTGGGACTACCAAAATAGAAACAGATTGATACAATAATTTACCTTCCAACTCAATCATCGCTGGATGATAATCTGCCTGTCGATCCTCCAACGTTGTATTGATACGAGGAATGTTTCACACCACATCGCCTACTGTAGAAGCCTCTTGCAAGTTTGTAATTGTGTCATTTCTTACTTGCTGTGGGAAATTTTTATAATAGTCTGCTCACCACACCCCCAACACTGTAGAGGTGCGTTGGTCACTTTCCCTTGCTCAGGTTTGCTAGATGCCTCTGTTGGCTTCTATTTTGCTGACCATCGAGTTCTTTGATGATTTCTTCCAAATTATTTACTGATAGAAATTTGTGCAGAATTCTTAAAATTATTGCTTTTGGCGCCTTTGAAATTTGAGCTACTTTTACGTCATTTCCTTGGCTGCCAACTTTTTCCAATCTCCCCTTTAGCCTTAGACTTCTGTAAGCACATTCGTGCCTTAGGAATGGCTTCATCCATGGTTCTTGGATTTACAAATTCAATTCGCTCTTTCATATGTGTTGGCAAGCTTCTCAGAAATCTTTGTACCTTAGCCTTTTCCTCTCGAAGGTATGGAACATATTGTAACAGGGAAGTGAACTTGGTGATGTACTCATCCATATTCATCTATCCCAACCTCAAATCATGAAATTCTTTAGCTTTCTCATCATAGAAACATTATGTTAAATACTTTTCTTTAAAGTATTGTTGGAATGATTCCCAAGTAACATATTGTTCCTCAATACAATGAAAATTCTTGACTTCTTCCCACCACAGAGTGGCTTTCTCCCTTAATTGAAATATGGCCATTCTGGCCTTTAGGTTGTTGCTGTATTCGTACACTTGAAAATACTTTTTCATGTTTATTAACCATGCCTCTGCCACTTCCTCAGCTTCACCATCAAATGTTGGTGGTTTTATTTTTTGAAACTCTCCTTGAAGCTCTACTTTCTGCTTCTTAACTTCTTGTTGATTCGAAAAATTGCCGAATTCTGCTTCATTGTAGTTTTCGTTCTTGTTACTTCGCTGGGATGGGCTTCTTTTCACTCTATCAGTGGTGTTGTCCCTTGTTTGCTATTCATCTCCTTCTTGCATGCCCTTGTCAGCACTGGGATGTTCCATTTCTTGGCTTTTCTCGTCTGATAGGCTCTTAAGTATCGTTTTCTTTCTCTTGTATTAATTGTTCGTTATCCCTTTGAACTCACACCATCTCTTCCTGGTATTTCTATACTGTATTCAATATTATGCCGGTTTGATGCTGTTGTTCCTCCAACAATCTACTTGTTTTCTGGTGCTGATCGACACTCAGCTAAACACACATCTCCGGGTTCACTACTGGTTGTGTTTTGTGTTCCCTGGTGTCCTGGGGTGGTTGTTGTGTTGTTCCTCTTCTCATGATGTTTCCTATTATTCTTCTATTCTGTGCATCAATATACACACAATGTAAATTGTTAGTTGACCCTTAAGGTCCCAGCATATGAACACTTCTCTAATACCACTTGTAACACTCATATATACCAGTTTTTTTTTTACTTCCTACTCTAAAGTTAAACCCAACATCGAAGGTTAAACTTGCTAAACAATACTAGATTCATTTTATACATATTAACCCATATCACTCTTTATTAAGGTTCTAACTTAATTCAACTTATAAATCACTACATACCATTTAACATGGAATTCCTTATCACATTATAAGGATTATTTAATTGTTCAATGATTATCCCTATCGACATCCAATATTTAGGGTTAATATGTAATATGTAGACATTCCACATATGATAAGATCTTGTCCTTGTTACCACCGAGGAAAGAGCTGGCACGTCCTGGCTATTAAATGTTGAAGTAATGGTAATTACATCCATCAGATAGCTGTAGGATTTTGTCGTGATATGGTGTATTTCTCAATAGACTCTACTGTGATCTCTGCCGTGGAATTTAGATAGATCAACGGTTGTCAATTTTGGGTGGGAGTTGCATTGTTAACTCCACCAACCCTAATCATTCTCGGCTTATTGTCACTGTGCCCGAGCTGAGAAGCTTATTTTCGTTCTGTGGTCTATCTCAGCTGCTTTGCGTGCTATGGCTCCTCCTCCAATGGAACTTCACCAAAATTCTGAGGATTACCATGGTGTAGACCTCATGGCTCTACGAATTAGTGTAGAGGAGGTGCCGTTGCTATTAATGAGGAGTTTCTGGACTGATTCGTTCATTGTAACAATTACTTTTCATTTGGAACTGGTTCCTTTGCTTAAAATACAGGTAATCGGTCCCATTTCAACTTCATGAATCCTTTCACTACATTTCTAGATTCTTCCAAATATATCTAGGTGTTTCCTTCTATGTTTAATTTCTTTCCCTTTCATTTCTCTGCATTTATTGGCATACTTAAGGTGCGATGCTAAGAGGGAAAGGATAAATTCTAAATCTCAGGTAATTTCTTAACATTATTCTCATTTCTTGAATACTGCTCTTCTCTCAAATGGAATTATATTTAACAACTTGAAATATATTTCCTACTGATTTACCTTCTTCGGCTATGGCTACAGGATGACACCTACAGGTCGGCATTCAACTTGGTTAGCAGAATCTTTTGGCATGAACTTTAGTCATTTCTGGGTTAGCTTCGGTCACGATTAATATGATTAGCTATTCCTCTAGGTACTTATATACTTGTGTATAGCCAATGGGGTCTTGAATATCTTCAAGAGGACTTCTATTTTCTTCTTTGGGTTTATGAATCCGAAAATTAGTGTTTATCGGTCGGCCAATGTTAGGCCTTGTTTCTCTTTTGTATATACATGATGTAAGGTTTATGTTAATGTATAGATAGAGTCTCTTGAGAACTCAGATATTTTCCTGTTCTTCTAGTGGTAAATAATATGTGAATTTTAATTATGCGAATGAGTTTTGGCTCTTGATTATTGCAATTTCCGGATAGCCATTGCTGTGTAATTAGTCCTGTTAAGTCTTGAGTGCTATTTGGACTATATATTCTTTTAAGTACCGTGACTCATTATCTTTATAATGAAAAGAAATGCTTGTTTTTTTTTGCAATAGTTGTAGACCTTCTGGTCTCGCATTTCGGGGTTTTCCACTCGGACTACTCTTTTCATAGAAATTGTTTATTACGTTTTCTCCATTGTGTTATAACAGATAAATATAAAGAGAACTGTCCTATTTCAGGATGATGTTTACCTAGGGTTTATTTTTCTTGGTCATGGTCGAAGCTCTCAGTCGACCTCTACTTCTCTGTACTATCAATATTTTCTTAGTCGAGGATTACACTTATGCATGTATTATCAAATGATGATATTTTAAGGGTTAACAGTTACTGTCTTTTTTTTATTATTGCCTCAATATATTAAATATTAATTCAATCTAGTAATAGTAATTCTATTTCCAGTGATCGGACAACCACGCTTAGTGTTCGAGTATAACAATGATTGAGGGACGATGTGTCTTAGGTCGGGTTTAACCTAGTACCTTTGACCGACAATCCTCTCTGCTTTCTTTGGTTATTTCTTTAGTTTTCAAAATTCCTACTTACAGGTTTATGTAGATACATTTTGTTTCACTTTCACAACATTACAGACCAAGGAAATAGCTATTCACTGTCTAATAGAATCACTGTAAGAATATTTATACGTCTTTCCTGATATAATTTAAAGAACTTGAACTATGATACAAAGATGGTTCTCCATCTATTTCACATCATGCTTCTATTTCACAACACTCATACAGATATAGTAAAAGTTCATAATGAGTTATTAATAAAGCAAACAGTTCAATCCATTCTTTCCCAATACCTGTCTATAGAATCTTAATAGTTTCTGTCACTAATTTTTAAAATACCTGTGCACACATATAATTGAATGTATTGCAGTACTTAAGCACATAGACAACACATATTTACTTATCCAATTATGCAGTTTATAGCTCTGGTTTTCCCAACCTTCAAGAGAGGCGATTATGTCCTCTTCTTGCCCCCGTGCTCCAGTCCTGAAAGGTACGGGTTAAGAGTGGATATTTCTACTGTGACCTCAGGACACCTACTCCAGTCAGTAACATAAATAATTCAGGATTTCTGAGTGTTTCCACTAGTCACTACCAGCTCTAGAAAATCGACACTCTCCCTTCCTCCATGAACATAACCTCTACTCGTCACTGGGATTAACGTCTTATCCCTAGAGGAGCAGGTAACTGTTTCCAACTATCCCCAACCACCTTCCAGTTCTTGGAAAACATTTACCATCAGCTTTTACCTTTTATAGAGTCACTTTCCATAACTGATTTTACTATTCATAATTAATCACTAATGAAAATAGCCTTTCAACTAAACATTAATAGTTCTAGTCTTTCCTTAAAACAAATAATTATAAATGTCTTTTAACTAGTTAACGACTAGTTATCATTAAATGCAGCGGTCACAAATATTATTTTAGTAAATATCGTTATTAAAATATATCTTTTTTATTTATTTTTTAATTATTTATAATTAAAAAAAATTATATTAAAAATACATATATATTTAAATAATTTTTATTTTATAAAAATATAATTATTATAAATAATTAAATAATTAAAAAAAATTATAAATATACAACATTGCTTTATATATCAAAATTAAAATAGAAAGGAAAGAAAAAAAGAAAAAGAAAAAAGATATAAGTATATTGAACATGAATCATTCTACATGTATCCTCTTTATATTAAAATTTATAAATAAAAAATTAATTTAAAAATTATAAAATAGCAAATCACATAAATGTCATTCTTTGTTTTCTCATTTTTTTGATAAAGGAACATGCACAAATAGAAAATTAATTTAAAAATTCAAAAATAGTAAATCAGATTAGTGTGATTCTTTTTTTCTCATTATTTGATATGGCTAACTCTATTAAGAGTTAGTTTGAAATAAAGTTAGTGTGAATTAAAAATGATTTTTTTATTAAAAATAAATTAATTTATATAGTTAAATTAAAAAATAAAAATAAAATTAAGATATTTTTTTAATTAATTCAGAAAAACATATATATTTCAAAAAAATTAAATTTAATAGTATGTTTTAAAAAATTATTATATTTATTTTTTATGTTATTGTGTAATTAGTTTGTTTTTTAATATTTTGTCAAGATTTTAATAAAATCTCGTAGGTTGTAAATCAAGGTTATACGTTAGTGTCACTACCACATAACCATTACAAAAAATAAAAAAATCTTATTACACCAATAATAAAAAAAGCTATATAATAAAACTATATAACTTACACATTAATGCACATAACCTTGCTATTGTATTCTGTAATGTTAAAGGTACATTAATGAGTGTTTATTCATTACATTATGTTTATGAAACCATCATAATATTTAAGATTATACAAAAAACATCACGAACATCACGTGCACTCGTCCATTGTATTGGGATTTAGTATAAAATCAATTATCACGACTCTTTTGCACTTGCCCTTGCACTTGCCCACCGAGATCTGGCCTTAACTGATTATCAATCAACCTAAATACTAGCTGGAAACTTCTCGAATGGTGGTTTACTGACAAGTGTCGGTCGCCGAGACTTCAGGGGTTTATGTGTTGACTATCGATCTCCATAACCTTGATCCAACGATGGATATAAATCTAGAGGGAGTTAGGGTAATTAACCCCTACCCCAAACGTTGCTTGTGCTTCTCATTTGCCTCTACCATTTTGGCAGTGCATCTCTGCAACACCTCGATATTTCCTTCCGGCAGCGAGGCTTCCACCCTCGTCAAGTCAGTAAAAAATTAGCTTATCTTTGGTTAATGGTTTTGTGTCCTGATTAAACAATGCTAATCTCTGGATTCCTTACTCTCGTTGTGGGTGCGAAAGCTCTACTTGGGAATGCCATGCAAAGAAGTTTTTAGGTTAACCTTTCTGCTTGTTGGGCTGCTCCACCAAGCTTATTGAGCCTTCTTTCATATATAGGTAATCCTTCAAGTCGGCTACCATTTTCCTTAAATACATAGGTTGAATATAAGTGTCTTGTTAATACTTCCAGCTTGCAATTTGCTTAAATCTCTTTGTCTTTGATTTGTTTCTTTTCTAAGGTTTGGGAAGAATAAATGTAGAAGGAGGGTTTTATGCTATAGATGTTGTGGTTTTCCCTCAACAGGGCCCAAAGACAAGGGTGCCTCTAACCAAGCTCTCTGCAAGCTTCAACACAGGTAATAACTCCATGGATTTAATTCTTTTTTCTTGTTTTCATTTCGGTGCGATGTTACTCTCGAGCTTACAGTCTAATGTTTTTATTTTGGGGCTCATTGTCTTGCGCCAGGGTTTTATTACATGAGGGAGTCACGATTGACCAAGCTTGCTTAATGGCTTCAACAATTTTTCGTGGGTTGTTACCATAATTCTCTGGTAAGCCAACCCTCAATCGCAACTAATTTTGGTTTTCTTTTCACCATAGTAAAGTCTTACTGAGGGCCAACCCTCTGTCTGTGACAGGTACCGAATACCGGCCCTAGTTCTTATCTAAAATTTTTAGGGTTTGCTCCGGCTATAGGGCTTAGCTCTGAGTCTTTATGCAACAAACATTTGTGTGATTATAGTTTACGATTTTGTTAATATTGACTTTCTCTTCCTTGAAGTAGTTCCAATTTTTTTTGTAATGATAATTGTGTAATTCCTTTTATTTAATATTGTTGGAGTTAGTCTCTAGTTTGAGCCACTATACATTGAAAATTTGTTCCCTGGAGGCTATGATAAATGTATGTAATTGGTATTGTTTGTCTTAAACTTAATTCTTGAATTTTTAGTTTATGGTCCTGTTCAGTTATGGCGTATAGAATTCATATTTTGCATTCAAGCTGCTTGTTGTTCATTTTTCAGTTGCGCAATGCTATTGTGTATTTTCAGAATGGAACCAATGACGAGTTGCGAGTTCATTTTTCTTTATATGTCTTAAATTTTGTTTAGTTATTTTTCTACTCTCCGTGTTGATAGTCATAACGAGAATAAAATCATCTTGTTTTCTTATAAGCAACTTTAAATGCACATATATAGTCATTGAGGAGGTCAGAGGACAATGGACCCCTATTCCATTTTCCATGGGACTAGGGTTATAAACCTCGGTACCTACCATAGTTACGCTAATAATTCTTGACATTGGTTATTTGGTTATTTATATATATTTATATTTACTAGAATACAGATTGTTCCCATAACCACCATCGAACCATTTGTTCCCTTTCTATATATATATATATTTACATAGAATATTGTACATTGCATACAAATACATATATATCACCGTTGTACAATAACACATGAAATGTTATGAACAATTAGTTTGCTATACAAAATACGTTACTTGAAAACATTTCCTACTGTCACACATCTTTATTTTCCAGAAATTAGAATTCCACACATACATAGTAGTACCCTTTTGGAAGAAGGAACTATATTTAACATTCACAACAAATATCTTGTCATGAAATAATATTTCTTCTAGCATCTAGAGTATTCCATCATTATCCTAGTTAAAGAAATACTACTGTAACAAAATTAACTTAATATATAATTCTCTAATATCTCTAAAGAGGCATGCATAGAAATTGAACACATAAGTGTCAACCATTTCTACAACTTAACCCTATAACTCATATACTTATCTCTAAATTCGTTAACTGATTGTGCCACCAAACCATTAAAGAGGTGATAACGCCCTCAACTCCCCCCGTGTTTCGCACCAGAGTTTAAGGTAGAAATAATATTCAGAAGCTAGGCCTTAGGACCTCTGTCTAGCCTATACTCCTTTCGGGTTATAGGGCTCCACTGGTTTGAAGCCAGTTTTGGACAAATCTCTTCTGCAACATTCCATTTTTAACCCTTTATTTTTTTATTTCATAGAGCCCCTTCCCCTTCCCAGGATTTCCTTTTTATCCTTTTGGGGAAGGTAACTGTTGATACCTGCCTCTTCCTTTTTACTCTTGAATATTGGAAATATTTACCAATCAGTTATCAAACTACTGAATGTAATATTTGTTCATAAAATAGAACTCAAGTTCACTAACGAATAATCATATTCGTTAATCTCTTTTTTTTCCACTTAAATATTAAATGTACTTTATAAAATTCTTTTAAACATCAAATAATGAAATTAAGTTGGGTGTTACATCTTCCCCCTTTTAAGTTAAACATCGTCCTTGATGTTTACTTCATCACAACAAACAGATCAGGATATGCTTCTCGTATAAAGCTTTCGTCCTCCCAAGTAGCCTCCTCCAGGTCAAAGTGCTTCCACTGCACTTTAACTTGGGAGATGGCTCACCTCCGGAGTGTTATTTCTCTCTGATCGAGAATATGTTGAGGTTCTACCATAAATTCACCGTCCAATTCTTCATGTATGCAACAAAAATTCATAATTAATTTAATTAAGGATTCTTCTCTTTCCATAAGTCATAATATTAAATACAACTTACTTGTATGCTCTGCTAATGTATAACATGCTTGGAGTCATATACATATCGTTTCAATAATGATACATGAAACACATTATGCACCAATATGTGGCTGGAAAATTCCAGTCGATAAGCCACTGGCACTACTCGTTCCAAAATTTGGAAAGGTCCACAGTACCTGGGAGCCAATTTGGCATAGGTAGTCCATCTTAATGTTCTCTTCTTTGGTCTAATTCTTACATAAATGTGCTCACCCTCTTCAAACTCTCGATAAGTTATTTTCCGATCAACATATACCCTTTTCTTGTCCTGGGAAGCTTTTAAATTCTATCTAATTTTTCTTACCTCATGCTCCATTTCCTCCATCATTTCTAGCCCAAGCATCAGTTTGGTTTCTGGATTGCTTCAATTTATGGGTGTTCATCATTTTCTTCCATATAATTCCTCAAAAGGACTCATCTTGAGGGATTCTTGGTACCCATTATTGTAGGTGAATTCTACCAGATGCAAATATTCTTCCCACCTTGTGGGTTTCTGCATCACATACATGCATATCATGTCTTCTAATATTTGATTCACCCTCTCAGTTTCTCCATCCATTTGTGGCTGATAGGCAGCACTAAACTGGATATGTGTACTCAATCTAGTGAACAATTCCTTCCAGAAAACTGAGGTGAACTTCACATCTCGATATGAGATGATGACTTTCAGAATGCCGTGTAGTCTAAATATTTCCCTCATGAAGATGTCAACAATCTATACGGTTTTGTAGGTTGACTAGACTGGTATGAAATGAGCTACCTTGTTGAGTCTATCCACAACCACCATAATGGAATCATTGTGTATTTTAGTTTTCGGCAGACCTATGATGAAGTCGAGTGAAAGGACTTCCCATTTCCATTCTGGTACAGGAATAGGCTAAAGTAATCCTGCTGGGTGTTGGTGCTCCACATTGACTTGCTGACACTCCAAACACTTGGTCATATATTCCGCAATATTTTTACACATCCCAAGCTAGAAATAATCTTTTATAATTGTGTTAGCATCTTTTGATATCCCGGATGTCCAACATAGGAAATTCGATGGTAGTTATCCAAAATCATCTCCTTCAAGCTCATCTAATTTGGAGTGTATATTTTTCCTCGAAATACCAAAAGTTGTTTCTCATTGATCCCATAATCTAATTGTTTCTCTTGTTTTTCTGCTTCTTGTGCTTGCTGCCACAAAAACTGATATTCAGGGTCTCTATGCATTTCCCCCTTTACTTTCTCATGGAACTTAAATTCCGCTTGATTAAAGTAGAATTAATAAATACAATGTTTTTTCCTAATTAAAGCGTCAGTGACACGGTTCTCCTTACCTTTCACATGTTGAATGTCAAAATCAAATTCACTTAGGAACACATTCCACCTTGCTTGGTGGGCATTCAAGTCAGACTGCTTAAAGTAGCTAGTCAAGCCGTTGTGATCAGTTCTCAGCAAAAACTTTTCCCCAATAATTAATGTCTCCAAACTCGAAGGGAATTTACTACCTCAATCAAATCTAAGTCATATTCAGAGTATCACTGCTCATGCTCCTTCAACTTCCTAGATTCATATGCTCTTACTTTATTGTCTTGCGTCAATACTGCTCCCACCCCTTCCTTACAAGCATCAGTGCAAACTGCAAACTCCCTATTTGAGTCAACTGCCTTTGATACATGAGCAGTGGTTAATCATTGTTTTAACCTTTCAAAATTGGTTTAAAATTCGTTAGTCCACTTAAAAACTCGCCTCTTCTGCTGCAAGGAAGTAATGGGAAAAGCTATCTTAGAGAAGCCTTCGATGAAGCGCCGGTAGTAGCTAGCCAAGCCCATGAAATATCGAATATTTGCTACATTTATGCGTGCTCTCCATTCCATAATCGTCTTTATTTTTTTGAGGTCTACCGATATTCCTTCAGTAGAGATTTTATGGCCCAAATATTGGATCTGTTCTTTGTAAAAACTACATTTGATATTTTGGTGTAGAGCTAATGTTCCCTCAACATTTTCAGCACTAAGCACAAATGTTCCTTGTGTTCTTTCATATTTTTAGAGTAGATTAATATATCATCAATTAATATTAATTTTTTTTAATCTAAAAATAAGTGGAAGATGGCGTGCATCAGACTCATGAAAGTTGTCGGTGCGTTAGTTAATCAATATGGTAACACCACAAATCCATAATTTCCACATTTGGTGCGAAAGGTTGTTTTAGATATATCCTCATTTTTAATCTGTATCTGGTGATACCCAAATCTTAGGTCTATCTTAGAAAATATGTTCACTCCCTTTACTTGATAAAAAATATCATCTATCCGTGGCAGGGGATATTTATTTTTGATAGTCAGTTTATTAAGCTGCCTGTAATCCATACACATCCACATCGTACCCTCTTTATTTTTAACGAACAACATCGGTGCACCCTAAGGGGACACACTAGGATGAATATACCCTTATCCAATAATTATTGCATCTGCATTTTTAACTCGGTTAGCTTAGGTACACTCATTTTGTATGGTGCTCAGGACACAAGTGTTTCTTTAGGTATTAAATCAATGGTAAAATCGATATCTCGTTTTTGGGGGTAGTCCTGGAATGCTTTTAGGAAACACATCCATAAAGTCCTGAACAACTGGAACCTTCTCCTGCAGAGGAGTCTTTTCTTTAGGGTTAGAAAACCCCACTTGAATAGCATAAAGTTGACACCCTTTTCTGATGCATTTACCCAATTGGGATACAGTGATGGAGTACAATTGGAGTGGTTTCTTAATTCCTTGTAACTTCTGGCAAGTACCATAGTCAACCTTAAAATGGATGATTTTCTCTTTGCAATATACCAGTGACCAATGCCCTTCCAACCAGTCCATTCCCATCAATATTTCATAGGAACCCAAGGGAAAAATATTCAACTCAACATTTATAGGTTGGTTTCCTATTTCTAGGAAACAGTTTGAGACTTTAGAATTAACCCTTCTCTTTGCTCCAGTGGCCAATTGTACGAGCCAGGGAATTTTAAATTTATATCTTTGAAAATTACATTTTTCAACTATCTGGGGATTTATATAACTTAAACTGACACCATAATCAACCAAAATAGAAACAGTTGGGAATATTACTTACCTTCCAGTTCTATCATGGTTGGCTGGTAATCTGCTTGTCGATATTCTAGTGTAGCGTTGATCCTTGGTATATTTCGTGCAACATCCCCCACTGTGGATGCCTCTTACAGATTTGTTGTAGTTTCATTTCTCCCATGGTGAGGACAATTCTTATAGTAATGTGCCTCATTGCATCTCCAAAATTGCAGCGGCAGTTTCTGGATCTGCCCATGGTATGATCTGTGGATGCTTCAGTAGGTCGTTCTTCTATTGGCCATTTGGGATTTTGATGGTTTTTTCAATATTTTTGTTTGTTGGGTTTCTTGCAGAATTTTTATAGTTTCATGGTTTGCTAATTTTCAAATTTGAACTACCTTTCTGCCCCTTCTTTGGAGGCCAACTCCTACCAGCATCTCCTTTTACCTAGGACTATTAATAGCAAATTCGTGCTTTTCAAATCACCTCATCCATAGTATTTGGATTAAAAAATTTGATCCCTTCATTTGAGTAGGTAAGCTACTTAAGAATCATTGTAATTTTTTTTTTCATCTCTCAAATACAGTACATACCTCAGTAAGGAGGTAAATTTAGTTATGAACTCGTCTATAGACAATTTTCCCGACCTCAAATCATGAAATTATCGAGATTTTTCGTCATAAAAATGCTATGTTAGATATTTGTATTTAAAATAATGCTAGAACTCGTCCCAAGTCACATTTTGTTCCTCAATTCCCCGCACATTTTTAAATTCCTCCCACCATAATGTGGTTTTTTCCTACAGTTCGTAAATAGCCAAGCCAACTTTGAGCTTGCTACTATATTTATAAACTTGAAAATATTTTTTCATGTTAATTATCCATGCTTCTTCCACTTCTTCAGCCTCTCCATCGAATGTAGGAGGTTTAATTTTCCGGAATTCACCTTGCAGCTCTACGTTCTATTTTTTCATCTCCTGTTGATCTAAAACATTTCTAGACTCCGTTTCGTTGTAACTTTTTCTTTTGTTAATTCACTGGGTACGACTTCCTTCCAGATTGTAATTAACTTGTTTTTATTTCTCACCCTCTTCACGGGTGTCCCTCTCCGGACTAGGTTGTGTTGCACGGTGATTCTGCTTATTTGAGAGGATTTTAAGAATCCTCTCTTGTTCCTACATTAACCTTTCATTGTTGCTTCTTAATCAAATCATTTATGTTTGAAGTTGTTGTACCGTATCCAATAATATGTTCGTCTATCGTTTTTTTTCTTCCATTAATCCACTAGTTTGTTGGTGTTGATCCACACTCAATTGTACCCACATCTCTGGGTTAATATTCGAACAATTTCTTGTCATTGTGCACATTTTTAAAATGAAAATACCCATGGTTATTTACTTGGCCCATATGGCCCCAACGTGTAACTTTTCTCTAATACCACTTGTCACTACCATCTAACCATTACCAAAAAAAAAATCTTACTACACCAATAATTAAAAAAGCTATATAATAAAACTATATAAATTACACATTGATGAACATAACCTTACTACTGTATTATGTAATGTTAAAGGTATGTTAATGAGTGTTTATTAATTACATTATATTGATGAAACCATTATAATATTAATATTATACAACAAACATCATGTGCACTCGTACACTGTATTGGGATTTAGTATGAAATCAATTGTCATAACTCTTTTGCACTTGCCCATCGAGATTTGGCTGTAACCAGTTATCAGTCAACCTAAAGACTAGCCAGAAACTTCTCGAATGGTGGTTTACTGGAAGGTGTCGGTCACTGAGACTTTAGGGGTTTATGTGCTGACCATCGATCTCCATAACCCTGATCCAATGGTGGAGATCAATCTGGAGGGGGTTAGGGTAACTAACCCCTACCCCAAACGTTGCGTGTGCTTCTGATTTTCCCCTACCATTCTAGCAGTGTAGCTCTGCAACACCTCGATATTTCCTTCCGAAAGTGAGGGTTCCACTCTCCTCAGGTCAGTAAACATTTATCTTAGCTCAGGTTAATGGTTTCACATTCTGGATAAGCAATGCTAATCTCTATATTCTTTACTCTCATTGTGGGTGCAAAATATCTACTTGTGAATGCCATGCAAAGAGTTTTTGTGGTTAACCTTTCTGCTTGTTGGGCTACTCCACCAAGCTTATCGAGCCTTCATTCATACATAGGTAATCCTTCAAGTCAACTACCATTTTCCTTAAATAAACAGGTTGAATATAAGTGCTTTGTTAATAATTCCAACTTGAAATTTGCTTAACTCTCTTTGTCTTTGATTTTTTTCTTTGCTTAGGCTTGGGAATACTAACTATAGCAAGACGGTTTCATGCTGCAGATGTTGTGGTTTTCCCTCAACAGGGCCCAAAGAAAAGGGTGCCTCTAACCAAGCTCTCCACAAGCTTAAACACAGGTAATAGATCCATGGATTTAATTCTTCCTTCTTGTTTTCATTTCAGTGCGGTGTTAATCTCAAGCTCACAGTATAATTTTTTTATTTATTCTGGGGCTCATTGTCCCGCACCAGCATGCCATTACCTGTAGGAGTCATGACTGATCGAGATCGCTTAATAGCTTCAAAAATTTTCGTGGGTGTGCTATCATAATTCTCTAGTAAGCCGACCCTCAATCGCAACTGCGTTTGGTTTTATTTTCACCGTAGTGAAGTCTTACTGAGGGCAAACCCTCTGTTTGTGATAGGTATCGAATATTGGCCCTAGTTCTTATGTAAATTGTTTTACAGTTTTCTTCGGATAGAGGGCTTAGCTCTGAGTCTTGATGCAATAGACATTTTTGTGATTATAGTATAGGGTTTTGTTAATAATGTATTTCTCTTCCTCGAATTAGTTCCAATTTATTTTGTAACGACAACTGTGTAATTCCTTTTATTTGATATTGATGGAGTTAGTCTCCAGTTTTCACCACTATACATTGAACGGTCGTTCCCTAGAGGTTATGATAAATGTATGTAATTGGTATTGCTCATCTTAAAATTAATTATTGAATTTATATTTTATGGCCTTGTTAAATTATGGAGTATAGAATTCATATTTTGCAGTCAAACTTCTTGCTATTCCTTCTTCGGTTGCGCAATGTTATTGTGTTTTTTTCAGAATGGAACCAGTGACGGGTTATTAGTTCATTTTTCTTTAGATATATTAAATTTTGTTTAGTTATTTTTCTACTCTCTGTGTTGATAGTCATAACGAGAATACAGTCACCTTTTTTTCTCATAAACAACTTTAAATGCACATATATATTCATTGAGGAGGTTAGAGGACAATGGACCCTTTTTCCATTTCCACGGGACTAGGGTTCTAAACCTTGGTACCTACCATAGTTATGCTGCTAATTCTTGACACCGGTTTTTTGGTTATTTATATATATTTTATATTTACTGGAATCGATATTCCCATAACCACCATCGAACCATCTGTTCCCCATTTACCCTTTTATGTTTCTATGTAGATATTTACAAAAAATGTTGTACATTTCATACAAATACATATATATCATCGTTTTACAATAACACATGAAATGTTATGAACAATTAGTTCGCTATACACAATACATAACTTGAAAACATTTCCTACTGTCACACATTTGTATTTTCCAAAAATTAGAATTCCACACATACACAATAGTACCCTTTTGGAACAACGGACTATATTCAACATTCACAACAAATATCTTGTCATGAAATAGTATTTCTTCTAGCATCTAGAGTATTCCATCATTTACCTAGTTAAAGAAATACTAATGCAACAAAATTAAATTAACAGATAATTCTCTAATATCTCTAAAGATTCATGCATAGAAATTGAACACATAATTGTCAACCATTTCTACAAATCAACCTTATAACTCAGATACTTATCTCTAAATCCATTAAACTGATTGTGCCACCCAAACATGAGAGAGGTGATAACGTCCTCAACACCCCTTGTAGTCTGCACTAAAGTTTAAGGTAGCAATAATATTCAGAAGCTAGGCCTCAAGACCTCTGTCCAACCTATACTCATTTTGGGTTACAGAGCTCCACTCGTTTGAAGCTAGTTCTGGACAAATCTCTTCTACAACATTTTGTTGTTAACCCTTTCTTTTATTATTTCATAGAACCCCTTCCCCTTCCGAGGATTTCCTTTTTATCCTTTTGGGGAAGGTAACTGTCAATACCCGCCTCTTCCTTTTTACTATGGAATCTTGGAATTATTTACCAATCAGTTATCAAATTACTGAACGTAAATTTTATTCATAAATTAGAACTCAAGTTCAGTAACAAATAATCATATTCATTAATATCTTTTTTTCCACTTAAATATTAAATGTACTTTATAAAAGTTTTTTAAACATCATTTATTGAAATTAAGCTCGGTGTTACATTATAGCTATCAAAATTAAATATTTTGGGTGTCCTAGAGGTTTTTGATGGTGCTGAATCTATTTCCACCATCAAAAACATGATTCAAACACTTCTACTACAATATTTCTTAAAAAATATTTACCCGGATTCTGACCACTTTTAGCCATCTGGGCAATTCCTTGGCCTCCTAGACAACTAAAGGAGATTGAAAATAACTTTAATTTTCTTTTAATAAATTATTTATATAATTATATTAAATGTACTTACATTGATTTATATAGTTAAAATTTGATTTACAGATTTTAAATTAAATAAATTTAATTTAATTTAAATTTGTTTATGATTTTTTTTTTTAATATACAAATATCATTCATATTATCTATCTCCTAATTATTATTGCATTTTAAATAATGGATATCAACGGTTAAAATTTTTGGAGACCATATTCAATGTTTAATTTAGGTTAATTTAGTTGACACCTACAAATATTAGAAATTTTTAAAACCTTAATCAATGTACATTTCAAGCTAGTTGAGATTTCTAAGTAGGAGGCCAATCTTAGTAGATAGAATTTTTTTGACTTATTTTAAGCTTAAAGGAGATAGCATACTAATCTCCCACTTAGAACTTTGCATTTCTCCATAATCATACCTTAGTTCAAGCTACCTAGGTCTAAATCACTTACAAATTCCAACACAATTGAACTTACTACAATACATAACAATATAGTGTGGAACCTTATTACAACCATCAAGTGGATTCAAATCTCTCTCTTCTCTTATTTGTCTCTTGTTAGCACCCTCATGTTCATTTTCTTGACCCTCTTAATGATTATAGTTTTGAATTAGAAAAAACCACAAACCCCGCTTAACAAATCATGGAGAATATCTATATTCCTTGATTGCCAACACAAAATATAAGTTAAATTTGCCAAATGGATATATGTGTTATAAGAAAGGAAAAGACAAAGGAAATTTTTACAGAATTAGGTGATCTATGTATCTAAGATTGGCTTTAAGATACAGATAATGTGAAAGAGAGTGATTTCTAGTTTCTTAAAGCCCACATCTTATTTTTACTTCTAAAAAAATATTTTATACTCAAATGCATGCGCAAAAAACAAGAAATTTCCATAATCGATTTTTATGGATAGAAATACATCGAGCTTGCTAACAAGGAAAAACACAATAGAAACAAGAAACTAATGACACAAATTTTACATAATATATTTTCACTTGGAAAACCCCAAAGGAAAAAACTAGAAAATAAGTCATTTATTATTTCAACCCATAGAGAAAATTCTGGAAATCATTACAACAATTAATGAACCTATACAATTTTGAAATTTCTTGGTAATCATGCCTAGAATTTAGTCCATCCTTTTCCTAGCATTGTACAACCACCTTGAGATTCATTCCACCTCAAAAATCATGTCAAAATCTACCTCAATCTGCATGCAGTAGATCTAGACTTGCATGGAATAGATTTGAACATCCACCCTACCTTGTGCAAACCTACATAGCATGTAACACCTCTGAAATTGCGCCCAACATTGGGATGTATGCAGTAGTACAATCCCCTTGAGTTTTCTCCCTTAATATGGATGCATCCTGGAAATATCGACCTCTCTTTTCCTTAGTAATTCCTCTTGCCTGCAAATCAATTTCCTTCTTCTTGAAATCAAGAAATGATTACTTGTTTGAGTTTTGTGTCGTTTCCTCTCCTTGGATCTCCTTTTATAACATTAAAAATGATTAAAACCCTATCTCCAAAGTGACTAATGGTCAAGAAATAATCTTGATCACTTGAGATAAATGGTCATGACTTAATCTCTCATTGGCACAACTTAAGTCACTATATATATATATATATATATATATATAATATCTACATAGTGTCTTTGGGACACTTCTACATGCTACACATAATTACAATGTAGAAATACCTATTTGAGCTACCACATTTAACACCCGATCTTAGTGAGGAAGATGTTTCACGCCACCCCCAACTTAACTCCAAAGAATAAGAACTTTACCTTCACTAAATCTTTCATGAGGATGCCAATAAATTGTTAATATATGGAAATATGTTGAATGTTTCTATATCCCTTCTAAATGTAGTCTGGGATGAAGTGGTACTTGATCTAAATGTGTTTCGACCTATCATGGAACACTAGATTTTTGAGTGTTTAATGCAACTTTGATTATCATAGTACATAACTATATATTCCATCTCTTGACCAAATAAACTAATGAGTGATTTTTGAATCCATATAGCTTCACATGTTGCCAAATTGGCTTCCATATAATTTTCTTGTGTAGAGCTCAATGCAACTGACTTCTATTTCCTATTGAACCACGAAACAACCCTTGATCCCAAACTTAAAAAAACCTAGTAGTGCTCTTCCAATAGATTGTTTTTCCTACATTTTTTGAATATGTGTATCCAATCAATTCAACTCCATGTCCCTTAACATAACTCAAATTGGACTCCATAGTACCCTAGAGGTATATGAGCACATGTTTTTCTTCCACCTAATGCAGTCTCCTGATATCAACTATGAAGTCGCTAAGAGTGTTGGTAGAAAAATAGATATTTGGCCTAGCGCTGAATACATACATTAAGGAACCAATAAGCTATTGATACAATGTGGGATAAACCAACTTAGATTTGGAAACATTAAGCTTCCTTCTATTGGTTTCCATTCATGTATATATCAACCTGCAATCCTACATCTTAAATCTCTTCAAGATTTCCATTGCATAATAATTCCCTTGTCCCATGAATACCTCACTTGCACACTACCGCATCTCTAATCCCATAAAATAATTCATCAACATATTTTCCTTCATTTAGAACTCCAAAGAAAGATCCTTCTTACACCTAATAATTAGATTTTATGATCCTATAAGAAACAAATCATAAACATACAACACAAGAATGAGAGGATCATTTTTGAGAAAAATGAAATATAATTTGGAGTCCACCTCACTCTTTAAAGCCCACCTCCTATAAGTGTTTTTTTCTCCCCAAGTACAAAGCTCAGGGTGCATACTTGAGTCCATACAATGCCCTTTTCAACTTGCATACATGAGAATCCCTCTCATGCACTTCAAAACCTTTTGGATGTTCAATGTATATTTCCTCTTCAATAACGTCATTAAGGAATGTTGTATTGATTTCCATCTGGTGTATCTTCCAGCCCACCTACGAGGAAAGAGATATCATGGCCCTTATTGAAGTATATCCAACTACTAGTAAAAAAATTATTCATAATTTGTTGAAGTTTGCAACAAGAAACAATGAAATTGGCATCTAGAAACAACATGACAACACCTACACTAGTGTGGGACCACAGGTCATGTAGTGATGGGTCCCAAAGATACATTAGTGTGAAATTAAATTTATCTAATAAAATGGATATGTTTCAAATTTAATTATCCATGACTTAAATTGGACAATAAATGTAATATTATCTCATAATCACTTGTAATAGTTAACTGAGTGTGATTAACTCAGTTAGCTCATGAATTTCGAGTTGAGGGTAGTTGGTGAGGCATGCAGAGTGATTCTATGTATTTTAGAGTTCAATTTATAGTTAAGTGCATGAGTTTAATGCGTGAGTAATCAATTAAATTAGTTATGTGAGTTAAAGTCAGTTGAACTAGTTGTAACTGTTTGTTGCACTAGTGAGAGATCAAGTGAATTAAATCTTATTTAATTCACAATCAATGATCTGCCATGCAACTGATGATTTAATATTAATAGTTGCATGCATGTCAGTTCCAATTGGAGACCTAGTTGAGACAAAGGTTAAAGGGAAGTTAACTATCAGTTGTGATATTAGCGGGCTGCACAGATGCCGTTAAAACACCACAGGATTCCCATGATACTTTGCGCAGTTGAGGAAGGATGAAATTTCTAAATAATAGGGATTTCATTCATCAGGAATTGTGTGAGCAAGGCAGGTTGAAGTTAGGCTAAGAATTGGCTAAGTGTTGGCCCAATTTTGTCTCGATTAGTGTGAGACAATAGGCAGATTGTAGGAGACTCTTGTGAGAAGAGTGAATTGTAATTGTTTCATGATTTATTGTGGAATATGTTGAGTCTCAATTCTGCATCTTTTCCATACACTTTTCTATACCTTTTTCACTCACCTGAACCTCCCAAGTTGTCAAATATCATTGTATATCAATTTCAAAAGAGCATCTAACATGGTTTTTAATTATATTTTTGTGTTTGCTATTTGATTTAGATTTTGTTCATCTAGCTGCGGAATCTTGCCACTTTCTGCATTCTGCAGCTGCTGCAACTTTCTACAGCTATTTTGTGAAACTCTATGTTACAGGTGTCTACAGGAAAAACGAGCCACATGGGCAAGTCAGGAATGATTTGGACATGGTTCGTGTCCTATTGGTTCGAGCAAACTCATCTAAAGAAGCTGCGGTCAAAGGCGTCCACATGGAAGTCAACCATAGAGTCTTACAGCGACATGACTCTGTTCCGTGTCACGTAAAGTTTCATATGGCCGTTTCTGAGTTGCGGAGGACAAGTCGACATCTGTACATGGCTCCATAGTCGAATTCAAGCATCCACTTCTCATAGATTTATTTTCCAACACGGCCATGATCCTAGATCCGTGGACGTAATGGTCTACGTGTTCTCCACCATCATAAACTTTAGGAGACAATTATATTTCTTTTGTTATATATAACGCGTTTGCATACGCATATAGAGTTAGTCTCGATTAGTCTCTGTTAATTTTATTAGTCTGCTCTGTAATGTAATTACGCTGCCTTAGTGCCGTAATACTACCTTACTGTTATGACTGTATTTTTAATATAAGAAGACTCTGTTTTCCAACTTAATTCGTACTTGAAGATCGTTGCCAAGGATGGTGTAGAGGGCCCCTGCTCAGCTAAGGTTTTGTGCATTAGTGTATAGTTCTTATTTCATTTCTTTAAAGCTCGTTGTGCCATAATCCATTCACATGTTTATACATTTCATTTTTCATGATACATATGCTTCATTTCTGTTTATAAACTTTCATGCTTTCCATTTCACTTCTGTCTTTCATGTTTTATGTTGTTAATCATTGATCAATGCTCTTGTTTCAGGTTATAGATAGGCAGCCCGGGCATTTTCATAGCTTTTTGACTAATGACATGGAATTAACATTGTTCTGCTGCTAATTTGTTTTTCTTAGTTTCTGTTTAATTTCAGTACTGCTTTGTTGTTAGGTTTTTGTTCATTTTGTGATGAGTTAGATTAGATATATTAAGCAGCTCCATATATCTTGATTCTCCAGAAAATACAAATTTGGAATTTGTGTAGTGAGGGATTAATATTATGAAATGTGTAGTTTTAGTGATAGTTTTCTTAAATTTAGATATATTAAATTGTGCATGACATTTTTCGGTTACCTCAGAAATCATAGTGATTACATTAGTGAGGGATTGAATTATGAATGTATGGTTTGATATTAGTTTACTCTGCAAGTTAGATATCAGTTACTTAACAGTTGTTTATGGTTTGCCAAATCATTAATCATAGCTGGACTAATGATGAAGGATCAGAAGACAAGTTGATGTAATCTAATTTAGATTTACTTTGATGCAATTTTGGATTTCTTTCAGCATAATTTATTTTGTGTTTAGACAGCAGCAAGAATAGTTTGGTTTCATGCTCACTAGTTCACTGTTTTGATTCATTAGACTAGCAACACCTTTTCATTTCAGCAGCGCATTTTCATTTCCTTTCAAGTTTTGTCATTGTAATTTTCAAATTCCTTTTCAAGTTTCAAGTTGGTAAATCATTATAGAGGATATCATTTCCTTGAACAAACATAACCATACTTGTTTTCATTTTAGAATTTCCATTTCATCTTAGAAAACAAAAAACGACAAAAAGTTAAGAAATAGGTTATCTTGCACATATAGTGCGCCGCACTTCATCAGCTTACGAATCCCGGATTGACAAATTAAATGCAGCAATTTAGGACACACTAAATTGACCAAACATTTTGGCGTCGTTGCCGGGGAAGTGTAACTAGGTAGCCAATTTCTTAAAAAAAAAAAAACAACACAAAATCATAAAAGAAGGGAAAACTTGATAACTTCTTGAAGTATGCTCTCCTCTTGCACCTAGTGTGATCTGGAGGATCAGAAAAGAGAGTTATTGGTTCAGTAATTTCTTAAGTATGCTCTCTTCTTGCACCTAGTGTGACCTGGAAGATCAGAAAGAGAATTATTAGCCCAACTTTAAAAAAAAATAAAAATAAAAAATGACATGCATAGAGCAAGAGATTCTAGGGGAAGGTTTATAGCTAAAGCCAAGAGTTCGATTTTCACAACTCCATCTTCTTCAAGGCATAGACAAGAATCACCACCATCTACCCCTAGCCTTAAGATTTTTGGAATTCAAGGAGCAGCTGAATTAGAGGATTCTCCTATACCACCTACTAAATCTCATTTAGAAAAGGAAGAGACTCCCTCTCATCCTCCCTTGATAGAAGAACCAGAGGACTTTAAGGACTCTAAAGAAACTATCATGGCGGAGGAAATAATAGATGGATTTGGAGGTAGAGGTAGAGGTAGAGGAGGAGGAAACAATGGAGACAACAATGGTGAAGGTAATAATGGAAGAAATAGGGAAGGATTGTTTGGATTCCCTATAGTTGATGAGGAAACTCATACAACAATGAAAAATATCTCACCATATGTCCTCCCTAACTTTTATGGATTGTGAAGTGAGGATCCTGAAACATTTCTGTTTGAGTTTGAAGTCATGTGCCGAACCTATGACTATATGGAAGACTCTCAAAAACTCAAACTGTTTCCTTCAACATTGAAGGGATCTGCTTTGAAATGGTTCATGGGATTAGCCACACAATCTATTAGGACTTGGAATGATATGAAACAAACATTTTTGGATAGATACTTGGACTATTGTATGCCCACCAATCACAAGGATGAGGTATTCAAAATGATGCAAAAAGAAGATGAAAATTTGGAAGACTTACTTGAAAGATTTCAATACAACTCGAAAAGAGCAAAGATGAGCAACTTAGATGATGAAACCTTGAAAGCCCTCATATTAAAAGCCATTAGAGATGAATGGATAGATATTTTAAACATGATGGGGAAAGAAGACATTTCTCAACTCCCACTTCGTGATATAACATAACTATGTGTCCATCTCTCAAGAGGAAAATCTAAAACAGGAAAAGGGCCTAGGGATCCTTCTCTTATTAGGGCTAAAAAATCTGCAACTGGATCAGTAAGTAGGGCAGAGATTGGTAACATGCTTGATGAGTTCAAAACTGATATCTTAGGGAGCCTTAGTGAACAACTAGACACCATTAAAATCCAAAACAAGCAGAAAGCAGAAACAGATGCTTTAGCCATCTTTTGTCCGAAATGTAGGAAGAAACATGCTTTAAGGGAATGTCCCTTGGATGCAAAAGTTGTAGAAACATGTATGATTTTCTCAGAGAATCATGAGATCAAGGATTGTCCTTCAATTTCTGGACTCAAAGATGTCTTTCAAGAAGACCCAAATTCAGTAGAATCTCTCTGTTTTGTTGCAAGGAGACCTTGGCAAGGACAACAAACTCAAGGGTTTAACAACCCTATGAATTTTCAAACCCAACCAAGTTGGAATCCTTGGCAACAACCTTGGCCCCAACATCAGAATCCATATCAACCATGGGTACAAGGGATGCAAAATCCTTATGGGAGATTTGCTCAATTTTATCAAAATCCTCCATCTTTTCAAAATCAACAAGCTCCACAACTTCCAAACCCAAATCCACAACTTTCATTGCCATTTCCACAACAACAACCTTCTCAACAAAATCCAAATCCTCAACTCATGCTCCCATACCAAAAAAATACAAATCAACTTCCAGCTCAGCCATTGCCAAATCCTAACAATAAGAATCCTCAGAATACTTACATGGTAGAAGGACAACAATTTCCTACCTATATGATTGTTCCTCTCAATGATGTACAACTCAGATGTGGTAGAGTTTTAGAAAAACCTTCTATAGATATTCAAGAGCAAGATACCTCTGAGGAGGATTCTCTTGAAGTCAATAAGGGTTCTGAGGAAGCATCTCTTCAAAATCCAAGCATGCAAAAAGAAAAAGAAAAGTTAACACCCACAACTCCTATAGTTGAGCAACCTGCATCTTCATTTACACCTCCTTTTCCTGAAAGACTACAAATTGACAAGGGGGTGGAAAAACAAATCTTGTTGCCTAACTATGACTTTCTAGATGAATTGAAGAATGTTTGTATCGAGATTCCCTTGCTACAAGCCATTCGAGAAATTCCTATTCTAGAAAAAACCATAAAGGAGTTGAGTTTCAAAAGACCAGGAAGGAAACTAAAAGACACAAGAAGAATCCACCTGGTAGGAAAGATTGCAAATATTATGATGGGAAAAATTACCATGCAGAAGTATGTAGATCCAGGAAGTCCAATTGTCAAGACACATATAAATGGGGTAGAAATTCCAAACACATTGATTGACTTAGGGGCTGCTATCAACATTATGAGTAGACAGACTATGGACCAGCTAAAACTTCCTAACCTTCTTTTTACACCTACTTTACTGCAACTTGCAGATCGATCAATTATTAAACCAGATGGTGTATTAGAAGATATTTCAGACTCCTTATATTCTTGGGAATATCCAGAAGATTTTATGATTTTGACTCCCAAGAGTAATCTAGGAGGGCACCCACTTATCTTAGGAAGACCTTGGCTAGCCACAGCTGATGCTTTCATTAGTTGTAGATCTGGGGATATGTACATTTCTAATGGTAATTCGACAAAGAAATTCAATTTGTATCCTCCAGCAAAAGCAATCACATAAGTAGGAGACAATGAATGGGTCGATGATGAGGACACTATACAACCTGTCTTTACCATTTCTGAAATCAGTGAGGATAGTCAAATTCTGAACACATTAGAAAATTTTGAGACATCCTCAGAATATGACCCCACACAATTTCAGTTGGAATCTGACATAGAATATTTATCATCAAGACAAATGTCTCTTTACTCTATGGAAGAATTTGGTAGTTCTATTATTGAGATTTTTCCAGGAAAAACATTGAATATCAACAAACATTTGGAAAAGTCACAACAAGAAGAACTAACCAAAATCTTGCAAAAACATTCTACCGCATTTGCATGGGAGTATACTGACATGAAAGGTATTGATCCTAAGACTTGCATCCATCAGATCTATATTGAGGAAAACAGTAGACCAATCAGACAACCTCAAAGAAGGATGAATCCAAATCTTAGGGAGATAGTGAAAGAAGAGCTCCAAAAACTTCTCAATGTAAACTTCATTTATCCAATTTCAGATAGCCGATGGGTTTCTCCTTTGGTTATAGTACCTAAAAAGAATGGTAAATGGAGAGTATGCATTGATTACAGGGAATTGAACAAAGAAACTTTGAAGGATCACTTTCCTTTGCCTTTTATTGATCAGGTATTAGATACATTAGCAAGTAAAAAGTACTTTTCATTTTTGGATGGTTTTAGTGGCTATAATCAAATTCAGGTAGCACCTGAAGATCAAGATAAGACCACATTCACTTGTCCATGGGGAAATTTTGCCTACCGAGTGCTTCCTTTTGGGTTATGTAATGCACCCGCAACATTCCAAAGAGCAGTACTAGGAATTTTTTTGATCTAATCCATGATTGTGTAGAGGTTTATATGGATGATTTTACAGTTTATGGTAATTCATTTGAAGAGGCATTAGAAAATTTGGAAAAAGTTCTTATAAGATGTAAAGAAACAAACCTTTCATTAAGCCATGAAAAATGCTTTATGATGTTTACTGAAGGGATTGTTTTAGGACATCATATTTCAGGGGATGGGATTAAGGTTGATAGATCAAAATTTGAAGTCATCTCCAAGTTACCTATTCCAAATTGTCAAAGAGATGTTAGAAGTTTTCTAGGATTTACTGGTTACTATAGAAGATTTATAGAAAACTTCACTAAAATAGCATCTCCACTCTTCAAATTGCTTACAAAAGACTGTGAATTTAAATGGGATCCCGATTGTCAATCAGCCTTTGAAACTTTGAAAACAAGAATATCTGAAGCACCTATCTTGAGAGGACCAAATTGGAAACTCCCTTTCCATATTTCTACGGATGCTTCAGATACAGCTCTAGGAGCCGTGTTGGGTCAAAAAGATTTAGTTCCTTATGCCATTTATTACACCAGTAAAAATTTGACTCCCACAGAGTTGAACTATACTGTGACTGAAAAAGAGTTTTTAGCTGTTGTTCATGCAATTAACAAGTTTAGACATTACATAACAGGCTATGAAACTTTTATTCATACTGACCATTCTGCAATTAGATATTTGATGAACAAACCTGTTACTAATGGCAGAGTGACAAGATGGATTTTACTTTTGCAAGAATTCAATATTACTGTGTTGGATAGACCAGGAAAACAAAATATAGTAGCTGATTTCTTGTCTAGGATTCAGAATACTAAAGAAGATTCTCCTGTAGAGGATAAGTTTCCTGATGAATAATTTTTTGTAGTAACTATTAAGACTCCTTGGTATGCAGATATTGCTAACTATTTGGTTACAGGGAAACTACCTTCACATTTATTTCCAAGTGAAAAATGAAAAATTATTCAGGAGAGTTCAAAATATTCATGGATTTCTAACGAATTGTTTAAAACAAGGCCAGATCTTGTGATCAGAAGATGTGTCAAGGAAGATGAAATGCCTGATATTCTTAAGGCATGTCATGATGAACCATGCGGCGGACACTTTGCAGACAAAAGGACAGCCTATAAAATCCTCTCTTTAGGATATTATTGGCCTTCCTCTTCAAAGATGCAAAACAATATGTCAAAAGGTGTGACAGCTGCCAAAGAGTAGGGAAACCTACCCTTTCAAATGAAATGCCATTGCAAACACAGGTACTCATTGAACCCTTTGAAAAATGGGCTTTAGATTTCATTGGACCCATTAATCCACCATCTAAGCAAAAGAAGTATATATTGGTTTGCACTGATTATGTTACTAAATGGGTCAAAGCCGTTGGAAATATGATGCGAGTGTTGTCTCATGGCAACCCACTAAATGAAGATGAAGACATGGTATCATGGGCATGTGTTGTCCTTGATGGCAATACACTTGATGAAGCTATTATTGGCTTGTTGGACTTGGTAAATGATAAAGATGATGGCAACTTACTTGATGAAGGAAATCTGATGTATCTACAGTGAGTACAGAAGGCAATGAAGAAAGGATTTCAGCATGTGCTAGATTCTATGATGAAAAAGAGTATGTCTCTAGGTATACGCGGATTGGCCTAGGGGAAGTCACGTATGCACGCGGAAAAGAACGTGCCAAGTCGCGTATGGGCTAAAGCGCTCAAAAGTGCAAAACCAAGGGTAACCACCATGGTATTGACCCATGGTATTGGGTAATGATCCGCCTAATTGACCCCGTCCAGGTAGTTTTGGGCTCATGATATTGTTTTGGCCCATGGTATTGAAAAAGGGGCTCATGGTATTGAAAATGGATAAACCTATATAAGGAGAACAAATTCATTGTGCATAACATGAGTGTGGGTGCAAGATGTCTGAGCTTGAATGAATACTTCTCTCTGAAGTATATCTGAATGGAAAGGGTTACACTTGAATGATAAATCCGAATGTAGGATGCACCAATGATGAAGAAGGGGATCTAGATCTGAATTGCTCTTGTATTTGCTAGATCTCATTATGGAAGGCTTAGATCTGTGATGAGGCGAGCATCTAGGCGAACATCTGTCTGAAGCAAAAGGGTAGATCTGAACTGAATACCTGATCTGATGAAGTATGCTACTCTGTAATGATTGAAGATATATACGCTACTTCACCGCGGAGTAAGCGCGTATATACGTGGCTTCAGCGAAGAGAAAGCGCGTATGCGCAATGAAATATACACAGAGGTATACGCTGGTTTGTGTGGACGGAAGCGCGTATATACGCGACATCAGTGAAGTGAAAGCGCGTATGCAAACTAGGGTTTGCTGAAGCAAAGGGTATGAAATATCTAATCTGTTCTGCTGTGTTTCTGCTATCTGATCTGTGTTGATAAGTATCTGTTGGTGATGTATGTTTGTGCTTAAAAGTATGGAAAGGGTTCAGTCTGGAAATATGATGAAACGTGGCCTACAAGTGGTGTCCTAAAGGAAGCTTTGGATCCAGTGTGAAAATTGATGAAACGTGGTCCATAAAGGTGCCGAGGGTTGTAGCCTTCAGTCAGGGGGTGGTAGCTCCCTTCCAGGTGAGGCTGGTAAACGAGATCAGGGGGTCGTAGCTCCCTTCCAGGAGAGGCTGGTAAACGAGTCAGGGGGTTGGAGCTCCCTTCCAGGAGAGGCTGGTAAACGAGCGGCAGGGAAGGCTCACAGAGCCGGGCTGCCAAGTCTGCGCCAAAGACATATGTCAGAAGATGTTTTCTCTGAGACAAATATTGAAGGCCGAGCAATCGTTAGCGGTGGTTTTCCCGATTTGGGTTTCCACCTAAAATCCCTGTGTTCATGTGGATTCCAGGGATGTTTATTCTGTTTAATGCACATGTTATCACATTGAACATCTCATGAATAAATGATGGAATAATTTAAGTGAAGATTTAATGACATATCTAGATCTCTGTGTATACGCTAGTTTCATAAAGGGGATCTGCGTATATATGCTAGTTTACCAAAGGAAAGTAGCGTATGGGTTTTAAGGAATGAATAAGTAAAAAGATTTTGCAGTAAATACTGATTCACCCCCCCCTCTCAGTATTTTTCCCAACAATTGGTATCAGAGGAGGTCCTTGTGGAGAAGCTTGATCGCTTAAAGGAGATCCGTCACAATGGGAAGTCAAGAAGGAATAATGTCTATAAAGCCACCTATATTCAATGGAAGCAATCTGATATTCTGGAAGGTACGTACAAAAGCATATCTGCAAAGTCTTGGTGCAGATGTATGGGCAATCGTGGAAGAAGGTTATCAATACCCGGAAAGTATTCCTACCGATGCAGCAGAAAGGAAGAAGTATGAAATCAATGCCAAAGCAGTAAATGTCTTGCTAGGAAGCATGTCTGAATCAGAATTTGCTAAAGTGATGCAGCTACATTCAGCAAAAGATATATGGGACAAAATCATTCTGAGCTATGAAGGAGATACAAAGGTAAAAAATGCAAAACTCCAAACTCTTAGAATTGAATATGAAAATTTGAAGATGCATAGTGATGAAAGTGTTGCCAGTTTCTTCCTTCGTCTAGATGATGTTGTCAATCAAATGAGAAATTTGGGTGAAACCAAAACTGATACTACTCTGGTTGAAAAAGTCTTAAGATCCTTGACTCCAAAATTTGACTCTAAAGTCTCCGCTATTGAAGAAAGGCAAGATCTGCAAACTCTTACTATTGTTCAATTACATGGGACTCTGACTGCTTTTGAAATGAGACAAGGAGGTCCTTCTCAAGTAAGAGAAGCCGCGTTTAAGGCTTCTACAAAAGGAAAGGAAAAGGAAGTTGTCAAAGAATCCAGCTATATTTCCGATGAAGAAGAAGCAAATTTCGTAAGAAAACTCCAACTAGGAACTGGAAGATTCAATGGTAAGCTTCCCTTCAAATGTTTTGAGTGTGGAAAAGTTGGTCATTATGCTGCAAAATGTCCTTATAAAGGAAAAGAAGTTGTAAGAAGGAATAAGAATAGATCTAGCTCTAAGAAAAGTTACTATACTAATGAAGATAGTGATGGGTCATCTAATAGTGAGGAAGATTGTGAAGAAGATCTTAGACTTCTCATGGCCTTTGAACAAAAGGAAGAAAAGGATATGTTTATGGATGCTCTAGAGGAAAATGATTTTCTTGAAGAAAATAATCAACTCAAACTTCGCTTAGAAGATTGCAAAATTCTCTTAGAAGAACAAAAGGTGATCAGAGAGATTGTTGAAAAGCAGCTTGAAGAAGCAAAGAAACATATTGAAAAGCTAGAATGTGAAGTGGTAATTCAAAGAAAAGAAGTAGAGAAAGCAAAGACCTTGAATCTTAGATTTGCTAAAGGATCTGAAACCTTAGATGAGATTATCAAGGTACAACGTTCTCCTCTTATAAAGACAGGTCTGGGATATACCGGAGAATCTTCTCAAACTTTAGCACCAAACTATCTAAAAGCAGTTACAGGTGGTTTACTACATTCACCCACTCAGCAAGGGAATAGAGGATCTCTACAGGGAAAGCAGGACCATCTCAATTCAAGGAACACTAACAGGGATAGCTTTCAAAGACACTACAACCAACAGGTAAACTCACATAGAAGATTCCATGATCGCAGAAATTTCTACTTCAATGGGCAATGTTTCACTTGTCACAATTTTGGTCATAAAGCTATTCAATGTGTGGCATATAAAATCATCATGACAAGAGAAGCAAGAAAGAAAAGGTTGGATACTGAACCAAAGAAGAATACCTATAACAATTTTTCTCCTCTTCAAAGTGAAGTTGAATGTACTTATTGCAATAACTTTGGCCATGAAGAATCTGAATGCAGGAACAAGATCCAGCCAAAAGAACATGTTCCCGCAAGCTCTAAAGTGTGGAAAAAGAAAGAACCGCCGGTTGAAAATTGTGGGATAGAATTATTTGCAGAAGGTGAAGAAAATCAATGGTACATCGATAGTGGGTGCTCAAGACACATGACAGGTGACAAAAGCAAACTTCATACTTATAATGCTCTAGAAAAGGAAAATAAAGTTACATTTGGAAATGATACTCCTGCTGTAATTAAAGGAAAAGGGTCAGTATTTCTAAAAGAAAAGGTGAAGGCTAAATATGTCATGTATGTGGATGGATTAAGGCATAACCTGTTAAGTGTTATTCAAATGTGTGATCAAGGAGCAGAAGTGGTCTTCAGTTCCAAAGAATGTGTGGTTCGTGATCTTGATACAGGTAAAATCATTATAAAAGGAAAAAGAAATCCAAGCAACCCGTATGTACTAAACGGCATAGATCAATGTTACTTGAGCAAGTCTTCAGAAAATTGGCTATGGCATAGAAGGCTGGGGCATCTGAGTTTCTCTCAAATCAACAAAGCAAGCAAACTTCAAGCTGTTCGTGATCTTCCCAAGGTCAATCTTCCAGAAAGTACCATATGCAAATCTTGTCAATTTGGTAAGCAGACCAGAGTACGATTTAATGCCAAAGAAGGATCATCAAGTAAGCCTCTTGAACTCATTCATACTGATATCTGTGGACCTATGAGGAAAAGGTCATTACGTGGGGAAGAATACTATATCTTATTTATCGATGACTACTCTAGAATGTGTTGGATCGGGTTCATTAAACACAAAGATCAAGCACTTGAAAAATTTCAGAGCTTCAAAGCATTGGCAGAAAATGAATTAGATCTAAAAATCAAGTGTCTTAGATCCGATCGAGGAGGAGAATATTCATCAAATGAATTCTTTGATTTTTGTGAACAACATGGCATTAAAAGACAGTTCTCTGTAGCAGGCACTCCACAACAAAATGGTGTAGCAGAAAGAATGAATAGAACAATTGTTCAAATGGCTAGAGCTATGCTTGCTGATTCTGATGTTCCTGACATGTTCTGGAGTGAAGCAGCTCATACGGCAGTTAACATTCTCAATAAAGCTCATGTTCGAGTAAATAGTGACAAAACTCCATATGAACTCTGGTATGGTAATTCTCCCACTGTGAAGCATTTTAAGGTTTTTGGAAGTAAATGCTTTATCAAAAATAATGATGAAAATCTTGGCAAGTTTGAACCTAGATCAGATGAAGGGATATTTCTTGGTTACTCATCATCAAGCAAAGCTTTCACATGTTACAATAAAAGGCTTCGAAAGGTTGTTGAATGTATTGATGTTGTTATTGATGAGTCTCCTGCAGCTCCTAAAGAAGATAAACAAACAACAAATGAAGATGATAGTGACATATGGCCTTCTACATCAGATAGCAATGATGTAGACAGTGGATCTAATGAAGAACCTGAAGATGATCTGTCTGAAAAAGCTCCATCCAGATATGTTCAAAAGAATCATCCTGAATCTCAAATTTTGGGTGACAAGGAATCTGGTGTACGAACAAGGAGAACTCTTACGGGATCTTCTAATCATTTGGCACTTCTATCTACAATTGAACCACACAATGTCACTGAAGCTAGCAAATATGAATGTTGGAGGCAAGCCATGGATGAAGAACTTGTTCAAATTGAGAAGAACGACACTTGGGATTTGGTTCCAAGACCTCATGATAAAAATTTCATTGGAACTAAATGGATTTTCAAGAACAAGTTTAATGAGAATGGGGATGTTGTAAGAAACAAAGCTAGACTGGTTTGCAAAGGGTATACTCAACAAGAAGGTATAGACTTTGAAGAAACTTTTGCTCCTGTAGCTAGACTTGAAGCCATAAGAATGTTTCTTGCTTTTTCAAGTTGTCAACAAATCAAAGTTTATCAAATGGATGTTAAATCTGCTTTTCTTAATGGTGATCTAGAAGAAGAAATATATATAGAACAACCGGAAGGATTCATTTTGGGAAATGATGAAAATCTTGTTTGTAGACTTAAAAAGGCTCTATATGGTCTCAAACAAGCTCCAAGGGCATGGTATTATCGTCTTGACAAATATCTTCATCAACAAGGATTTTCAAAAGGGTCGGCTGATAGCAACTTATACACAAAAGTTGAAAATGATAAACTATTGATTGTGGTTGTATATGTTGATGATATCATTTTTGGGAGTAACGAAGAATCTATGAGTCAAAAATTTGCTTCTGTCATGCAGCAAGAATTTGAAATGTCTTTACTTGGGGAACTAACTTTCTTTCTTGGCTTGCAAGTGCATCAATCTACAGATGGTATATTCCTATCACAAGAAAAATATCTTAAGCAAATTCTGAAGAAGTATGGCATGGAAGAATGCAAACCCGTAAGCACTCCAATGATAATCGGATGCAATCTCAGCTCTCATGATGATTCTCCCACGGTGAATCAACCAGATTACAGATCAATGATAGGAAGTCTACTTTATCTCACTGGGACTAGACCAGACATTATGCATGCAGTTGGTATTGTTGGACGATTCCAAGCCAATCCAAAAGAGTCTCACCTTCAGGCTGTGAAAAGAATTTTCAAATATCTACAAGGAACTCAAGACTATGGTCTATGGTATCCAAAGAATGTTGATCTTACTCTTCATGCTTACACTGATGCAGATTGGGCTGGAAGTGTTGATGACCGAAAAATCACTAGTGGTGGTGCATTCTATATGGGACCCCGGTTAGTATCTTGGTTCAGCAAGAAGCAAAATTCTATTACCTTATCAACAGCTGAAGCAGAGTATGTAGCTGCCGCATCTTGTTGCACTCAACTCCTATGGATGATGCAAACTTTGCAAGATTTTCAAATCAAATGTGCAACTCCTATCTCCATTATGTGTGATAATAAAAGTGCCATCAGTATCTCAAAGAATCCTGTTATGCATTCGAAGACCAAGCACATTCCCATCAAGTATCATTTCTTACGTGAACAAGTACTTGAACAAAAGGTGAAGTTGGAGTATGTTCCCTCCAAAGAACAAGTTGCTGATATCTTTACCAAAATTCTGCCCAAGGAAGCGTTCGAATATCTAAGACAGAAGCTGGGAGTGTTCTCTGCCAGTCAAAAGAACAAATCTGCATAATTTTTGGAAGATGGCAGTGGATACGCGGGTTTCCTGAAACACAGTCGCGTATATACGCGAGTTCCTGCACAGAAAACCGCGTATGGTTGGTTGCTGACAATTTTTGGTTGGTTCAGCTCTCTTCAGCATAGCTGCTGTGCTGTTTGGTATCTCTGATACTGTTTGGTATCTCTGGTGGCATTTCAGTTCTCATAATTCTGTTTCTAATGTTTTGATGAAGATGCCTTGATGATCTGTTGGTGGAAGTTTTCAGGATGTGCAAACTAAGGGGGAGCCTTAGTCATTTGAAAAGATTGCTTGTTGCACAGATTCAGGGGGAGCATTAGCTTTGCTGAGTATAATGCAGTGTTGACATTATGATGGTTCTGAAATTTGTTCTTTTTCTTGAGGACTTTCTTGTGTTGGTCTTAAATGGTCATCTTTGTAATTTGTTGAAAAGGTCTTGTTGAGACTCATGTTGTAAAATTGTAATATTCAGTCATGTAAGGACTTGTCAATTTTGTAAACCCACTTGGTTGGGTAGCTGAGTCAAATTTTGTAAACCCACTTGGTTGGGTAGCTGAGACAAATTTGTAAACCCACTTGGTTGGGTAGTTGAGTCTCATATGTAAATCCACCTGGATGGATAATTGATGTAAGTATGAGTCCTTAGTGATAGGAAGTTCATAGAGTCATGTACTTCATTAAAAAATATGTTTGAAGGATCAGCATGAACTCAGGGGGAGCTTGGCCACTTCAGCACATATCAAATCTGCAGAATGTTTCTTCCACAGAAGGGGGAGAGTGTTGGTTTTTGATCCGCCCTTTGCCCTTGATGTCAAAGGGGGAGAGTGACATGGTGTTTGCATGAAGAGAATATAATGATGTCAAATATTTGGGAGAGTGACATTTTTGGGAGAGTGACATGGTATCTATCTGCTATGGTAACCAAACACCATCGTGGTTGCCATCAAGTCCAAAGGGGGAGATTGTTGGAAATATGATGCAGAGTGTTGTCCTTGATGGAAACCCACTAAATGAAGATGAAGACATGATATTGTTGGCATGTGTTGTCCTTGATGGCAATACACTTGATGAAGCTATTATTGGCTTGATGGACTTGGTAAATGATAAAGATGATGGCAACTTACTTGATGAAGGAAATCTGATGTATCTACAGTGAGTACAGAAGGCAATGAAGAAAGGATTTCAGCATGTGTTAGATTCTATGATGAAAAAGAGTATGTCTCTTGGTATACGCGGATTGGCCCAGGGGAAGTCGCGTATGCACGCGGAAAAGAACATGCCAAGTCGCGTATGGGCTAAAGCGCTCAAAAAGTGAAAAACCAAGGGTAACCACCATGGTATTGACCCATGGTATTGGGTAATGATCCGCCTAATTAACCCCGTCCAGGTAGTTTTGGGCTCATGATATTGTTTTGGCCCATGGTATTGAAAATTGAAAAAGAGGCTCATGGTATTGAAAAGGGTAAACCTATATAAGGAGAAGAAATTCATTGTGCAAATCATGAGTGTGGGTGCAAGATGTCTGAGCTTGAATGAATACTTCTCTCTGAAGTATATCTGAATGGAAAGGGTTACACTTGAATGATAAATCTGAATGTATGATGCACCAATGATGAAGAAGGGGATCTAGATCTGAATTGCTCTTGTATTTGCTAGATCTGATTATGGAAGGCTTAGATCTGTGATGAGGCGAGCATCTAGGCGAACATTTGTCTGAAGCAAAAGGGTAGATCTGAACTGAATATCTGATCTGATGAAGTATGCTGCTTTGTAATGATTGAAGATCTATACGCTACTTCGCCGCGGAGGAAGCGCGTATACACGCGGCTTCTCTGAAGTAAAAGCGCGTATGCGCAATAAAATATACACTGAGGTATACGCTGGTTTGTGTGGACGGAAGCGCGTATATACGCGACATCAGTAAAGGTAAAGCGCGTATGCAAACTAGGGTTTGCTGAAGCAAGGGGTATGAAATATCTGATCTGTTCTGCTGTGTTTCTGCTATCTGATCTGTGTTGATATGTATCTGTTGATGATGTATGTTTGTGCTTAAAAGTATGGAAAGGGTTCGATCTGGAAATATGATGAATTGTGGCCTGCAAGTTGTGTTCTATTGAAGTGGTTGGATCCAGTGTGAAAATTGATGAAACGTGGTCCAAGGTGGTGCTGAGGGTTGTAGCCTTCAGTCAGGGGGTCGTAGCTCCCTTCCGGGTGAGGCTGGTAAATGAGAGCAGGGGGTCGTAGCTCCCTTCCAGGAGAGGCTGGTAAACGAGTCAGGGGGTTGGAGCTCCCTTCCAGGAGAGGCTGGTAAACGAGCGCAGGTGGGTGCCTGCGTGCTGGTAGAGTCTGCACCAGCACATATGTTGTAAGATGTTTTCTCTATAATAAAATATTGAAGGGTGAGCAACTGCAGCGGTGGTTTTCTCCCGACTTGGGTTTCCACCTAAAAATCCTGGTGTTCATGTGTGATGCTTTGTGTGATGGTTTATTCTGTTCTTACTGCACATGTTTAATGTTTATAGTACATCTAATGAATGAATGATGGAATGATATAAGTGAAGAACTAATGGCATAATTAGATCTCTGTGTATACGCGAGTTTTATGAAGGATATCCGCGTGTATACGCTACTTGGCTTCAGCAAAGTAGCGTATGGGTTTTTAAGGAATGAAAAAGTAAAAAGTTTTGAATATGCAGTAAATACTGATTCACCCCCCCCTCTCAGTATTTTTCCCAACGAAGCAAAGCAGTGGTATGCTGAGCCAGGTTTGCTCATTTTCTTTATGAGGATATTTTGTACAAACATTTTGTTCCATGAAGGTAGCGGCGGTCGGGGAGCTAATTTGCATCCAGTTTGGTGGAGAAGTTGATGGAAGAATACAAAATCAAGCATAGATCTACTCATTTACCATACAAGAAAATGGTCAGTGGAGTCCACAGAAACAAAGTTCTTGAAGTGTCCTCTGCATTGTTCTGTCTACACTATGCTAGAGGTCAGGCATTCTGAAGCCTTAACAAACCTCTGAGAACTACATGAATCTATTTGGGACATTCTCCTATGAACTTGTTTATGGGAAAAAGTCTTGCTCCCATTGAGTTAAAGTTTTATTTCTCCCGAGGCCTTCAAGATAACGGAACAATTTTCAGTTGGGGGATGGACTTATCGAAGCCCAAAAGCATAGAATGGAGCAATTGGACAGAACTAGATGAGATGAGACAAGCAATTTTAAGAATTGATCTAGTTCAATATCAAAGAGCTAAATGGCATGACAAGTACATCAAAGAGAAGAAGTTTCAAGAAGGAGATTGGGCCTTGTTATTTGATTCCAAGTTTAAAGATTTTCAAGGAAAATTTCAGACTCATTGGCTTGGGCCATATGAGATTGACAAGATCTTTAGCAATGGAGCGGTAAGAATCAAGACCATTGATGATTTTCAAACTCCTCTTATTGTGAATGGCCATAGATTGAAAGTTTATCATAAGCCACTCTCAAAAGAGGATTTTGTCAAAATGTTTCAAGAAAGTTCTGCAATCAGGCTGGTACAGAAGAATTCTTCTTCTCCACCAGCCTAGCTTTTGTTCTTTTCAGTTAAAAATAAAAATAAAAATAAAAATAAAAAATGGTATAAGCCTAAAAACCAATCACTGATTGGCAGTCTTATACAGAAAATATAGGGTGAAAATCAGGAACACCTGACACTCTATATTTTCCAAAAAAAAAATCTCTCTTTCATTTCACAAGCCTTGTGACCACTCACTCCATTTCATTTCACTTCATTTCACTTCATTCCACTTCATTCCATCCATTTCATCAATAAAAAAATCTTTTTCATGACCATTTCCATCTGGTCATTTGTCATCTGTTCATTTCCATTCATCCAAGTAATAGCTGTGTCAGTTTCCGCAGCTGACTCCAGTTTCCGCAGCCAGAAGTAGATTCCGCAGCTACAATTCTGTTTTCAAAAGAATGTACAGTCAGAAGTTATTTCCATAATCATGAAATAAAATGCAGGTGAGAGGATAAAAAAAAAATGAAGACATGGAGCATTCAAGACGCCAATAAAGAGCAATTAGTTGAAGACCAAGGGAAAGGAAAAGATTCCAAAGGTATGAATAAAATTTATTTCAAATAGCATTGAAAAACACATTTTTATATAGTTTTGAACCATGAGCTCCATCCATTATGTGCAATGATTATATTGACAATTCCGTAACCTCTCACGATCTCCATATTACCCTTTCGCATTCATTCTCAAACGGTTCCATCATTTAACCCCCAATTTTCACTCATGTTCCAATATCCCACCGGTGACAATGAGACGTATTTGATTTGACCACGGACTCTTACAGCCGCATAAATCCATAACCGTTGTTGAAACGTGCTCATATTTATTATGCAGCCACCAAAATTCAAAACGCTGCCGGATGTGTTATACTTTGTTAATCTCTCTGTCGTGTCTCTGCCGTGCTTACGAAACCCCACTCTGTTCTGTCTCACTCCATTTCGTTCATTGTGCTCATTCCCATTCTCTGATATTTACCCACAGTCATTTCGCTTATCTCTGTGCATTCAGCCGTTCTATTTCCATTTGAACCCTCACGCAGGCAAATTTGTGAAGAGCAGAAAGAAAAAAATGGGTAAATTGCTAAGAGCAGAGCCGGAAGGACCTAAGTTTATAGAGGGATATCCGCAAGTAAAGGAGATATTGAAGAAAGCAAATTGGCTGTGGTTTATCTAGAAATTCAGAGGTTATCATAAAGAAGTCACGAAGGCATTCGCAAGGTCGTTTGATGGCTTGGAAGCAGAGATTGGAGACCTTAAGTTTGCGGTCAATGAAGCATCTATAGCAACAGCCACGGAACTTCTTCAAGAGGGTGAGCGTTGGTTTAAAAATAAAAGCATCAGTGATGAAGCATGGAGAAAAATCTTACGAAATCAAGGTATGGACATAAATGTTTTTAAAAGAGGAATTCCTATGCATGCATTGAAAGATGAATGGGCTACTTTGTTGCTAGTTGTTCAGAAATTCATTACATGTGAAGGCCATTTTGGGTCCATGTATATGTACCATACCAGGTTACTGATGAATTTTCTAGATAATCAAACTCTCAATCTCCCATATTTTCTATTCAATAGTTTGAAGAAAATGTCCGTGACTGTTCAAAAAAATTTATGAGATGTAGAACCTCATCTATATCACCACGGCCTTGTAAAAATTTTGATTGAAAAGGAGTTAAAGGAAAAGAAAGACACATGGGAACAATTTCTAGTTAGAAATTTCTTTGAGGAACCTCAGGAAATTCCTGAAGGTAGTATAACAAGAAGGAGTAGAAGAAAAAGAATAAATGATGAAACCCAAATTACTCCTACTCAGGAATATCCTGAAGGTAGCACAACAAGAAGAAGTAGGAGAAAAAGAACAATTGATGAAATCCAAAATACTCCTACTACTGCAATTGAAAGAACTGATAAGGAAGAGAGACTGTCAAAGAGAAAGAAGAAAGAAATCAAGGGTAAGAAGCCAATAATACCAAAAGAGAGAAAAATTATTGAGGCTATACATAAAAATCTTTCTTCCGAAGAAGAAGATCACCAAGTGTTATCTGAAAGATTAATTTATCTTCAAAAACAGTCCTCTATGGCCAAGAAGACAGAGAAAGGTAAACAAAAACAAAAGGATAGTGCACCACAGCGTGTGAGAAGAAGCAACAGACTTAAGGGGAAATTGAGGAAAACGCAAATAAAGGGTCCTCATTTCATTGACTTGGGAGAGGAAACATTTGAACAGTCCCCAGCTGACCATAGTCCATCTCAGTCAGTTAGTGAACCTGGTTCATTTCATTCCCAGTGAGACATTGAACATACTCCATCCCATTCTCAGCAAGATGTTGATGTGAGCCCTTCTCAGCCAGATTTTTAAGATAACTCTCCTTCACGGCATTTTGGAAATAGCCCAACAAAAATGACACCTGAAATAGACCCCAAGCAGCAGGAAGTATATGACTATATAGAATCTTTGGAAAAGGCAGCTACAGGTCCCAGTACTTCGTCCATTCAGCCTCATACAGTACAGGATGATTTAGTCCAAACACTAAAACAAGAAATTTTTGAGCTAGAGCTTTTAAATAGGCACATCAAAAATGAAAATGAGACATTGAAAGAACAAGGAAAACTGGAAAAAATCATCCATGATAATACCATGCTACATCTGGGAATATGGCAGAAGAAGAACAAGAAATTGAAAAGGAAATGCCAGAAGTTGAGCAGAGCACTGGTTAATATCAAATTTAGGTGCTTAATGAAGAAACCCAGAATGTTGGCAGCACCAAGGAAGAGGAGGAGAGGATTAGATGTGTTGGCTGAAGTGTCAAGGCACATGAACTAAGGAAGGAATATCAAAATTTTGGTTGCATGAGGACATGCAACACCTTCACAGTGGGGGTATGTTGAGTCTCAATTCTGCATCTTTTCCATACACTTTTCTATACCTTTTTCACTCACTTGAACCTTCCAAGTTGTCAAATATCATTGTATATTAATTGCAAAAGAGCATCTAACATGGTTTTTAATTATATTTTTGTGTTTGCTATTTGATTTAGATTTTGTTCATCTAGCTGCGGAATCCTGCCACTTTCCGCAGCTACTGCAACTTTCCGCAGCTATTTTGTGAAACTCTATGTTACAGGTGTCTACAGGAAAAATGAGCCACATGGGCAAGTCAGGAATGATGTGGACATGGTTCGTGTCCTATTGGTTCGAGCAAACTCATCTAAAGAAGCCGCGGTCAAAGGCGTCCACATGGAAGTCAACCATAGAGTCTTACAGCGACAGGACTCTGTTCCGTGTCACGTAAAGGTTCATATGGTCGTTTCTGAGTTGCGGAGGACAAGTCGACATCTGTACATGGCTCCATAGTCGAATTCAAGCATCCACTTCTCATAGATTTACTTTCCAACACGGCCATGATCCTAGATCCATGGACGTAATGGTCTACGTGTTCTCCACCAGCATAAACTTTAGGAGACAGTTATATTTCTTTTGTTATATATAACGCGTTTGCATACGCATATGGAGTTAGTCTCGATTAGTCTCTGTTATCTTTTATTAGTCTGCTCTGTAATGTAATTACGTTGCCTTAGTGCCGTAATACTACCTTACTGTTATGACTGTATTTTTAATATAAGAAGACTCTGTTTTCCAACTTAATTCGTACTTGAAGATCGTTGCCAAGGCTGGTGTAGAGGGCCCCTGCTCAGCTAAGGTTTTTTGCATTAGTGTATAGTTCTTATTTCATTTCTTTAAATCTCATTGTGCCATAATCCATTCACATGTTTATACATTTCATTTTTCATGATACATATGCTTCATTTCTGTTTATAAACTTTCATGCTTTCCATTTCACTTCTGTCTTTCATGTTTTATGTTGTTAATCACTGATCAGTGTTCTTGTTTCAGGTTATAGATAGGCAGCCCGGGCATTTTCATAGATTTTTGACTAATGACATGGAATTAACATTGTTCTGCTGCTAATTTGTTTTTCTTAGTTTCTGTTTAATTTCAGTACTGCTTTGTTTAATTCAGTTTTTCTTATTTGCTTCAGTAGTTAAATTTAGATATATTAAACTTCTCATAACATCTTCAGTTGCCTCCGAAAGCCACAGCTGGACTGATGGTGAGGGATTGTATTATGAAATGTGTAGTTTAGTATTAGTTTCCTTTCTGCAAATTTAGATATATTAAATTGTGCATGACATCTTCAGTTACCTCCGAAAGCCACAGTTGGACTGATGGTGAGGGATTGAATTATGAATGTATGGTTTGATATTAGTTTACTTTATGCAAGTTAGATGTCAGTTACTTAAGTTGTTTATGGTTACTTCCGAAAATCATAGCTGGACTAATGATGAGGGATCAGAAGACAAGTTGATGTAATCTGATTTAGATTTACTTTGATGCAATTTTGGATTTCTTTCAGCATAATTTATTTTGTGTTTAGACATCAGCAAGAATAGTTTGGTTTCATGCTCACTAGTTCACTGTTTTGATTCATTAGATTAGCAGCACCTTTTCATTTCAGCAGCGCATTTTCATTTCCTTTCAAGTTTTGTCATTGTAATTTTCAAATTCCTTTTCAAGTTTCAAGTTGGTAAATCATTATAGAGGATATAATTTCCTTGAACAAACATAACCATACTTGTTTTCATTTTAGAATTTCCATTTCATCTTAGAAAACCAAAAACGACAAAAAGTTAAGAAATAGGTTATCTTGCACATATAGTGCGCCGCACTTCATCAACTTACGAATCCCGGATTGACAAATTAAATGCAGCAATTTAGGACACACTAAATTGACCAAACAGAATATACAATATATTTTAGAGGGGTTTTGAGCATCAAGATTTCCCCGTAAAATTATCTGTGTTGTGGTTTTATTTGTTTCTTTCTTTAATTGTTGCGATTGGCGATCATGTTTAATTTCAACAATTTATTTGTAGGATGATTCAATATCTAGATTTAGTACATTGTTGGATCTGATTGAATCCATTGATATACATATGTTTGTATAATTTCTACATGGTATCAGAGCACAGGAAATCACTATAGTGGAGGAGAAGCTGAGTTTGTGACTAAATATAATTTGAATTTGCAAAAGTATTCTTGGTGCGACATGCGATTCCGGATCGAAATGGATTTCAATGGCTTGAGATCGGAGTATTAACTCGAGGGAAACTCTAACTATATTGCATGGAAAGACAAGATGGAATTAGTAGTGGAGGACAATGGGTTGAAATAATTCATTGACAATGATATTCCCCAACCCGCTGTAGCAAATGCTGCAAATATTGATGCTTGGCAAAAGGAGGTTGCAAAGGGGAGGAGGATCTTACTGGAGGAAGTACAAGACCACATTGTCTCAAGTCTCCATGGAAAAGTGACTCCATATTAAATGCAGAAGGCTTTGAAAGATCTATTTCAGAGCGGTAGTGATCATAGAAAATTGGCACTGAAGGACAAGATTAGGAAAATCAAAATGGAGAAAGGCGACACTATTCTGATATATTTTACAAATTTTGTCCAATGTCGGAATGAGCTTGGGAGAGTCAAAATTACTATCATGGATGATGACTTGGTGAGACTAGCTCTTATAGGCCTTCCCAAGAGTTGTCATAGTTATTAGGACTCTGTTAATGGGAGGGAGAAGCTGCTAGATTGGGAAGAACTTTGGTCGGATTTGGTACAAGAGGAATTCATGCGAAATACCAGGGATGGATCTTCATGGATCTTCATCTAAGGAATAAGATGAAGAAAATTGCACCTTAGCTGGTAAGGAAAATAAGGGAAAAGGAAAGAAATCCTATTCCAAATCTGAGACCGGCGAAGAAGGAAAGGAGTGTGACATGTCTAGAGTGAAGTGTTTTCACTGTCACAATCATGGACATTATGCCACTAGTTTTCCACAAAAGAAGAAGAACAAGAAGGCTTTGGGATCTACAGCTGGTGAGGCTTTGGCCTTGAAATTTGAGTTGGAATTATCGTTGATCACATACATGGCGTCAATTGCGATGGGATCAGTTTTCAAAATTTTGTCATTGATGACAAAGGAGCAGAAAGGAGCAACACCGGAATTATCATTGAGGACAAAGGAGAAGATCAGGATCAACTGGAGTATAAAGGAGAAATAAGGAAAAGAACACAAAAGTACAGTGGAGGAGTATAAAAGATTCAAAGGAGCTGCATTATGCAAAAAGGAGGAAAGGAGCAGCAATGTGCAATAAAGAGGAAAAGGAGAAAGGCAATGGAGTAGCTTTATCATTATTACTTAAGGCAAAGGAGTAGAGAGGAGCAGTAAAAAGGAAAGGAGCAGCATTAGAAGCTTTAGAAAAGGAGAAAAGGAAACAAAGGCATAAAAGGCAACAAGTTTGGGTCTAGTGATGCAAGATTGGGTAGAGCCGTGAACGTGCTAAGACACACATTCAACTAGTGGAGAAATTCGTGAACTTATGGGCAGAGTCGGGCTAGTTTGTGTTCAGAAAAGCGCACAAAGGCATGTGTAGTGTGTGCTGTTCTACGGGCAGAGTCAGGTAATTTTATAGAAAAACATGTTCAGAAGAATTTTCGGTGGAGATATTGCAAATCAAAATCACAACAAAATTCCTGATCGCAAATCACAGCGGAAGGAGTATCACAAAACAGAAGAGACACATAAATTGCGAAATGTGAAGTGTGGGAGATGACATGGCAGACAACATAAACCTCACCCCAAAAATTGCAAATACATCTTGATGATGTGGCACGTGACATGGAAGATGACCTGGCAGGTGATGTGGCAGACAACGTGGCAGTGACGTGGCACTTAGAAGGGATAGTGCTTATGTACCACGTTGAAATGCCAAAATGCAAAGAGCAATGAGGGGTCAGATGCGATATGCTTCAAAGCTAAAATCTAAAGGATTTAAAGTCCGGTTGTGGGACCCAATCACATATCACACATCACAAGATTAGAAGGGATAGCACCCATGAACCATGTTGAATCTCCGAAATACAAAGTGCGATAAAGGGACAGGACACGATGCAGCTCAGAACTACCATTTAACATATTTCAAATCCCGCGGTAAGAGTTTTTCCTCTGAGAAATCACATAAGAGAATGGAAGAGAAATATAGAACCAAATAACAAAAGAAACTTCAAAATGTGAAATGTGAAATGGTCCCAGATGCGATAGCTCTCAAAGGTAAATACTAATATATTTCAAGTCCGGAAGTATGAGTTTTTCCTTTGTTAAATCACATTGGAGAGAAAAGGAGACTTATAACGAAGAACACCTGAATTCCGAAATGGAATGGAAAGTGGATGCAATGCATTCTTCAAAGGAAATAGAATATATTTCAAGTCCAACCTTATGCTTGTTCAAGTGGAAAAAGGTTTGAAAGCAGCTAAAGGAGAATCAGGTAAGTGACCCAACACAGAACAAAGGGAAAAATAAAAAGCTGAACATTGTGGTAATAAGAATACATGCACCATGGGTCAAGTCATGCTCAGAAAGACCTCCGGGCAGAGTCGGGTGTTGAGAAAAGCAGAAGGCTGAATCCTGCTGGAAAGAGAAGGAAGGCAGATAGACAAAGTTAGGAAAAATAAGATATGGTGGCATTGTTGGAAATGCAACAGCTAGGTCGAGTCGAGCAAAAATACGGTTATGAAACACGGTTATAATACAACAATAGGAACATAAAAGACAAGGGAAAACAAGCATAAAAGAAAAATACACAGCAAAGATAGAAGCTGAAAGGGCTGATTGAAATAATTGATTTATGTGTAAATGTAAATTCATTTATTACTTATATTGTTTTTGATGCAAAGGCAAGTCTCCATAGGCATAGGAAAAACTCCAATGAGTGTTGTAATGAGTATTTCTGATGTAATAACTTGAATTGAAATGTAAGGAATCGAATGGGTGGAAGGCATAGGGTTAGGCATGTTCACTTCAAATTCACTGTAGAATGCAAATAGTCATGTAGTTATCTATATAAAACATGTAATATCCATTTTTGCATAGAGGGTGGTTAGAGAGCAGCGTAATGGAAGAGAGCTGAAGAACGTTAGAGAGGAAAATAATGGAAGAGAGCTGAAGAATGTTAGAGAGTAGCAAAATGGAAGAGAGTTGCATAATGGGAGAGAGCTGGAGAATGTGAGAGAGATGATAGAGATGCTATGCATATATGGAGCTGATATGAACTGGATTTGAAGGTAGAGAGGGCAAAAGTGAAGGTGGAGGAAAATAGAGTAGATATCTAGGTAAATCAACATTTTAATTTCATGTTGAGTGAGGGGATTGTAGAATCTTTTCAATTTGTAGCTTGATAAATTTCTAGTTGGAGCTGGGTGAGGTAGGAGCCTCCTGTGGGTTATAGCCAGCAGAAAATACATGGGAGTTGGTTCTTCCATTTCAAGTTGTAGCTTGATAAATGTCCAGTTGGAGATGGTTGAGGTAGGAACCTCCTGTGGGTTGTAGCCTACAGGAAATATATGGGAGTTGGATCTTCCTTGAAAGTTGTAGCTTGCGTAAATTGAGGTAGGAGTCTCCTATAGGTTGGATCCTACAGAAAATTCAGTTGTGAGAGGGCGCAGGAGCTTTCCTTTTCATCACAATATAAGATGTGGTTTTCTCCATTATGGGTTTCCACTTATATCTGGTGTCCATGTGCATGATTATTATGTGTTGATGTGGTGTGTTAATCTGCTTATTACTTGTTGTTCACATATTCAGTTTGCTGATAATTATTTATTAATTTGTAATGAAATGACTTGTTAATGAGTTTAATGAAAATAATTTTAATGTCCATGAATGGACTAAACTCATTCACTCCCCCTGTCAGTTTAGTAAAGGGTTCATCAATTGGTACTGTAGAAATTTCCTTCAGGAATAGTTTAACAACTGGAAGGAGGTCCTAGGTCCCCAAAATGGCTATCTTAGAAGGATGCTCTACAAATAAATCCCGTCTATTTACTGGCACAAACTATGATTTTTGGAAAATAAGAATGAGGACATACTTAATGTCTCTTGGAGTAGGAGTCTGGGTTTTCGTGGAAGAAAAATATGCACCAAAGGATACAAACACTGAGGAAGAAGCCAAACAAGATTTTGTAGCTAATGCAAAAGCAATGAATGAACTATTGAGTGGTCTAAGTGAGTAAGAATTTATCAACGTAATGGACAGTAAGACTGCTAAAGAAATATGGGACACATTATAAAATATTCATGAGGGAGATAAAAAGGTGAAGATGGCTAAGCTGCAAGCCTATAGAACTCAGTTTGAAAATTTAAAAATGAATGAAGATGAATATGTAGCCCATTTATTCTTAAAGGTTGCCGAAGTTATGAATGACATCATAGCTCTAGGAGAAATCATTAAGGAATGTGTAATAGTAAAAAAGATATTGAGATCTTTACCATCCAGGTTTAACCCTAAGGTTTCTACCATAGAAGAAACAACAGACTGGGAAACCTTGAACATGAACCAATTTCTTGGAAAATTGAAAGCTTATGAGATGAGAATTCCAAAGGGGAAGTCAAATGTGAGGGAGGCAACCTTCAAGGCAGACAAGTGAATAGAAGAGAAGGAAGATCCATGCTCATGCTCTGATGAAGAAGAAGCCAAATTTGTCAGAAGATTGGATAGATGCACAAGTAAGAGTTAGTCAAAATGTCCTCATAAGAAAATAGAGAATCAGTCAAAAGGGAAAGAGAAAATAAATTTCAGCAATAGGCAGAAAGGGAACATATTTAATAGAAGAAAATTCTATGATAAAAAATACAACAGTGCATCTGAGAGTTCAGGTGAATCCCCTAATGAATAAGGAACATCAGAATTTATTTTGATGGCCAAGGAAGAGCTTGAGGGAGATTTCCTGGAATTTGAAGAAGAAGGTGAGGTAGATCTTGAAGAGGAGTTGGTGAGTGCCCTACAGGAAATAGATAGAATCAAGTTCAAGACTAGAAAATAGAAGGAAATTATTCTAAAATATGTGAAGGAAGAACCAAATTCTAAAGATTTTATTAAGTTGAAAATTGAACTAGAAGAAGCAAGGAAATTAGAAGACATTCTGCTGCAGCAAATAAGAGAGAAAACTTAGCAATGTGGAAGATTGGAAGAAGAGGTGGCGAGTCTGAGGAAGAAATTGGAAAAGGATCAAACTCATTTAACAATGAACATTTAGTAGTTAAAAGGTGTTTAACAATTGGACAGGATATTATATGCACAAAGATCTCCTCTTGTAAAGGCTGGGATAGGATATGAAGGAGAATCCAACAAGTCGAAGGTAGAGGATAAGAAATCTATTACTTTTGTGAAATATGTCCTAAAAGAAAATGTTAACTCCCATCAATATACGATAAAAAAATGTGGGAAATCATTCAAATCCTCATGAGCTGCAACATAAACCCACTAAAAGAAAAGCCCAGGAAACAAAAGGAGTGAACAACCAAGTAACATTCCAGCATAGATCAAATGGATTCCAAGACAAAATTTTCATATGACCATATGGTTATATCCCCAAACAACCTTCTCTTCTAGATACAAATACTTCTTCCATGGGTATTGCTTTTTTTGTAAAAGGTTCAGTCATAAAGCCATGGAATGTAGAGCTTATATAAGGAGACTAGAGTATGGAAACTCAAAGGGAATTAATAACAATGGTAGATTCACTCATGTAATAATCCATTCCAAAATACAATCAATTTTTTTTGCAGTCATAAAAATGGGCACAAGTATTATGAATGTCCTCTTAAAAAAAGTGATCCATCTCCTCAGGAAATTTATAGAAAAAACAGTTGCATGCAATGGAAATTTAAGCTAAATAAGTGTGTTCTGGTTCTAATTGCTTAGGATCATAACATTCAATGATATGTGGACGGTGGGTGTTCAAGACATATGACCGGAAACTAAAGCAAGTTTGTAACATTTATGAAAAGAAATATGGAAATGTAACATTTGAAAATGATAAAGCAGGGAAAATAAAAGGAAAAGGCACAATCATCCTGAATAATGGAGGAGGAGAGGCTCAAGAAGTACTATTTTTAGATGGCTTGAAAGCCAATCTGCTAAGTGTTAGTCAAATTATTGATAAAGGCTGTGAGGTCCTTTTCAGAGCCCAAGATTTTGAAGTAAGGTCAGTCACCACAGGAAAGAGATTGGTTAAAGGTGTTCGAATAGAAAGTAATGTTTATATAGTGGAAGAGGAGAATGAAGCATGACGCATCAACAAACTTGATGAATCTTGGCTATGGCATAGAAGACTGGGACATCGAAGTTTTGACCACATCATTAAATTGAGAAAAAAGAAAGCTGCTAGAGATTTTCCTACAATAAAGAAGCCACAAAATACCATATGTAAGCCCTGCCAATTGGGAAAAAAAACTCGCACAACATTCAAAGCCGAAGATCAACTGTCTACTAGTAAACCTCTCCAGCTTTTATAGATGGACCTGTGTGGACCTTCGAGAACAAATGCACTAGGTGGAGAATTGTATTTCATGCTAATAATCGATGATTTTTCCAAATTAACATGGGTGGAATTTCTCAGATACAAATCTGAAGCGTTTGATAAATTTAAGATATTCAAGGCACTGGTAGAAAATATAATTGGATGCAAACTAAAATACATCAAATCAACAGAGGAGGTGAATTCACAGGTGATGAGTTTGCGTACTTGTGCAATGAATGTGGGATAAAGAAACAATTTACTGTTGCAGATACGCCTCAACAGAATGGAGTGGAAGAGAGGAAAAACGGGTATGTATAGTAGATTTACAGAGCCATGATGCAATAAAGAAACATTCCCCAAACCTACTGGGCAGAAGTAGTACACACAACTGTTCATATCCTCAACAAAGCTCATCTCAGACCAAATTGTGACAAGACTCCATATGAACTATGGAATAAGAAACCGACATCAATCAAGCACTTTAGAGTCTTTGGTAGCAAATGTTTCATAAAGAATAATGACGGAAAATTAAGGAAGCCTGATGCAAGAGTTGATGAATGAATTTTTTGGGATATGCATCAAAGAGTAAGGGTTACAGGTGCTACAATAAAATACTGCATAAAATTGTGGAAAGCATTGATGTGAGATTCGATGAAGAACTACCAGACATAACCAAAAGTAAAAACTATGTCAATCCTCTAGATCATCATCATGATGAGAATCAAGAAAATAATGAATAGAATGAGACAATAGAAGATACATAAATAAACTCAAAAGGACCCTTGAGACACACTCAAAAGAACCATCTAGAAGATCAATTCACTGGAGACAAAACTGCAGGAGTCCAAACAAGAAGACATCTAGCTGGAAAGACTAAGGAAGTGTATCTAGACATGCTGTCACAGATAGAGCCAAATAATTTCGATGAAGCCAACAAAGACAAAAATTGGATAAATTTTATGAACAAAGAATTAGACCAGATTGGGAAGAACAAGACTAGGGAGTTAATACCAAGTCCTGTTGAAAAAAATTTCATTGGCACAAAGTGGATATTCCATAATAAGATGAATGAACAAGGTCAGGTAATAAGAAATAAAGCCATACTTGTATGTAAGGGACACTCTCAAATCGAAGGAATTGAATATGATGAAAATTTTTCCCTTGTAGCAAGAATGGAAGAAATTAGAATGTTTCTGTATTTTGCATGCTATCATGATTTCAAGGTATATCAAATGGATGTGAAGTCTTCCTTCTTAAATGGAGATCTAGAGGAAGAAGTCTACATGGAACAACCTGAAGGTTTTTCCTTACTAGATAAGAACAACCATGTTTGCAGATTAAAGAAATCCCTATATGGTCTCAAAAAAGCACCATGCGCATGGTATTCTAGGCTGGACAAGTACTTTAAAAAAAAAGATTCAAGAAGGGAGGAGTAGACATCAATCTGTATATAAAGGCTGATGAAAATGAACTTTTAATTGTAGTGGTATATGTAGATGACATCATTTTTGGAAGCAACAAGGATGAGTTAGTAAAAGGATTTGTAGAAGAGATGAAGTCAGAATTTGAGATGTCTATGATTGGAGAGATTACCTTCTACCTATGACTTCAAATTCTATAGAAGTAAAATTACATATTCATTTCACAAGAAAAATACTTAAGAGACATGTTAAAAAGATTCCAATTGGAATAATGCAAAACTGTGTCAACTCCCATGATCTCTGGATGCAAGTTATGCACTGATGATGGATCTACAAATGTAGATAAAAGAATTTACATATCTATGATAGGAATTCTACTATACCTAACAACCTATAGACCAGACATTATGCTGGCAGTAGGACTTGTGGCAATATATCAAGCAGCGCCAAAATAAAATCACTTGCTAGCAATCAAGAGGATATTTAGATACTTGCAAGGAACTGCACATTATGGCCTATGGTATCCAAAAGGAAAAGATTTCACATTGACAACATATACAGATGCAAATTGGGCCAGATATGTGGATGACAGGAAAAGCACAAGTGGAGAAATTCTAGTGGCATGGTTAAGAAAGAAGCAAACATCTGTCTCTCTATCTACAACAGAAGAAGAATACATAGCAACAACAACTTGTTGCACACAAGTGATGTGGATGAAAAAAACTCTTCAAGACATGAAGGCAAGCATCACTAAACCTATTTTTATCAAATGTGACAATACAAGTGCAATAAGCATATAAAAAATCCAGTGCTTCATTCAAAAACCAAGCACATCCCAATAAAGTACCACTTCCTCAGAGAACAAGTAGTAGATAAAATAGTAAAGATGGAATACGTCCCAACAAAGGAACAAACAATAGACATATTTACAAAACCTCTTGCTAGAGAACCATTCGAATATCCAAGAGACAAACTAGGGATATTTTCTGAAGATGATACTCTCTGATATGATCATAAAAAGAACAAAAAAAGGATGAAAAAAAATTAAAAAATGCACTAGCAAAGGCTCCAATATTAGGAACAAAGACAGTGCAGTCGGCCAACTAGTATCAAACAAGAAACATCATTCCAGGGGGAGAGAAACCATCAACCATGAATATAGAAGTAAAGAGGAACCTCAAATGATGCTAAAGATAACTACGGATGAAGAAATTCTCTTGATTTTAGCCAAAAAGTTCAGCAGTCTAGCACATTTCAACACTATACATGCAAATGCAATGAATCCCAAAGTTTTTTTTCACAAAGGAAAAATTCGTAATCTTTCATTATGTAGAAAAATTACATGTTACATTTTACTGGTATTTTCGAGTATCATCTATTTGCATTAAGCAAAGACAGGTGTGAGCTGATGTTTACATAAAAAAAGTATTCTAATACCACATATAAGTTCGGTGCATAACTTATAGGATCTGAATGAGTCAAAATAAAGTAAAGAAAATAATAAAATGTACATATGTAGCTGCCGATAATAACTAAAATCGTACAAAATAGGATCGCCAAAATTATGGATCAAAAAACTGCTGTCAATTTTCAACAGCTTCATTAACCTATGGGTCTTCAATGAAAGGCCTATGGAAGAACATAAATATCTGGTTGCCATTAAATTTCGTGATGTGCTAGGTACCCCAGATCAGCTCCGAGGCTTCTTTGGATAGTTTGTCTGCCACTTTATTCCTAGTCTTGTAAATATGATGGACAGAAATGAAGTAAAATAGAAGATTGAGGACATGTACTTCCCTAAGAAGTGAAATCAGTGTGTGTGTGTGACAATGGGCCTATGCATTAAACCAGTTAATCACATTTAAGGAATCCCCAAATATCTATATAGAGTTACAGTTTTTTTCCCGGGCAAAAATCAGGAGTAGTCTCAAAGTTTGTAGTTTGGTGAAGTTATTCATGCCAAGACCTAAACCCATCTTGATGTGGAAGTAGTGATGTGAAGATATATGTAGAATAGCCCCCCCACCACATCCTTGATGGTTGGATGCACCATCAAAGAAAGCCCAGGGCCGTTTGTAATCAATATCTGCAGGGGTGTCCAATCGATCAGTTTTGTGTTTGTCATCATGAGGGATCATGTAGTATGTGGCAAGAATCGCATCCGATATGCACTCAGCATTCACTGGTATTTGTTCAAATATGCAATTGTTCCGTGCAGTCCAAATATACCAAGTAATAATTAGAGGGAGGATGCGAAGCTTAATGTGGTGAGCATTCGATTTCCAGCATGAAGTCCAGGCCTCTAGTTAATACCAATCCAGTGTGAAGAACATTCCAATCTGTGAATGACCAGTCCCCAGATGGACTATGAGAAGTTGCATTCAAGAAATATGTGAACAACATCCTCCACTTGTTGTAGAAATAAATAGCAGCGTGAGGGCCCCTGTATCGCGCGACGGTGAAGAAGTTCCATAGTGGGTACACAATTTTGAAGAATGCACCAGAATAGGAGTATGTATTTTTGAGTAGCATTTAGTTTCCAAAGAGGCCCCCACCACTAGGCTATTTCGTGTGGTTCCTTGGGCCTGCACAGTGTCAAATAGCCCACCTTTGGGGAGTAGAGACCCGAATCAGATATGGCCCAGATCAGCCGATCCGCATGTTCAGACAAACGGATGTGAGATGCTCTTAAAGCCCGGATGTAATTTTCCCAAGCCGGATGACCAGCATGTGGTAGTTCCAGATCCACCGCAGATAGCCAGGCCTGGGTGTGCCAAGTTGTGCGGGCTTGATCCGCAATCTGTGCTAGGTAGTATATGCCTAAGTGATCCAGATGCGTCAGAATCAGTTCAGGTAGCTTGTAGTAGTGCCCGCTGCCCGACCAAGAATCCGTTCCCACCCGAACAGATATACCCGAGCCAATTTTCCAGGAGAGCCCACCTTGGATTAATGATGCAGCCTTTGTGATAGCCTTCCAGATAATGGATGCTCTAGGTTTGTGATCAATATGCCCCCTGATCCAATCAAGCGAGTTATTAAGGGCAATGTACTTTGTAGTAGTGACCTCCCGCCATAGACTACAATCAGTAAGCATGTGCCAACACAACTTAGCAGCCAGAGCTTTTGAAAATAGGTGAATATATTTGATGCCCCATCCACCCCACTGTTTTGGAATGCAGATACGTTCCCAAGCAATCCATGCAAAAGTTCTGTCTGTGTCTCGATTCCTCCAAAGGAATTTCCTACTAATGCTCTTGACCCGATTAGTCACACCAATAGGTATCCAGGCTAGAGACATCCAGTAAATAGGAATGGCTTCGAGTACTGATTTGATGAGAGTCAGACGTCCAGCCCGAGATAGCCAACATTGATACCAGATATTTATTCAGCGTTCCACTTTTGCGATGAGCCAGTTCCAATCTTTGATCTGATAGTCATTTGGTTTAAGATGGAACCCCAAGTATTTCAATCCCACCTCAATGTTGTTTTGTACATAGCCAAATAGAACAGTGGAGATGCCGTGTTCCTGCAAAGTGCATCGGGTCATGATGATGGTTGATTTATTGCTGTTGGGGATCATACCCGTTGCTCTGCAAAAACTTTGAAGAATTTTCTCAAATTGTATAGAGTCCTGTCTAGAGCCATCAAGAAATATCAGCACATCATCAACAAATAGAAGGTGAGTGAGGTACATAATTTCATTAATTTGGAGACCATGTAAATTCCCATCCTCTTTGGCCTTTTTGATAAGTACAGATAGTCCTTCCATGACAAGGACAAAAAGTAGGGGAGATAAAGGGCATCCCTATCGCAGACCCCTACCCGCATGAAAAAATTCAGATGTGGTGCCATTTAGGAGGATACTGAATGTTGCATGGCTAATACAACCCATAATCCAGTTGATGAAAGTGGGGGGAAAGCCAGTGTGGATGAGGATAAGATGTAGGTATCTCCAGTTAACCTAATCAAAAGCCTTAGCAAGGTCAATCTTAAGGATGGTGGATTTGAGCTTTTTTGTTTTTATTGAGTGCAGGGCTTCTTGAGCAGTACCAATAGCCTCATGGATCTGTCCATGGTGAAGGAATGGAAAATTTTCTTTGGAAATGTGTTCGGATAATATAGGTTTGATGCGATTAGCAATGATTTTGGAAATACTTTTATAGATGCAATTACACAGAGATATGGGTCTGTAATCCAGAAAGTTGTGAGGGTGATTAGTATTAGGTATGAGGGCGATGAAAGTAGTATTGAAACCATCATATATGCGACCCCTAACCCGGCTGTCTTCAATAGCAAGTAGGAGATCACATCCAATAAGATCGAAAAAATGAATGAAGAATTCAATGGGCCAGCCATCTAGACTAGGGATTTTATCACTATTGAACCATTTAAGAACACCCTCAATCTCACCCATGGTGACCGGACAGTTGAGATCCTCTGATTGTTCCAGGTCCATGAATCTATTGAAAGATCTAGTAATCCTCATAATGTCAGGTAGATCATGTTGGAGAGGGGCTCGATATAGGTTGGAAAAATGCTGAATACCCATATCAGTAAGTTAAGTATGAGTACGGGCCACAAATCCATGTTGATCAGTGAGTTCCCAAATTCTGTTGCCAATTTTCGGGCCATTTGCATGCTGTTGGAAGAATTTTGTGTTCTCATCACCCACCTGGAGCCATATAGCCCTGCTTTTGAGCCTCCAATCCGCCTCCTTTTGGCGAAGTAGTTTTGTTTTGGTAGTCTCGAGTGCAATGAGGTGTTCCTTTATGTCGCTAGATCTAAAACCCAATAGATCTGTCTCAGTGAGCTGAGCAATTTCTAGTTCAATTCTATATAGTTCCGCACGCTCCTGCCTTCTTTTTTCCCACACCCAATCAATAGTCAGGCCTTTTATCCGATTGAGATTATCATTTATAACTCTGGATGGTTCCAAATCAGGGAGAAGGGTATAATGCTGCCACTCCTAGGCTACCAGATTGTGATAATCTGGGTTAGTAAGCCATCTGGAGTTAAATTTGAACGGTGGATGGGCCCTATGAGGTCCAAAAGCCAATTCCAAGAAGACAAGAGAGTGGTCAGATAATCCCCCAAGTCCCACCCATTGATGAGCAAGATCCAACATCTGATGTAATGGCTGTTTGATCAGGAATCGATCCAGCCGACGAGCCAATGCCACAGCCCCCGTCCTGTGGTTCCTCCAATTAGGTTGGATCTTGTTCATCTGAATGTCAATGAAATCGTCCGACTCGATAGCAGAGTAGAAGAAATATGCAAGCGGGTCGGGGGTAGCATTAGGTCCCCAAGATTCAGATATACCCATGGAAAAATTTAAATCACCGCCCAAAATGGTGAGAGGATTTTTGGTCATAGAGAAGTTCAACAATGCTTGCCAAAATGCCTCTCTGTTGAGGCAAGGCCCATAAACATTGATAAGGGTATAGGTGAGACCGTCGCTGCCATAGTTAATATCAATCCCAATAGTACACTGTCTGCTCTAGCTATTGAGTACCCTAATGGTATTTTTGTTGATACCAATGGCACATCCACCCGATCTGCCCCGGGCGTCCAGTGTATAAAAATACCAATTTGGAAATATTGATATTAGCAAAGAGTTAATATACATGCCATCCCACAAATTTTCTTGTAGGAATAGAATATCAATCTGTTGTTGAGAGATAAGTTCCCTGAGCGCCAATATTTTATCGGGGTTGGCCAGTCCCTTGCAATTGAAGGTCAGACAAATCATGATGTAACCGAAACAATGGGTCATCTTACTCTAAGAACTCGAAGAATGGATGATTGTGTGCCTGCCGCAACTTCCAAATTTTCCCGTTTAATGGCTTTTGCCATATCAGATGGTCGACCCCTGGAATTTGTAATGGAACTGAGAGCCCCAGGTCCAATCCCAAGAGCATCACAGGATGGAGGGAGTGAATTGGATCGTAGGTAGTAGGAGTGTCCAGAGGTAGAGGAGTCTGATAGTAGAGGAGATTTCCTAGAGGACAGATCAGCTGATGTATGAGGAATGGTAGGTGTGATAGTAGGTGGGGGCCGAGCAATGGTACAGTTGAGGTTGGGTAGTGAGATACCAGTGAGAAGAGTGGAAGCAGATAAACAAGGAGAAATGATGGATGATGATAAAAAATATGTAATGAAATGCGGAGAGTCGGGAGAAGGAGAGGTACCCGGAACAGTAGTGCGATGCGGAGTGTGTGAAGCCATCTGAGCATGGGTCCGAGCTTGTGTGATCGGCTAGGTAGGGAGAGTGTGAGGCTGCTCTTGGGCAATATCAATCGATGTAGACGGTAGATGTCCCGATGTCCCCACCGATGACATACATGAGAAAACGAAAGGTTCAGTCTGAGTGGCCGCCGAGATAGTTTTCCCCTGAATTGGTGCAGAGTAAACCAACTGTGGACAATCCTTGTACAAGTGCCCCACCTCGTGACATTTCCGGCACCTGAATGGCACACCCTCGTAGTCTAAACTCTGTTGCCAAATCATCCCCTCAAAAAACATGTTGTATGTGTCGTGGAGACCATCCTTGGTGTCCAGAAATATAAGAATGCGAGCCACAGCCCGGTTGTGCATGGTTAAGTAGGAGCGATCATGGTCAAGGTAATGGCCAAAATCCTCCCCAATATTACGAAATGTAGTTTTCGTCCAGAATTGGAGAGGAAGGCCAGGGAGACGCATCCAAATGGGCCCACTTCCTGCATTCTCTTTGTTTGGGTCAAACAGTTGTGTCCATCTATTGAGGAGCACGGGATGCATTTCAATATGCCAGTATTGAGCAAGGACCCAAGCAGTCTAGTCTGAAGAGGCAAAAGAGAGTGAGAACTAGCCACGGACAAGTATGAGAACCTCCGAAAGTGGTTCAAGTATCTCGCCCCAGATCTCCCAAGTCCATTTAATCAGTCGTGCCGCTGAGTATTTTCGGCCCCGAACCCTACCCACCAGAACAATGGCCGCAGTGTGCTCCAGATCCTCCATGCCTCTATCTTGTCCGAAGATTGAGTTCTTGCAGAGCTTATTTTTGGTAATTTTGGGCTTCTTACCCTTGTTTGTACACCCTAGGTGCTGATCACTAGAGCCCTCCGAGTCAGATGATGGGAGCAGAGAGTCAATCACATGAACATCCACTGGGATATTGGTGAAAACCCCCGATGCTACTGCAGGTCCTCCAGTCTCCACTGCACCGTTGTGACCACGGCCCCCAATATTCATCTGCTCAAGATTCTGGGTGGTAGCATTGATGTCGGCCAGATCCGTCCCCTCAAAAGGTAGTGAGAGTCCCGGTTCAACCCCTGGAAATCCCGCTGAGCCCAACGGGGAGAAGGCCCAGAGACTATCGGACAATGGTGAGGGAGTAGCAAAGTAATTAACAATCAGAGTGTCACCACAGGGGGGGCCAGTAGTCACCATGGGGTCGGTCCGAATAGAAGCTGCAATAGTCGCAACAGGAGCATTCGGGTGCATATCAGCATCTTCTTCCTGTTCGAGGCCCCAGATGTCGATACCGGCCAGAGGGTCTTTGGAGTAATCAACGAGCTCCTCGTAGGTACTCATGAAGTTGTATTGGGATGGCTCCAGTTAGGTGGGATTTCAGTCTCACAGTTAGCAAACCAATACCACAGACCCACAAAACGACAATGATAGGACAACGAGAGACAGGGAATGTAGGGCGCGAGTCGGGCCCGCGGACAGACAGGGAAAGCAGGGCCAAGCCGATTCTAAAGGGAGATCAACCCATATAACAAGTAGGGCGCACCAATACCAAACACCCAGCCACCACAAACAAGTGGGATAAACGTAGGAGACAGAGAATAGATAATTACCATAGCCACGTGAATAAAGGTCTGAATGCTCGTAGCAGATAATAGCCAATACAAGTTCAAATAATATTGAAATCCCGAGAGAGCGTGTATTCAGATGTTCGCTAGATCCGAGGCATCAAAACCAGTGATATGTTGCCTCCACCATGGATAGAGAATCACAGGGTTCAGAACCCTAGCTGCCATCGCCCATAGGGTTCTTAACATCAATCCCAAAGTTTTAAGGTTTCTGTGGTGTGAGTTTTGAGCTGTTGAGATTCCGAATTCAATAGCTCAAGACTCCCAAAGTATTCTCCCAACGTTACTTGCAAACCAAATGGAGCAGTAGTCCTAGCTAGGTATGTGTAAAAGATGAAGAATTCTTATGAAGAACTCTAGTAATGAATGATGGACAATACATTGAAAAAAGGAGTAACCCTTTTCCATTAATGTCAAAGGGGGAGGAAAAGAAAGCAGCGGAAGATATAAAATTCTCATAATGAAAGGGGGAGGAATTGTTGGAGGTAGTGTTTCCATCAATGCCAAAGGGGGAGACTGTTGGAAATATTGTCATTGATGGCAAAGGAGAAGAAAGGAGCAACACCAGAATTATCATTGAGGATAAAGGAGTAGATTAGGATCAGCTAGAGTATAAAGGAGAAATAAGGAAAAGAAGGAAAAAGTACAGTGGAGGAGCAGAAAAAAGGCAAAGGATAATTAATATGCAAAAAGGAGGCAAGGAGCAGCAATGTGCAACAAAGAGGCAAAGGAGAAAGGCAATGGAGCAGCTTTATAATTATTACCTAAGGCAAAGGAGTAGAGAGGAGTAGTGAAAAGGCAAGGAGCACATTAGAAGCTTTAGCAAAGGCGCAAAGGTAGCAAAGGAGAAAAGGAAGCAAAGGCAACAAGTTTGGGTCGAGTCGTGCACAAGTGGGAAAAGTCGTGAACGTGCTAGGACAAGTAATGAACGTGTTCAACTAGTGGAGAGAGTCGTCAATGTGAGGGCAGGTTCAGGCTAGTTTGCGTTGAGAACAATGCATGAAGGCACGTGCAATGCGTTCAGTTCTGCGGGCAGAGTCGGGTAAATTTCTAGAAAAACACATTCAATAGAATGTTCAGCGAAGATATCGCAAATCACAATCGAAACAAAAGGCCTGATCGTCTATCGCTAAATTGTAGTGGAAGGAGTATCACAAAACAACATAGACACAAAAATTGCGAAATGCAGGAGATGACGTGGAAGGTGATGTGGCAGACAACATGGACCTGACCCCACAAATCGAAAATACATCTTGATGATGTGGCAGGTGACATGGCAGATGACGTGGCAGGTGACATGGTAAATGATGTGGTAGTGATGTGGCACCCTGACGTGGACCCGAACCCTTTATCACATATCGCAAGTCACAAAGCTCAGAAGGGATAGTGCTTATGTACCACGTTGAAATGTTGAAATGTGAAGAGTGATGAGGGGTCAGATGTGATATGCTTCAAAGCCAAAATCTAAAGGATTCAAAGTCCAGCTATGGGACCCAATCACATATTGCACATTATAAGCTCAGAAGGGATAGCACCCATGAACCATGTTGAATCGCCGAAATTCTAAGTGCAATAAAGGGACCGGACGTGATGCAACTCAGATTTATCATTTAACATATTTCAAATCCGACAGTAAGAGTTTTTCCTTTGAGAAATCACATCAGAGAATGGAAGAGAAATATAGAACCAAATAACAAAAGAAACCCCGAAATACAAAGTGCGAAATGGGCCCAGATGCGATACCTCTAAAAGGTAAATACTAATACATTTAAAGTTCAGAAGCATGAGGTTTTCCTTTGTTAAATCGCATTGGAGAGAAAAGGAGCCTTATAACGGAGAATGCCTGAATGCTGAAGTGCAATGGAAAGTGGATGTGATGCATTCTTCAAAGGAAATGGAATATATTTCAAGTCCAGCCTTACGCCTGTTTAAGTGGAAAAAGGTCTGAATGTGGGTAAAGGAGACTCAAGTAATTGACCAAACGCAGCACAAAGCGCAAAGGCAAAAGTTGAACATTGTGGTAATAAGAAGACATGCACCATGGGTCGAGTCGGGCTCAGAAAGACCTTTGGGCAGAGCCAGGTGTTGAGAAAAGCAGAAAGATTAATGTTGTGGGCAAGAGAAGGAAGCCAGAAAGGAAAAGTTGGGAAAAAGGAGATATGGTGACATTGTTGGAAACACAACAGTTGGGTCGAGTAGGGAAAAAAGGCAGTTATGCAACACAATTAGAATACAACAGCAGGAACAGAAAAGATAAGGGACAACAAGTAGAAAATACAAATACACAGCAAAGCTAGAAGCTGAAAGGGTCGATTGAAATAATTGGTTTATGTGTAAATGTAAATTCATTTATTATTTATATTGTTTGTGATGCAAAGGCAAGTCTCCGTAGGCATAGGAAAAACTCCAATGAGTGTTGTAATGATTATTTATGTTGTAATACCCTAAACTGAAGTGCAATTAATCGAATGGGTGGAAGGCATAGGGTCAACCCTGCTCACTTCGAATTCCCTATAGAATGCAAATATTCATTTATCTGTATAAAACATGTAATATTAGTTTCCATAGAGGGGGGTTAGATAGCAGCAGAATGGAGGAGAGTTGAAGAACATTAGAGAGAAGCAGAATGGAAGAGAGATGAAGAATGTTAGGGAGCAACATAATGGAAGAGAGTTGAAGAATTTAAGAGAGCTGCAGAATGGGAGAGAGCTAGAGAATGTGAAAAATCTGATAGAGATGATATGCATATCTGAAGCTCATATGAAGGAGATTTGAAGGTAGAGAGGGCATAAGTGAAGGTGGAGGAAAAAATAGCTGATATCCAGGTAAATTGGAATTTTACTCTCATGTTGAGTGAGGGGATTGTAGTTTCCTTTCAAGTTGTAGCTTGATAAATTTCCAGTTGGAGCTGGGTGAGATGGGAGCCTCCTGTGAGTTGTATCCTGCATAAAATACATGGGAGTTGGTGCTTCTGTGTCAGTTTGTATCTTGATAAATGTCTAGTTGGAGTTGGTTGAGGTAGGAGCCTCTTGTGGGTTGTAGCCTACAGAAAATATATGGTATTTGGAGTTTCCTTGCAAGTTTTAGCTTGCATAAATTGAGGTAGGAGCCTCCTGTAGGTTGGAGCCTACAGAAAATCAGTTGCGAGAGGGCATAGGAGCTTGCCTTTGCATCACAAAAATAATAAGATGTGGTTTTCTCCCTTATGGGTTTCCACTTATATCTGGTGTCCATGTGCATAATTATTATGTGTTTATTTGATATGTTAATTTGATTATTACTTTTTGTTCACATATTCAGTCTGCTGATCATTCTTTATTAAGTAGCTTATGAAATGAATTGTTAATGAGTTTAATGAAAAGAATTTTAATGTCCATGAATGGACTAAACTGATTCACCCCCCCCTCTCAGTTTAGTAAAGGGTTCATCAATCAGGGTAGTGCTTGGATAGTGGTGCATCTTTCCACATGAAGGGAAACAAAGAAATTTTCAGTAGCTTGGAGGAGAAGGACCTCCAGATGCATATCGAAATGGGTAACGATGGAAGGTATAATGCTACTGGGATTGGTACAATTACTTTCTAGAGGCAGTCAGGTAAGCCATTTTTATTAAAATATGTAATGCATGTACCAGGCTTGAAGAAAAATATAGTTTGAGTCGCAATGTTGGAGGATAGAGGCTATGATGTTTTTAGTGAAGGAAAATATTTCCTTCGACCTAAAGAAACAATACAAGCCAAGAAGATTGGGATTCAAGTGAAGAATCTCTATAAACTTGATGTAGATGGTTGCGCAACATTAATGGGTAAATCAGACAAAGTGGTGAGCCAAGATGAGGGTGAGTTACACCAGGGAGCTTTGAAGGTCATGCCGTATATTTCTACGGGTCTTCCAAAGGGTACTCTTGCGAAGATAGACACATGCAAGGGATGTACCAATGGGAAGTTTGAGAAAGCCATGCGATTGTCCCTTGAGAGGGAGCTTGATTTGCATGCAGATGAGGAACTCTTGGTTCCAAAGAATGAGCCTGAAGATGTGGAGCAGCCACATGTAGAGGATCACGGAGTGGCAGAAACCACTCAAGCAAAGAAATTTCGAGCCAGATGGGCATCGAGAGTGCATGCAACTATACCTCGAGGTGTGAGGTGGGGTGATGTGCGGAATTGATCCCAAGAAGAAATTTGGGCAGGGTCCTAAAGATGGTGCGTCTCATGGATCGAACCTAGTTGTGAGGAGGCCATAGTACAACAGTAGTAGGATCATTTCTATTGATGCAGTCAAATGTTAGGAGGATAGAAATCAGAGTGACTGGTGTCGGATACTAGAGCGCAGATCAGAGTTGGCAGCAGTGCAGAGTGGATGGATGCAGATGTAAAAAACACAGAGAATTCATTAGACATGTGCAGTAGGTACCAACAGTCAGAAGACTTTGATGACAGATGAATTGTATTGATTCAATTTTTTGGAGGCTATTCAATTTCATAAGTGTTGCATGCAAAAGTTGCATGTGCGATAAACACTAGAGAAGTGTTGCATGTGTGAACAACACCAGAGAAGTGTTGCATGTCACGTGCAAGAGTTGCATGTCGCATGCAAGAGGTTCATGTGTGCATGAAAGGACATTCCTTTCTTGTTGAGAGGGAGTGTTGAAGTTTTCAACAAGAAACAGTACAATTGGCATCCAGAAACAACATGAAAACACCTACACTAGTGTGGGACCACAAGTCGTGTAGTGATGGGTCCTAGCGATACATTAGTGTGAAATTCAATTTATTCAATAAATTGGATATGTGTCAAATTTAATTATCCCTTAATTAAATAGGACAATAAAATGTAATCTTATCTCATAATCACTTGTAATAGTTAACTGAGTGTGATAAACTTAGTTAGATCATGAATTTCGAGTTGAGGTTATTTGGTGAGACATGCAGAGTGATTTTATGTGTTTTAGAGTTCAAGTTGCACTTAAGTGCATGACTTTAATGCATGAGTAATTGGTTAACTCAGTTAGGTGAGTTAAAGTCAGTTGAAATAGTTGTAATTGTTTGTTGCACTAGTGAGAGATCAAGTGAATTAAATCTTATTTAATTCACAATCAATGATCTGCCATGCAACTGATGATTTACTATTAATAACTACATGCATGTCAGTTCCAGTTGGAGACCCAATTGAGACAAAAGGTTAAAGGGAATTTAACTATCAGTTGTGATATTAGAAGGCTGCCCAGATGTAGTTAAAACACCACAAGATGCCCATGATACTATGCACAGTTGAGGAACGTTGAAATTCCTAAATAATAGGGACTGAATTCATCAAGAATTGCATGAGTAAGGTAGGTTGAAGACAGGCTAAGAATTGGCTAAGGGTTGGCCCAATTTTTTTTAGATCATTGTGAGACGATAGAAAGATTGTAGGAGACTCTTGTGAGAAGAGTGCATTGTAATTGTTTCATGATTCCTTGTGGAATATACAATATATGATAGAGGGATTTTGAGCAGCAAGCTTTCCCCAGGAAATTATATGTGTTGTGGTTAGATTTGTTTCTTTCTTTACTTCTTGTGATTGGCGATCGTGTTTAATTTCTGAATTGATTTGTAGAAGGATTCAATATCTTTCTTTAGTACATTGCTTGATCATATTGAATCCATTGATATACATATGTTTGTATAAATGCTACTTGGTTCATGCCCTACTTTTGGGAGAACAACCTCACCACAATGTTGGCCTTGAATTTATCCACTTTGATCTTACCATTGACTTCCCCTCACATCCCAAACATCATTATTCATGATTTAAGAGTACTCTTCCACCATAGCACCTCATCACACATTTTGTTATGTCGCCTCCTTGAAGCCAAAGGGCTCAGAATCAATGAGATCACCCATGAGTACCATATAGTTGGAAAAATTTTATTGTGACCTAATATCCCGCAAGGTCCTCCTAGGAGAATCCACATACTCCTGAGCATATCTCAAGTTTTTTTTAATCCATATTGGTCTCCTGTTCATGAAAGTGGGAGGAGAATCCTATATAGGAGAAGATTCCTTCTCCTCATATTGCTGTAAAGTATAAGTACTTGTAAAATGTGAAACTTTATCTGTCATACAACTTTGAATATTCTTGGTTCTGATCCCCTGCTTCTACTATAACTATGTCATGAGACTTCCTAAAGGCTTTGTCTTCCTAAAAATTCACATATTTCCTTACTAAGAATTTTCCTTCAGGAGGATTGTGAACATGATACGCCTTTGAAGTTTCACTATAACTAATAGATATTCACTTCTATGTCATGGGATCAATATTTATACTCTTCATTAAACAAACATGACAAGATAGTAGGCACCAAAAATTGTGAAAGTGCTCAATCTCAGGCTTCTTTCTTGTGAAATCCTCCTTAGGAGTCTTCCTCCACAACACCTTATGAGAAATTGTGTTTTTAATGTAGACCATTGTGTTGAATTCCACCACCCATAGGAACAAATGTAGGTCTTGGTCACGTATCATGACCTTTAGAGCCTCGATGATGGCCTTATTTTTCCATTCTGTAACCAAATTATATTATGGGGCATATATAATTGTTAGCTCCTTCTTGATCCTTTCACCTTCACAAACACCTTTGTAATTGTTGGAGGTGTCCTCACCTCCATGATCAAATATTAATACTTTGATCTTCCTTCTTGTCAAAATTTTGCACAAGATATTTCGACTCTTGGAATTAACTAAAGAGCTCATTCCTAGTCTTCATAAAGCAGATCTTGTTTTCTCTTGGAGAATTCCTCTATGAATGTAACACGATAATTGTAATCCATCAAATATGTTGTTGAAATCAGAAAACATACATCTAAGTGTACCAAATCCAAGATCCCCTTGGACCTTCTGTTCCTGCTAGGGAAAAGTAACTTTAGGGAAATTTTGGGGTCAAAATAGGATTAAAAAATGTACGAAAAAAATTCATTTTAAAAGAACCAATAGGATCCTAGATGATCATGTTAAACCTAGGGGAAAACATTTTGGAGGGAAAATATGAAAACTACTTTATTCTTTTATTGTATTTTCAACTTATCTCCTTATAGGTTTACTCAATTGTCAAGTGTAGAAACCCATTTGAAGAAAAATTAAATTTCACATCACAAGGACCCACTCCACATACTTCTAAGTAAACCCACATAAATTTTTTTGAAAATAATTAAAAATTGTGTTCAACACACTTTTTTTTATATAATTTTTTGAAATTTTATGACGCGGGTCTACTTAGAAGTAAATAGTGTGGGCACTTATGGGATGTGGAATTTAATTATTCATCCAATGGGTATTTTAACTTGACATTTAAGTAAACCTATAAGGATAGAAACAAAAAAAACAATAAAAAAGAAGTTTTTATTTTTCTTTAAAAATTCATAACTCTTATTTCATTATTTTAACTATTATTTTATTATTTTCCTTAGGAGGGCCATTTTATACCTAAAACATCCCCTAATAGTTTTATGCTTCCAGATTACACACACTTTTCACACACTTTATTTCTCTGTACTGAAATTTGGAAGACCTATCACAATATCCTTTAGCACATTAAGTGTTCCATCCTTCTCTACCATAGCTTATGCAGGCATTGTTATTGTCAATCAATGCTCAACCTAGCTCAAAATATAATTTGTATAACATTTGATCCATATTTATGCAGGAAAAAAATGAAATACAAAAAAAAAAAAAAAAAAAAAACATGGAGCTACATCAAAAACTGAACTTCAATTCATTAATAGTAAATATTGAAAATTGTTTACATGCAGAATGGAAATAAACTAGCTCAGGTGATAGTAGCTTATTTATGAGAAGATATGTGATGGACACATGCCTTATGAAATTTATTACAATGAAGCTCGAGGGCCCTTTTTAATATTAATAAAAAATAGAAAACCCTAAACATCCAAAAACCTATCCCTAGGAGATGAGCCAAAAGTTTGTGGGCCTCGTTTGGGATAGTTGGTACATCAACTTCCTAGGGTCATAACTTTAGCATACGATATCCATTGGATGCATAAAATACCTTGTTATAAATATATATTTAAGTTTTAAAAACCTTTACATAAGCAATGATTTTCCCTATTTTTCAAAAAAACATGTCTTTTAAGGCCTCAAAATGGCTCTGAAAGTTCAGAACCTGAAAAACTGCCAAAAATAGTAAATTTGCTACCATTAAGGAAAGAGAAAGAAACTGTGTTGGGGATCCAAGTGGAATAGGTGGGTGGAAAAAATTGTCTACCTGGATCATTCCTCCACCCATACGAAGTAATTTTACCCATTGCATTGGGTGCCTGCATGAGATGGGGAAACTTCTGCTAAACTTGTTCCCTGTTGAGTTAGTTTCCTTGGCGCAGGATTTGGCTATCTTTGATAACATGATAAATTTGGATCCTATACTTTCAAGTGTTCCTATTATGTGTGTCCATGATCTAATGAGTTGTGTCATGTTCAATTTAGTCGAGGCTAAGCTCTATTGGTGTTAACTGCTCAACAATGTTTGATGTGTCCAACAAAAGTGGAAATTATGGCCGGAGGCGGTCCACATTGAATATGAGGGATACTAAGCTAGAAATTGTTGTCTCCCAAAGCCTTGGTGATTTTATAAGGCCTATATTAGAGTGGTTTAAGATTTTTACGGGCTCCAACAAGGTGTTCCTTCTACATATGTAATCAAAATTTGTCACCCACCTGAAACTTATGTGGCACCTGATGTTGATCAGGTCGTTGTTTGTACTTAGCGTTGGTTTTATCCAAGATGTCATTAAATTGCTTGTGGATGTGCTAAATGCACTCAATAAATTTGGTAGCTTTATCAGCTTCATACTAAACGTGGAAAAATTATTCCAATTTATTTGCAAAAGGCGATGCAACATCAAGGGGACATGATTGTTGAAATCACATGCCCACTTCAAATGGGTTATCGATAGTCGACCTATGGAGAGATATGTGATAGTTTTGTTACACATAGGGAGTATTCTCATCCTATGTCTTTGGATGCTTAGAGTTTTACATGTGTAGTATGTGCATGATCATCCTATTGATGACCTCTGTTTGGCCATCAGTCTAGGGGTGGAATATAGTCAACTTGGGGAGCTTGGTGTCCAAAACTTACCAAAGGCTCAACCAAAATGTGCTAAGGAACCTGCTATCCTGATCTGATATAATGGTCTGTGGGACCCCAAAATGTACCCACACTCATTCAAATAAGATTTTAGCAGTGGATTTTGTTATGATACTCGTCTTCCAGGAAGCCAGTATAGCCATCTTAGAAAATTTGTCGATGACCAAAAATTCATAGTCGTTTCCATGCTTGGTACAATCAAGGCCAGACATATAGTCCATGGAGATTGATTCCTAGGGCCAGATTGGAATAGGAAGAAGAGTATAGAGGCATTCCTTCTTAATTTTTGGCTTGGAGATGGCACATGTAGTGCAAGATATAATGTATTTTGCAACATCCTGTCAAAGAATTGGCCAACAAAATTACTTTTGTAGTATGACCATAGTTTTATCCACACCAAAGTGTCTTGTGACCCTACTATAGTGCACCCCCAAAATTAGCTCAACATGCTTGCTTAAATGAACACAAAGTTAGACAAGGTAGAATGATTTCATCCAGGAGGTGGAAGGTTGGGACTTGTTTGTGATCCAATAGCATTTGGTATGTGGTGACGAAATCTAGATCATCATTATATATTTGTGGCCATCCAAAGGTCTCGTGGCCATAAGATTTGGGAACAACGGTTAGCATTGCGACTGAGGGACAACTAAGGTTGCAACATGATTGATTCTTCCCTTCTTGTATTTAATTTTCAAATGGAATTGTTGCAGATAGGTGGACAACTTCTGATGATGATCATTCTGGAAATTAACTTGTATTTGTATAAACTAAAGCGATTGATGATCTGTGTGGATGCCTGTATCCTTCCTTAGAATGTAATGATTCCATTGTCGACAAGATTTCACGATGGAATTATCATATGTGGGGTATTTTCGAACTGTATCGGAATGTGTATCACTATGATAGGCCATTGAATTCCTTTGTTGGGTGAGAGATGTACCAATATCATAGTCGAATGTGTTTGTCCCAATTTGAAATGGTTATTGCAGGTTTGGAAATGTGTGTACTAGTGTAAAGCAAAGGTGGTGCTTCAACTCAACAAACACCTTTTTTTGGGAATCAGACCCAAAAGAAAATTACTTTGCTCTGCCCCTTGGTAACTTGACTCAAAGACCAATTGATATGAGAGAATCCAAACACGAACCTCTGATAAAATTTGGCAAGGCCCAAAAACTTGCGAAGCTCTGTTAGAGTGGTCGAGTTTGGCCAATACCGATTGACTTGGATCTTATATGGATCCACATGCACACATTTATCATCAATGATGTAACATAGATATTTAACTTAGCTCATGAAAAAGGTGCATTTATCCAAGTTTTATCATAGTTTGTGTTTTCATAGTGTTTGAAGGACATGTCAAATGTATTGCAAGTTCTCTTCCCAATTCTTGTTAAAGATGAGGATTTTGTCCAGATATACAATGATGAACGAGTTGGTGAAGGGTTACAAGGTGTCATCCACTAGCCTCATAATTTTTGCGATGGAATTTTTCAACCCAATGGGCATGACCAACAACTCAAAAAGTCCCTTCTTGGATTTGACGACAATATTTCGTACATTTGTGGGTTCTAATGGAACCTGGTGATAGCCAAAATTCAAATCAATATTGTTGAAGTAACTGTCCCCCTTAAGTTTTTCAAGAAGGTAATAACTATGTGGGATTGGATACTTGTTCCTGAAATTGATTTTATTTAGTGTATGATAGTCAATGCAGAGTCTCCAGGTCCCATCCTTCTTCTATACAAGTACAATTGGATTCCCACAAGATGAGGAACTTATTCAGATGTGATATTTTTGTAGAAAGTCTTGGACTTGCCACTTGATTTCTTAATTTTCCATAATAGAGAAGTGTTATATCATCCCATTAGGTATAGGTGCTCTGGGGGTCTGATCGATCGAATTATTGACCTGACATTGCAAAGGTACCCCTATGGGTGAGGATAATATGTCCATGTATTCTTCCAAGAACTTATCCACTTGCTTTTGTTGTGTGCATGAATCCTTATTGGGGGCCATGGATGTGGTCATGAACTTTCCCTTATTTCCCAATCAAATCAGAAAGGAAAAAAATTTCCCAGTCTAGGATATGATCTTGTTGCATTTCTTAGAAAAATAGAAATTAAATGGTGGTAGGAAAGGCTACCTCCAGTATCTTGTATAACATATTACCAAAAATGATAATAATATTGCAAGGAATGGACTCATACACAACATGATGCTTCCAAAATTATGGTTGTCCTAATATGATCTAGGTGAATATTGGTGGCCACCCACATATTCCACCTAGACCCTGAGTCAGTTTCAACAATTTCCTTGTTTATAGTAGCAATTATTATTTTTAGCATTTTTTCGGGTCCTGAACTTCCAGAGCAGTTTTGACCTCCTAAATGGCATTTTTTTGAGATCCGTTGCAAGCCCATGAATGTAGGAAGGGGCCTGTGGCAAATCTTAGAGTACTCAAAGAGATATTTTTGATGATATATTGTACATGCCAAATGTAGATAATATGACCAAGTTACGACCACGGGAAGTTGGCTGCCCAACTAACCCCAATGGGCCCCACAAAATCTTGCTGTTCCATATCCTAGGGTTAGGATTTTGGTTGTTTAGGGTTTTCCCATGTTTCTCAATAATAAAACTGCCCTTCAACCTCATTGTAATGCAGTTCAAAGGCATGTATCTGCCACATATCTTCTCAGAGATAAGATACCATCTCCCGAGCTAGTTTATTTTGCATTATGCATGTAAGCATTTTTCAGTATTTGATATTACTCTGAGTTTATGTTTATTTATGTATTTTATTGTGTTTGAGCATAAGTCTGGATCAGTGGTATCATATCAATATGCTCTTTCTCAATCTTTCTTTGCATGTCCCCGATGAGGTCACAGTATAAGGAGTTAGGGCTCGATCTGGTTGAACCTTTGCAAGATAGGCCTCATAAACCCCGACAACCTCCCATGGCAGAAGACAAGAAAGACGAGGGAGCTAGATATCCTATCAAAATATTGCTCGAGGAGGCCCTCAAGAAACATAGGAAAGCGATGATGAATAAATTTTCCCAGATCCTTCAACGACTAACCATCGACGACACATATTCATCCAGCAGCCACTTTGGAGGCATCCCACCTTTTAAGGTAGAATTAAACTTTGAAATTCCCATATTTGAGTTCCAAATATATGCAGACGTCATAGATATATGGTTGAATATACTAGAAGGTTATTTCTCAGTTCATTACTTTTCTAATCAGGAAAATATTACTTTTGCACTCCTTAAAGTCACCCCTCATGTCAAGGACTGGTGGGAAACCTACTGTGAGCAAAAAGATGAGAGGAAACCCTCCCTGTTATCCATTGTTCTAACTTGGAGTTATTTCCAAGACGCCATAAAGGAACAATATTATCCCATGGGGAGCTATGAGGAGAAGTAGATACAATGGACTACGTTGCGACAACAAAGGGATCAAGATGTGCATGAGCTAAAGAATTTGTTTGATACCTTGTGCACAAAGTTGGGTATCAAAGATTCAGAGAAACATTTTGTGTTGAAGTACCACAACTATCTGCATAGATATATTCAGGAGGAAATGGAGTTCCTCGACATCTCCTCTCTTGCTGTAGCATACCGATATGCTTCCAAGATTGAGTAGAAGTTCAAATGGAAGAAGCTATACTTTGGATATGCGAATCAGAACTAAGGGAAAGGCCCCCCCAAACCACAGAAACAAAGGACAAAGCCAAGGTGGGGCAACCCAGGACAACCCGCCAAAGCCACAAGTGAAGAAAAACACCGCGAAGCCAAATAAGGACACGAGAAAGTGGTGTGAGTTCCATAAGAGCTCCACTCACAGCACAAGTGAGTCTTGGGCCAAGCATTCATTAGTGGCCAAGCGGAAGGCTTCTGAGTCAGATGCATGTTCTGACACTGAATCAGAACTTGAAAAGGGGAATGACAAAGGGAACTAGATTATCGATGCGGAGCCCAACACCATTGTTACTACCACCAAGATCCAGAAGGATAGTCCCAAAGATCCAGAGAAGGGGGAGTGCCTCTTCCATTTGTTTAGATTTAACAAGATTATGAGCTTAGTGAAAAGTAAGCACCTTCACTAAGTGGGGTCCATAGGCTATTTTTAGGTGTATGTCTATTTTTAGACATGGTGAGCATATTCTATAAGTTGCAGGATGCTATTTGTAGATGGATGGTCAAATGTGAAAAATTGATGAAATTATAGTTTTAGAATATTGGGCGAAGTCTATTTATAGATCGTTAATATAAAAATAGATGCATGTCGATTATTATTAGCCCTTAATAATAATCCGACAATAAATATCAACTTATTCTCTTGGAGCACTTTATTTCAGTGAAAATATTTGGAAAATCAGTGGGCTAAAGGAATTACGCAATTCCTAGGGTTATTGGTGGCTCATGCATGGAGGAATCAGTTAGAACTGAAGTGGCAAGGTTATGACAGAGTTGGAAGAGTAGTTAGGGGAGTTGTTATTTAGTTTAATTAAGTTGTGCTAGTTGTAACTAAAGATACACTAGTGAAATATGAGTGAATTAATTATTTAATTAATTCACAAGTAGTGTCTTACTTGCAATTGAACAAATACAGCAGTTAACTACTTGCATGTTAGATCCAATGAAGACCCAGTGGTGAGATAGGTGAAAGGGTGAGATGGACTATCTGTTGTGACTATAGTGATGCATTCAATGCATCTGACACACATTGGAGATGCCAATGAGGATTGCGCAGTCAAGGCAAGGCAAATTCGAATTCATTCAGGGGTCTTCTTCAGCAGGGACTGCATAGTGGAGGTAGACTATTAGGAGGCAAGAAATTTGTGCATAGATATGCAAAATTTTGCATGACAGTGTGTAAAGGTTGTTGATTGTACTGAGAGCTTGATGTACTAAGATTTGTATGATATTATTACATGATCCGTTGATATACATAATCTATGATAGCTGGGCTTTTTAGCTTTAGTATTTCCTATTAAACAACTGTGTTTATGTGCGATTGATTTTATTCACATGTGTTTGCAATTGGCGATTTAATTTCTGCAAAATTAACAGTGGAAGGATTATGTATTTAACATAAGATTAATTTGTTAGATCAGGAGAATCCAGTAATACATCAGTATTAATAAATTCTACATGGTATCGGAGTAGTGTTAATCACTGGAGATTGCAATAGTGAAGAGGTGCTAAGTTTTGTGCTGGTGGACAATTCGAATTTGCTGCAGAAATTTCTTGGTACGACAGTTGAGTATTCATTGAAATGTATTTCAATGGATTGCAATTGGAGTATTCCCTTGAGGGTAGCTCGAATTACATAGCCTGGAAGGATAGGATGGAGGTGTTTCTTGAAGATAATGGACTGAAGGAGTTCATCGATAGCGATGTTCCTAAGCCTACTTCTAGCGATGTTGCATTACTTGATGCATGGCAAAAGAAGGTAGCAAAGACAAGAAGAATTATGTTGGAAGGTGTGAAGGACCATATTGTGTCAAGCCTTCATGCGAAAGCCACTCCATTTGCAATGTGGAAGGCTTTGATAGATCTTTTCCAAAGCAGCAACGACCATAGGAAGTTGGCGTTGAAAGATAAGCTCAGAAAAATCAAAATGGAGAAGGGCGACAGTATTCCAAAATATCTCACGAAGTTTCTCCAATGTAGGGATGTGCTGGGAAGTGTGGGAATTACAGTTGCGGATGATGAATTGGTGAGCTTGGCTATCCTTGGGCTTCCGAAGAGTTGGCACAACTACGAAGACTCTATCAATGGACGGGAGAAACTACTGGAATGGGAGCGACTTTGGTCGGATCTTGTGCAGGAGGAGATAAGGCGGAATACTAGGGATGAATCTTCATCGAAGAATGATGATGAAGATAATTTCACTTTGGCTGCCAAAGCAAGGAAAGGGAAGGGGAATAGATCCCATCCAAAATCCGAGGCTAAAGGCAAGAAGCTGGATTTTTCCAAAGTGAAGTGTTTTCACTGTCACGAACATGGGCATATTGCCACTAATTTCCCACAGAAAAAGAAGAACAAGAAGGCTGCTGGAGTTGTAGCGGATGAGGCCTTAGCCTCGAAATTTGAACTTTATTTCTCCTTGATCACATTCTTGGTTTCAAGTGCAATGGGATCGATGTAGTATCTTGATAGTGGTGCTTCCTTCCATATCATGGGAGACAAGGAGTTGTTTAGTGACTTGGAGGAGAAGGATCTCCAAATGCATATAGATATGGGTGACGATGGTAGATACAATGCGATCGTCATTGGAAACATTACCTTTGAGAGGGAGTCAGGTAAACCATTTATGTTGAAAGATGTTATGCATGTTCCAGGTTTGAAGAAGAACTTGGTCTTGGTCGCTATGTTAGAGGACAGAGGTTATGATGTTGTTTTCAGCGAGGGAAAAGACTTCCTGGGACATAAAAAACGTGCCAAACCAAGAGGATAGGGATTTGAGTTAAGAATATCTACAAGCTGGAGGTATATGGCTCCACCGCAATGATGGGTAAAGTAGAAGAAGTGGTGAGCCGAGATGAGGGCAAATTATGGCACAGGAGATTGGGCCATCTTCACCATGGCGCCTTGAAGATTTTGCAGCAGATTTATACTGGAATTCCCAAGGGTAATCTTGCGTAGTTAGATCAGTGCAAGGGATGTACTATGTGTAATTTTGTGAAGACCACCTTTCATGAGAAGGAGAACCGTGCTTCAGTGATCCTGGAGAGAATTCACACAGACGTGTGTGGACCTTTTTCGGTTGCTTCAACAGCAAAACACAATTATTATGTTATATTTTTTGATGACTATTCTCGTAGATGTTGGATCTACTTCATGTGGAAGAAGAGAAAAACATTCTCAAAGTTCTGTGAGTTTAAAGCATTGGTGGAGAAGGAGTCATGGAAGCAAGTGAAGGCTCTGCGGAGTGATAATGGTGGTGAATATATCTCAAACGAATTCAAAGACTTCTTTAGCAAAGAAGGAATTCAAAGAGAAATCATAGCGCCTCATAACCCATAGCAGAATGGGGTCATGAAGAGGAATAACAGAACAATCGTGGATGTTGCACGAGCTATGTTGCATGACCAGGGCTTACCGATGCACTTGTAGGCGGAAGCATGCAATACTGCGGTTTATGTGCAAAATTGTTGTCCTCATAGAGTACTTGGAATGAGTACACCTGAAGAAGATTTTACTGGTAAGAAGCCTGATATTTATCATTTAAATATTTTTGGCTCATCTGTTTACATTCATGTGACAACCAGGAAGAAGCTAGAGCCGAATGCATAAGTTGGGATATTTGTGGGGTACACAGAAACACCCCATAATTATCGTGTGTATTTGTCAAACAGTTAGATGACTGTGGTGCGACGGGATATACAATTCAATGAGGTGAAAGCCATGAAGTTGTCGCTTGTTAAGGAGCCACACTTGCATGCAAAGGAGACTTCTTGTTCCCAAAGATGAGCCTCTAGACGTGGATCAGTCACAGGGGGAGATTCAGGGAGTGGAGGAGTCCACTCATGCAGAACCAAACATCAAAACTAGAGGAAAGCATACCACAGAAGCTAAGAGACTGAAGCTTGATGCGACAAAGAATGTAGGAGTCCCTACATCACAGTGCAGATAGAGACAGTCACCTGAACGATTTACTGGATACATGACTCTTATGAGAAAGTGTATTGTGACAGAGCCATCTTATTTTGAAGAATCAGTGTAGAAGCCTACATGGATAGATGCCGTGGTGGAGGAGTATAACTCCAATGTCAGAAACAATGCTTGGGAGATTGTCCCAAGGCCGATTGGTAGATCAGTGGTGGGTTCAATATGGATCTACAAGGTAAAGCAAGCTGCTGATGGGAGTGTCGAGAAGTATAAGGCAAGATTTGTTGTCCGAGGCTTCTCACAGATCGAGGGGATTGGTTATGAAGAAACCTTTGCACCTATCACACAGTATTCTTCCATAAGGACCATCCTTGCTCTCTCAGCACAGATGGGTTGACACATTCATCAGATGGATGTGAAGACTGCGTTCCTTAATGGGATCATTGAGGAAGAAGTGTACATTGAGCATCCTGAAGGATTTGAGATTTTCAGTAGTGAGTCGCATGTGTGCAGACTCAAAAGAGCGTTGTAGGGGCTGAAGCAAGCACCTCGTGCTTGGTACACATAGATCGACAGCTATTTCATCAGACTTGGCTTCACCAAGAGTGAGGCGGATGAAAACCTGTGCCAAATTGTGGTGGAGGGTAGTATTTTAATCATTGTTCTCTATGTTGATGATTTAATACTAATGGGTGATGAGCAGTTGATACACTCATGCAAGGCAGATCTTGCAAAGGAGTTTGAGATGAAGGATTTGGGCCTCCTTCATTATTTCCATGGATTGGAAATATGGTAGTGAGAAGGTGAATTTTTTGTGTCTCAAGGAAAGTATGCTTGGGAGATACTTGGTAAGTGTCACATGGAGGATTGCAAGCCCATGGATAATCCTCTTCCAGGAAATTAGAGGGAAGAGGATGCTACATCGGCAGAGGTAGTGGATGCCACTGTTTATCCACAGTTTGTGGGTTCAATCATGTATTTAGTTAATACAAGACCAGACATATGCTATGCGGTGAACCAGCTTAGTCAAGATATGGTTAAACCTACCAAGCTATTTTGGAAGGCAGGGAAGCATGTCCTGAGATATCTCAGGGGCACATCTGAGTATGGCTTATGGTACAGACGGATGGATGAGGTGAAGTTGAATGGCTTCACGGATGTAGATTGGGTAGGCAGCCCAACAGAAAGAAAGAGCACATCAAGAGGGGTTTTCTGTATCAGATCTACAACAGTTTCTTGGTACAGCAGGAAAAAAATATCCGTGGCACTCAGTTCAACGGAAGCAAAATACATGGCAGCAAGTCAAGCTGCATGTGAGGCTATCTGGATGAGGAAGATCCTAGTCGGTTTGTTCAGTTCTCATTTAGATCCTACAATGATACATTGTGATAATCAGATTTGCATTAAACTCTCGATTAATCATGTGTTTCATGATAGATATAAACATATTTATATCCGATATCATCATACCATAGATTGTGTGCAGCAGAAGATCATGTTTCTTCAGTACATTCCTATGAAAGATCAAGATGTAGATATTATGATGAAGGTGCTCAATAGGAGAAAATTCAAGTACCATAGAGGCAAGATTGGGGTGAAGGATAATCCCTGTCTTATTGAGAGGGAGTGTTGAGATTCAACAAGATGATGAGCTTAGTGAAAAGTAAGAACCTTCACTAAGTGGGGCCCGCAGGCTATTTTTAGGTGTAATTCTATTTTTAGAAATGGTGAGCATATTCTATAAGTTGCAGGATGCTATTTGTAGGTGGATGGTCAAATGTGAAAAATAGATGAAATTCTATTTTAGAATATTGGGCGAAGCTTATTTATGGACTGTCAATCTAAAAATAGATGCATGTCGATTATTATTAGCCCTTAATAATAATCCAAAAATAAATATGAAATTATTCTCTTGGAGCACTTTATTTTAGTGAAAAGATTTGGCAAATCAGTGGGCTAAAGGAATTACACATTTCCTAGGGTTATTGGTGTGCATGGAGGACTCAGTTAGAACTGAGGTGGCAAAGTTATGACAGAGTTGGAAGAGTAGTTATGGGAGTTGTTATTTAGTTTAACTCAGTTGTGCTAGTTGTAACTAAATATACACTAGTGAAATATGAGTGAATTAATTAGTTAATTAATTCACAAGTAGTGTCTTACTTGCAATTGAAAAAATACAACAGTTAACTACTTGCATGTCAGATCTAGTGAAGACCCAGTGGAGAGATAGGTGAAAGGGTGAGATGGACTATCTGTTGTGACTATAGTGATGCATTCAATTCATATGACACACATTGGAGATGCCAATGAGGATTGCATAGTCAAGGCAAGGAAAATTCAAATTCATTCAGGGGTCTTCTTCAGCAGGGATTGTGCAGTGGAGGCAGGCTGTCAAGAGGCAAGAAATTGGTGCATAGATATGCAAATTTCTGCATGACAGTGTGTAATGATTTTTCATTATATTGAGAGCTTGATGTACTAATATTTGTATGAGATTATTACATGATATGTTGATATACATAATATATGATAGTTGCGGTTTTTAGCTTTAAGCTTTCCTATTAAACAACTGTGTTTATGTGCGATTGATTTTCTTCACATGTGTTTGCAATTGGTGATTTAATTTCTGCAAAATTAATAGTGGAAGGATTATGTATTTAACATAAGATTAATTTGTTAGATCAGGAGAATTCAATAATACATCAGTATTAATAAATTTCTACACTAGTCTCAAATGTGGGTAAAGGGTTCCCCATTGTAGTTCATTGTCGACAGTGGGAGCCAAAATAATATCAATTCAGTAGAGGTCATGAAGTGGTTGGTCCTGCCAACCACATCACACCCATAGACATACGCCATCGGGTGGCTTCACCAAGGACAAGATCTTTGCGTCAGCCAATAGTGTTACCTTCCCTACAACATCAAGTCCTTCACAGATGAGGTATTATGTGATATTTCTCCTCTTGATGTTTGTGATGTATTATTAGGACAACCATGCTTATGGAAGCGACGTGTTGTTTATGAATATATTCCTCACGATGTTATTGTAACTTTGGGAAATAATTTGTACATGATACCAGAGGTAACACTGCCTACCGCCATCATTTGATCACTGCAAAATAATCTAGTAAGCTCATTTCCAAAACTAAGGAATTTTTTTCCTGATGATCTGCCTTGAGGGCAAGAAGAATATTTTGGTCATGGCCTCCAGAAAAGTCTCCTCCACATGGAAAAAAAAATTGGATAAGGTCATGGAGGAGTACGGGGACATATTCACCTCACCCGCAGGATACCTCTACATTTTTAGGTCAAGCACTTCATCGATCTGACCCTAGGCATGCTGCTACCCAATGAACTGAACTATCAGTGCTCTATTTTGGAGAACGATGAAGTCAAGAGGAAAATTCAAGATATGTTTCATAAATGTCACATTCGGTCGAGTTCATCGCCTTGTGGGAGCCCTAAAAGTGAGCACTTGATCTTGTATGCACTTGATCGGGTGCTAAACAATATCACTGTCTAGACTTGGTATCTGGTCTCGCCGATTGATGACGTTCTGGACCAACTCAAGGGGGGGGAAATATTTTGAGCAAGATTGACTTGAATTTTGGGTATCAATAGGTACCAATTGAACCCTATGATGTGTGTAAGTCTACCTTCAAATCCAAGGAGGGCCTTTTTGAGTGGTTGGTCATGCATTTCAAGTTGATGAATGCCCTCGCAACCTTCGCAAGGCTGATGGAAAACATCTTGAGAAAATTTACCAACTCATTCATGGTGGTGTATTTGGATGAAATCTTGATCTTTATCCAGATTTGGGAAGAGCACCTCCACCACATTCGACAGGTCCTCCAAATACTGCGGAAACACAATTTATGTGCCAATTTGGAGAAATTCACTTTTGGTAAGACCCAGGTTCAATATCTAGGATACATAATTAATGAGCGGGGGGTGCATGTGGACCCAACCAAGAGCCAAGTCATTTGGGATTGTCCATCCCCAACCACTCTAACAGAGCTCCATAGCTTTCTGGGTCTTTCCAATCATATCACTTGGCCTTTGAGTCAAGTTACCAAAGGGGGAGAAAAAGCCATATTCTTTTGGTCTAAATATCAACATAAGGTGTTCCCAGAGTTGAAGCATCACCTATGTTCTGCATTAGTGCTCACATTACCAGACTTGGATCAACCATTTGAGATCAAGACAAATACCTCTGACTATGCTATTGGGGAAGTTCTTATTCAGTAGGGACATCTATTGGCCTATCATAGTGAGACACTTTCAGACACAGCTTGTAAGTATTCCACATATGACAAAGAGATGTATTCCATTGTGTAGGCTTGCTGACAATGGAAGTATTACATTTTGGGGAAGGAAATGGTCATCCACACATATCACCGACCCTTGTAGTTCATACAGACACAAGGGAATTTGCAGAACAATTGCCATAAGAAATCGTCCACATACCTGCAACAATTTCATTTAAACATAAAGTACAAGAAGGGAAGCAATAATTTTGCATATTTCCTTAGCCAACCGCTGATTGTGGTGCTAACCACTGTGCTCAACTCTTGTGAGCATGAGACTTCAAGTTGGCTACATCTCTACAAAAGCGATCCAGAATTCGACAGTACATATCGGATGCTCCTCGAAGGTAAGCAAGTTCCATATTTTCACTTCCAAGATGCAATGTTGTGCCACCTAGGATACCTCTTTGTTCCTTCAAGAAAGTGTGCCAATATGATTTGGGAAGCACACTAAAATTGGGTTGCTAGAAATTTTGGGGTTGAGAAAGTAGTGGCAATACTGTAGAAGTATTCTTGCACTGCCTGCGCCATCGCCAAACTGGCCATTAAGAAGCAAGGCCTATATACTCCACTTCCTACCCCTATTAAACCTTGGGAATCCATCTCCATGGATTACATGTTAGGCCTTTCTTCTACCAAGCATGGGAATGACTGTGTTTTTGTAGTCATCAACCGATTCTCCAAGATGGACATTATGGTGGCTTGCAAGAAGAATATCACAGCAGAAGCCGTTGCTAAATTCTTCTTTGATCAAGTGTGGGTACACTTTGGGGTCCCATAGTTAATTATCTAAGATCAAGATAACATATTCCTCATTACATTTTTGTCAAGTCTCTAGTAAATGCTGGACACCAAACTCACTAATTCCACAACTTTTCACTCCCAAACTGATAGCCAAACATAGGTCATGAACAAGATGATTGTACACATTATGTGCATGTACAAATTGAAACATCCACTCATATGGGATGAAATCCTTCCCTATGTCCAAAAAAATTGTAACCAGTATCTCCACTATTCAATTGGCCACAACCCCTTTCAAGTGGGTTTGGGATTCCAACCATTATGCCCAATTAATGTGGCCATACCATTTACAAATACTCAGGTAGATTCGGCTCATGTTCAGTCCGAAGCTAGCAAGGAAAATAGCTTCATTGAGAGCATTCACCATATCTGCCAACATATCCGTGACATCTTTGAAAAATCCAATGCTAAGTACAAGCAACGACATGATAAGCATCGGGTGCCACACAAGTTCCAAGTGGGAAATTTTTTTTTAGCTACATTTGTAGAAGGAGTGCCTTGCTAGACCCACTGCAAGCTTCTTCGCCTCCAATATGGGACATACACCATCTCCAAGGCTATAGGAGACAATTCCTTCGAGCTGATTATTCCACCGTTCCTTGGTCTACACCCAGTGTTCAATTTGGACTGCCTTCGGCCCTACTTTCTGCCATTACTAGATACATCCGACATTGCAGAACAACTCACACCAATGGAGTTAAAACCGGACTGCATGGAAAAAGCCACAAATGATAAGATCATGGACACATAGATCAATCACGTGGTCTTCACTCAATGAACCTCTAACATATCATGTGTAATCATAGGATATTAAACAATACCCTTGATTTGAGTGCATATTATAAAATGCCTCTAAAAATCACATTATTTAACCCCCTACAAATATAAACCCAATACACCTTCCCAATTTAAAAAGCCCCTACTTTCACTATATATTGTAGGTATCCATTTTTTCATTAACATTTTTAATACCCCTTTATATTTTTTCATTAACTTTGAGCTTCATTTTTTATACCTGCCAATATAAAAACCCTTTACCCCCTATATATCCCCCAATATATTATGTCAATTTTTCCTAGTTAAAGATCCCCCAATATGAACCCACATGCTATAGTATTACTCCCACAATGAATCCCCTGTGAGATCAATAACACCCACCATAAGAGGATCTAGCTATATCGAGTTGTCAAAGCAGACTAACGCCTTCACCATGGCAAGTGGTTCACTAGGGACCAGGTTCAACATAAATTTCCTCACATCATGGAGGCTCTACACATATTGGGGACCATTTCTTCCTAAGGGGAGAGGAATGATACATGTGGATATTGGTGGCCACCTACCTATTCCAACTACATCCCTATTCATTTTCAACAGTTTCCTTGTTTATAGCAGCAATTACTATTTTTAGCAAATTTTCAAGTCTCAAACTTCCAGACCATTTTTGACCCCTAAAGGACATTTTTTTGAGGTTCGTTGTAGGCCCATAACCACAGGTCCATGCAAGGTCATGCAGAAAATACTATAGTACTTGGAGTGATATTTCTAATGATATATTGTACGTGCCAAACATAGATAATAAGACCAAGTTATGACCCTGAGAAGTTGGTTTCCCAACTAACCACAATGGGACCCACAAACTATTGGTGTTCCATCTCCTGGGTTAAGATTTTGGTTTTTTAGGGTTTTCCCATGGTTTTAAATAATAAAAAGGCCCTTGAGCCACATTTTAATGTATTTCATAGGCATGTAGCCTCCACATCTCTTCTCAGAGATAAGCTACTAATGTCTGAGCTAGTTTATTTTCCATTCTGTTTGTAGTCTTTTTTTAGTATTTGATATTAATTAAATGAAGCGTTATTCATGATGCATCTTTATGTTTATGTTTATTTTTGTATTTTATTGCATAAATCTGGATCAAAATAATACATCACAAAACTCAAGAGGAGCAACATCACAAAGTACCTCATCCGTGAGGTGCTTTACATTCTAGGGCAAGCAACACTATTGGATGATGAAGAGATCTCACCCTTGGTGGAGCCATCTGATGGTGTATGACTTAAAATGTGGTGTTTTCGGTAGGAAATAATTATTCACAAACTCAACTGAGATGAGTTTTTTTTGGCTCTCGTTGTAGACGATGAAATACAACGGAGAACCCTTCACCCACATATGTGAGTGGAAGAGATGCTCCCCCTCGGAAATTTTTGGCTTAATATTCTAGACCTTGGTAGTGGAAACAATGGTGTTGGGCTCTACATCGATAATCTGCTTTCCCTTGTTAGTCCCCTTATTAGGTTCTGACTCAGAGTCAAAACATGCATCTGACTCTGAAGCTTTCAACTCGGCCACCAGTGACTGTTTGGCATGACACTCATTTGTGTTATGGGTGGGGCTCTTGTAGAAATCACACAAATTTACTGTGTCATTATTCATCTTTGTGGTGTTTTTATTTTCTTGCGTCTTTAACAGGTGAAATTAGAAAAATTGGACAAACACATAGCTAATTCTCAGCCTTCCTTTAACGTTCCTTGCTCACACAATTCCTGAATAATTAAGCCCCTATTAAATAGGAGAATCAACCTTCCTTGATTGCGTGATCCATCATGGATTCCTCATGGATTTATAATTACACTTGGGCAATTCTCTAAAAATACAACTGATATTTATGTTCCCTTTAACCTCTATCTTAATTCGGTCTTCCTCAGAATTGACATGCATGCAAATATTAATAGCGAATCATCAGTTATCGCATTGATCACTAGTTGTGAATTAAATCTAATCTAATTCACTGGACCTGTCACTAATTCATCGCTCAATTACAACTAGTTAAATTGATTTTAACTCAATTAATTGATTTAACTAATTACACCTGCATCCCACTAGTGAACTACTGCAATTGCACCGCCAACATATTAGGATCACTCTATATGCCTCATATTTGACCCTCAACTCAATTTTCTTAAGCTAAATTAGTCATCATGAATTAGTTAACTGATACAAGTTGTTAAGAGATTAAATTACAATTTATTTTCTAATTTATTTAAGGGAAAAATAAATTAGACATCCACATTCCTCACTAGTGTGTAACTAAAATTCATCACTGAATTTCCTCACCAGAGTGTGTGAAATTTTTGTCCTTTATGGTTGCCAATTTCATTGTTTCTTGTTTCAAATCTCAACAATGTGCACCCCCTAACAGTATGCATGATCTTCCTCTTTCTAATATGAAGAATAATGGTGGAGCATAATTTTTTTCCTATGATGCCCAAATTTGATCAACAACAAGCCATTGATGCCTTGAACATTTGAGGCACATTGTTAGGTCCCTATATTACTAGTGCAGTCGCTTATTGTTGTTATTTTAACCCCCTTATTGTTATTTTTTTACACCTGTAACCCCAATATTGTTATTACTGTGCCCTTACATTATTATTGTTAGGTCGGCTACGATTATATTGTTGATTTGAGGCTTTTGTGATTTGTGTTGTGTGTAGAATCTTATGGATTTATTGCATCCATTTTTTGTTAGAATCTACATTTTGAACCAATCTTTTTTTGTTCATCATTAGTATAGATCAACGAGTTTAATCAGATCTCAACCTAGGATATAAATAAAGGAGAGTGAAAGTGAACAGATGGAAGATGGGTCGGCCTCCCATTTTCCATCCGTTCACTTTCACTCTCCTTTATTTATATCCTAGTTTGAGATCTCACTAAAAAAATTGATATATCCTGATGATGAACCACAAAGGATTGGCTCGAAATGTCGATTCTAACAAAAAATAGATAGGATTATATTATGACCCCATGGACTCCTATATATAGAAGGAGGTTTTGTCATTTGTATCATCCAAGAATTGTTAATTTATGTAATTTATTGGAGGCTTCCCCTCTAAGTGGCTGATTTATAAGGCGTTGATCTCTGTTTTCTTCTATTTATGAAACTGGTTTCATAAAATTTGGTATCAGAGATTTGGATTCTAGGGTTTCGCTGCTCCAAATAGGTCATTGTGGAATGTTCGCTATAACTGTTTTTCTACGAAGGTTCAGAAGATGAAATTTTTATCACATGAAGCTGAAGTATTTAGGAAGTTCGTGTAAAAATTTCAGATATTGGTTCACAATATTTTCGGAGATATGATCCGTGGAAGTTAGGGTTTTTCAGGCTCCCGAATTTCATCTCAAAGAGGTGATCGTGGGAAAATTGTCATAACTCTCTCTCTGAGCATCATATTAAATTATATTAAAAGTGGCTGCAATTACACAGACTTTGGTTTCCTATGTATCAATTTCAGAGCCGAAGGAGGAAACAGTGACACGTGGCACACAGTACAAGTTCACTCTACTGAACCAATACATAATTAGGTAATTGTGGGAGATTGGGAATAAATTTTCCTTGAAGAATCCAAATTAGGTCAGACAGAGATAATTCAGTTTCAATATCGAGCACCTCAAAAGCAAGAAAAAGGTGTGTATTTTTTTCTTCGAATTGCATAAGTCTTGTTTGAAAAATCAATTTGAATTGATTCCAAGGACATATTGTAGAATATATATAATTATTGGGTTCTAAAATCCCCCCCAATAAGCCTTCAGAAGGCTCTATTATGACCCATGAATATGAAGAAGTGCAACATGACATATCAAAATTACAAGAGAAAGTGCACCAAATTTCATTGTCGCAAAGATCAACAAAAAATGAAATGGAAGTTTTGAAGAAAGGCGTGGAAGCTAAGATGGATGGCTTGAAGAAAGACATGGAAGCTAAGATGGATGGCATGGAAGCTGGCATGGAGCTAAGATGGATGACACGGAAGCTAAGATCGATGAAAAAATGAAAGTAACATGGAAAACATGAAGAAGGATCTAAAAGCAGACATGGAAGGTTTCACAAAGTTGATACAATAAATTTTTCCTAATGCTGAAAAGATTATAGAGGAAACTCATGATGATAACAAAATAAATGTTAACCATGATTTCATAAACACTAATGTTCGATGGAAGAACCACCATATTCCAATGATGGATATGATAAAGTTTGATGGCAAGGATCCCATAACATGGACAATACAGATGGAGAAATATTTTTATCTCAATAATGTGCAAAACACACAAAAGGTACGCATTGTAACTTTACATTTAGAAAAAAATACATTTGTATGGCATCAATGGATTTTATCCCGTAAAAAAAATTTCACTTGGTCAATTTTTATGGAGGAAATGATGACACATTATGAGGATACAAAGAGAAACACCTTCTTTAGCCAATTGATAGATCTCAAACAAAAGGGTTCAGTGGTGGAGCACATTGAGGACATCCAAAAACTGAATATAAGGGTAACTAATATTCCAAAGGAACACAAGATTGATGTCTTCATAGGGAATTTAAAGGATAACATCCAACATGAGGTTTTCCTTTGGGAACTAGATTCATTAGAGAAGGCATTCAGGTTGGCAAGAAAAATTGAATGTAAAATTACGGAGACAAGGAAGCCTACCAGTCACATCGAAAAAGATGGAAGTGTTTCTACTCCTAGGCTTCCACAACCTACAAGGTTGGCACAACAACAATTGGAAGAAAAAAGAGCAAAAGGGATTTTCTACAGTTGTGATAGCAAACACACTAAAGGTCATAAGTGTTCCGAGAAGAAAATATTTTACATAGATTGTGAAGAGGAGGAATAAAATGCACAAGAAACTTCAAAAGAAGAGGATATACACCTGGAACCCACCCTAGAAGAAGAATAAATGAGTCCGACCATATCGTGTAATGCATTGGCGGGAATTACCACTCCTAAAACTCTCAATATAGAATGACATATCAAGAAGAAAAAGGTAATAGTGTTGATTGATTCGGGTAGCACCCATAATTTTATTCATTGTAAGGTAGCCAAGGAATTAAATTGCTTCCTATACCCAACACCAGAATGTCAAGTAATGGTTGCAACTGGAGGAACTATAAATTTCTCTGGAAAATGCCATAATATCAAGCTAACCATGTGAGAATATGTATTGAATAGTCCAATGCTTTCCATTCCAATGGGAGGTGCTGATGTTGTACTAGGAGTACAATGGTTAAAATATTTGGGGATGGTAGCTATTAGTTTTCAAGAACTTTTTTTGAGATTTTTTTCGAAAGGAAAGGAAGTCGAATTATGGGGTATCACAGGGAAGCTGGGAAAGATAATAAGCTCTAATTTAATGACAAAGCTTCTGAAGAAAGAACAACGAGGCGTAATTGCACAATTATACACACTAGAAGTTTCAAGATCAAAATCAATGATTTATCCATATCTCCAAAAATTATTGGACAATCATTCCAAGGTGTTTTAAACTCCCAAAGGACTCCCACCTATTCATGATCATGATCATGCTATTCATTTGATTCTAGTAAGTGTTCATCCGAATATCAGGCCTTATAAATATCCTTATCTCCAAAAGAGAGAAATTGAACGTATGATTGTAGAAATGTTAAAGGCTAGTATAATTCAACCTAGTCAAAGTTCTTTCTTTGATCCAATAGTAGTGGTGCACAAGAAGGATGGATCATGGTGCATGTGTCTGGATTATAGGGAGCTCAATAAGCTCACTATTAAAGATAAATTTCCCATTCCTATGATTGATGAATTATTGGATGAATTATATGGAGAAATTTATTTTACCACGTTGGATCTTCGTTCAGAATATCATCAAATTATATTGAAGACTGAAGATATTCTGAAAACAACATTTCGAACTCATGAGGGTCATTATGAATTTTTGGTCATGCCTTTTGGCCTTACCGATGCACCTTCTACATTTCACGGGTTGATGAATTCCATTTTCAAACCCTTCCTTAGAAAATTTGTGCTAGTATTTTCTTATGATATACTAATCTACAACAGGTCTTGGAAGGATCATGTTCAACATGTTGACAGGGTGCTCAAACTATTGGAGGAGAAACAATTATATGCAAAAACATCCAAATGTTTCTTTGGAGTACAAGAGGTGGAATATCTGTGTCACATATGGTATCTCATGAGGTTGTTAAGGTAGACCCTAACTGGGGTTAACAGGGTATTATCGCAAGTTTGTTAATAATTATGGGAGAATAGCATCACCTCTAACAATATTATTGAAGAAAGATGCATTTTCATGGACTCCTGAAGCAACTAAGGCCTTTGAACGTCTTAAAGAGGCAATGTGCCTAGCACCGGTCTTAGCTACACCAGACTTCACAAAAACCTTTATTGTGGAATGTGATGCCTCAGGAAATGGAATTGGTGCAGTTTTAATGCAGGAAGGAAGACCCATTGCTTTGAAAGTCGTCCAATCAAAGGAAAGTATTTACAGAAACCTATTTATGAGAAGGAAATGTTAGCAATACTGCATGCACTAAAGAAATGGAGAACTTACCTAATGGGAAGACACTTCAAGGTAAAAACTGATCATGATAGTCTTAAAATTTTTTTGGAACAAAGACTATCTTCAGAAGAGCAGCAAAAATGGGTCACAAAGATGTTGGGTTATGACTTTGAAATAATCTACAAAAAAGGAAAGCTTAATGTTGTTGCAGATGCACTCTCAAGAAAGAATGAAGAGTTGGAAGCATTGCTTTGTGCCATTTCTATTATCCAACCAGATTGGATAACTGAAGCAAGAGATGAATGGAAGAAGGACAAAGATGTATGGACACTCATCCAAAAGTTACAGCAAGATCCTAGTACATCTGATACATTTAGTTGGAAAAATGATTCCTTATGGTACAAAGATCGCTTATATCTTTGTAAGAATTCCCATCTAAAACAAAAGATTCTTCTGGAATTGCACACTTCTCCTTTGGGAGGACACTCGGGATTTTTAAAAACTTACCACAGGGTGAAGAAAGAATTTTTTTGGGATGGCCTTAAATCTGATATTCAAAAGTTTGTGGCGGAATGTTTGGTTTGCCAGCAGAATAAAGTGGAAACAATTAAGACCCCGGGACTTCTACAACCTTTATCCATTTCAAGTCAACATTGGGAGGAGATTTCAATGGATTTTATCACAGGTTTACCTAAGTCCGAAGGAAAGAGTGTCATCATGGTGGTAGTTGATAGACTTACCAAGTATGCACACTTTTGTGCATTATCTCATCCATTTAAAGCAAGTACAATTGCTACTACATTTATGGAAACAATTCAAAAGCTACATGGAAACCCAAAGATTATTATAAGTGACAAAGATCCCATTTTTACTGGAAATTTTTGGATGAAATTATTTTCTTGTTTGGGTACTCAACTAGCTCATAGCTCATCTTATCATCCTCAATTGGATGGTCAAACTGAGATAGTGAATAAATGTTTGTAAGGATATCTTTGGTTTTTTTGTATCTGATAATCAAACACAATGGGTCAAGTGGTTACCTCTCGCTGAATGGTGGCGTAACACTTCCTTCCATACTGCAACAAAAATGACCCCATTTATGGCACTTTATGGATATCATCCACCATCCATCATATCATCCTCAAGAGAAAATTCTAAGGTTCAAGCAGTGGAAGATCACATCGAGCATCAAAAAGAAGTTCTCCAACTCTTAAAGGATAACCTAAATTTGGCACAAAATCGAATGAAACAACAAGCATACCAACATCTCATCGAGAGAAGTTTTGATGTAGGAGACTGGGTATTTTTACATCTACAACCATACAAACAAATGTCCCTCAAGCAAGCTAAGAAGGATAATAAATTATCGCCAAAGTACCATGGTCCTTACACGGTGTTGCAAAAGATTGGTACTATGGCATACAAATTGGAGCTTCCTGCTTCTTCGCGAGTGTATCCGGTTTTCCATGTTTCATGCTTAAAGAAGGTTATAGGTGATAAACTTCCAGTTCAAATGATATTTCTAAGACTTCATGAGGAAGGAAAAATCATATTGGAACCTAAATATTCATGGAATCAAGAACTGGAAAATTATGAAGTCATTCAATTTTAGAGTATCTCATAAAGTGGAAGAACTTACCCACTAAAGATTCTACATGGGAGGATGTTAATTTTATACAGAAGAGTCCAGAGCTACTCAAGCATTGAGGACAACACTTTTTTGAAGGAGAGGGGCATGTTAGGTCCCTGTATTACTAGTGTAGTCCCTGATTGTTGTTAGTGCAACCCCCTTATTGTTATTGTTGTACCCATGTAACCCCAATATTGTTATTATTGTTTCCTTACATTATTATTGTTAGGTCAGCTAGGATTATATTGTGACCCCATGTAATCCTATATATAGAAGGATGTTTTTTCATTTGTATCATCCAAGAATTGTTCATTTATGTAATGTATTGGAGGTTTCCCCCTCGAAGTGGATGATTTCTAAGGTGTTGATCTCTCTTTTCTTATAATTTTGGAGCTGGTTTCATAACACACATTCAACATGTTCCTTTTCTCATTCAACTTGTTTCCTTATCCAAAATTTTGTGACTATTCTTCCATGCTTGATTGATGACTCCTCATTTTTGTCTAGGAACCCAATTCAAGTTACAATCACGAGTTATATGTCCAACGTTATGGAATTTGAAGCATTCAATTTTGTACATGAATGAGGGAGCATGATTTCTATTGGTGAAAAACTTGGAGTATCTTCCTGCATTTTTTATTCTAGGGAACTGATAGGATTCCTCATAAATTACTTTGTTATATGCCCTACAATCCTTTTCCATGTGCCCAATTTTTTTACAAGAGTAACAATAACAAAAAAATGTTGTTTGATACCTGAAGATAAGGACTGTCTTGGTGCACTTCTTAAGTTGTTCTGCAATGAAATTCTTTGATGATATTCATTACTACTTGTATTAGCATCAACATATCTTCTTGGATCATAGTTTCTTAGAATTCTATTTTGAATCCTTTCCTTACTTCTGATGGAGTTGGGGATACTAGTACAACTTTCAAGCTTCTCCAAATCCTTGTTCTGTAATGCTTTAGGGTTTTCATTACGTGCACTAGAACCATCACCTGCATATCCAATACTATATTTTTCAAGTGGTGATCTTTGGTGAGTTAGGACATTATCCAAGACTTGATAACTTTTTAGATTCTTAGATAGCTTGTTAACTTCATTTGTCAAGAAAACAATCTCTTCTTTAATCATTTCACAATATTCTTATTCTTTGTTAATTGGATATTCATTATGTGTTCTTCTCTCTTTTCTTCCTCTAGCTAAACATTTAGGAAGTTGACTTCTTCTTCATGTCGACCAAAATTTTCTTCAAATTTACTCAAGTCCTTAGATCTTTGGTTGAGATGACTTGTCAAAATTCCTTCCATTGTCTATACTTCGTCTAGTTGAGTTTTTAAAAAGGTGACTTCTTCATTATGTCTCTTCTCATTATGATGCAATTATTCCTCAATATTGTTGAGATCCTCATATTTATTTTACTTTATGCTTTAAAATAATAACTTTTTTCTTTATTTTTTCAAGGACGTGATCAACATCTTGTACCTTCTTCTTGAGTTCCTCATTTTCCATAATATTCTTATATTTTCTATAGAAGACATAAGTTTTGAATTGAGGTCTACTTCAACTACTATTTCAGAGTTATTTTCATCATCATCCTATTTTATGAAATTGGTATCTTCATCCATGTCCTTTGAGTAGTGACTACCTTTGTGTTCTTGGACATCATCTTCTAGATCGGAGGTCATGATCAAAAGTCATTTTGAGTGAAGATCTTGAAGATTCTCCTAAATCTCTTTTGCTAATGGGAATTTCTCTATTTTAAATTTTATAGGACTTGGTAAGCCACTTAGGATGGTAATCATTTATTTTGTATTAAATGATCCTGTAGATGTGTATTTGCTAACAATTTCTTCCCATCCTTCACATACTAGGGTCATAAAAAAGGTATCCATTCTTATCTTCCATATTTCAAAATTTATTCGATTGAATATGGGGGTTTTTCACATTTGATTACCTTATGATTTCTTTACTAAGGAGGAGGTATTTGTTGAGATTCAACAAGATGATGAGCTTAGTGAAAAGAGTCCCCTTCACTAAGTGGGCCCGCATGCTATTTTTGGCGCAAGTCTATTTTTAGACTATGCCTATTTTTAGACATTGTCTATTTTTAGACATGATGATCATATTTCAGAAGTTGCAGGATGATATTTGTGGATGGTTGGTCAAGTTGGAAAACTAGATGAAATTATATTTTTAGAAAATTGGGCGAAGTCTATTTATAGATCGTTGATCTAAAAATAGATGCATGTCGATTATTATTAGCTCTTAATGATAATCAAACTCTAAATAGAAAATTATTCTCTTGGAGCACTTCAGTTCAATGCACAGATGTGGCACATCAGCTGACAGAAGGAATTACACAATTCCTACGGGTTTACTGGAGCTAATGCATGGAGGACTCGGTAAGAACTCAAGTGGCAGAGTTATGACACAGTTGGAAGAAGCAGTTATGGAGTTGTATTTAGTTTAACTCAGTTTGACTCAGTTGAGCTAGTTGTATCTAGTCTAACTGGTTGATACACTAGAGAGAGTGGAGTGAATTAATTAGTTAATTAATTCAAAAATAATAACTCATTAATCAACTGAACAATACATCAGTTAACTACAGTGCATGGAAGTTTCAGTGGAGACCAGTGGAGAGATAGGTGAAAGGGCAAGATAGACTATCTGTTATGACTATAGTGATGCATTGATTGCATAACACATGCATTGGAGTTTCCAATGAAGATTGCGCAGTCAAGGATGAAGTAATTCGAATTCATTCAGAGCTATTCTTTAGCAGAGATTGCGCAATGGAGGCAGGCTAGCAGGGGGTAGAGATCGGTGCATGGATTTGCAAGATTGGTCCTGATTAGTGTATGAAAATTGTACTGTACTGAGGGCTTATGATAAGCTTTGTATGCTTGTATGAGATTTTCATATGATCTCCATGTTACATAATATATAGTTGGGGTTTTCAGCTTCAGGGTTTCCCGGTTAAAAAATGTGTTATGTGCAATTGAATATTTTTGTTTATGCTTCACATGTGTGTGCAATTAATTTTTCCGCAAAAGATTAACAAGTGGAATAGATTCAGTATCTTGCATAAAGTTAAATAATGTGAGATCAGGTGGAACTTGGACATATGCATGATTAGTGCATATAATTTCTACATGGTATCAGAGCATTGTTGATTGAAGATTGCAATTGTGAAGTGAGTTTGTGCTGGTGGAAAATTCAAATTTGCTACAGAAGATTCTTGGTGTAGAAATCGAGTATACATTGAAATGTATTTCAACGGGTTGAGATTGGAGTATGCCCTTGATGGGAGCTCGAATTACATAGCCTGGAAGGACAGGACGGAGGCGGTGCTAGAGGATAATGGGCTGAAGGAGTTCATTGATAGCGATGTTCCTAAGCCGAGATCTAGCGATGTTGCATTACTTGATGCATGGCAAAAGAAGACAACAAAAACGAGGAGAATTTTGTTGTAAGGTGTGAAGGACCATATTGTGCCAGGCTTCACGGGAAAGCCATTCCATTCTTAATGTGGAAGGCTTTGAAAGACTTTTTCCAAAGCAGAAGTGACCAGAGGAAGTTGGCGCTTAAAGACAAGCTCAGAAAAATAAAAATGGAGAAAGGTGACAATATTCCAAAATATCTCACGAAGTTTGTCCATTGTAAGGATGAACTGGGAAGTGTGGGGGTTACTGTTGATGAAGAAGAATTGGTGAGCTTGGCTCTCCTTGGGCTTCCGAAGAGTTGGCATAGCTACGAAGACTTTGTCAATGGACGGGAGAAACTGCCGGGATGGGAGCGACTTTGGTCGGATCTTGTGCAAGAGAAGATAAGGCGAGGTACCATGGATGGAACTTCATCGAAGAATGAAGATGAAGAGAATTTATTTTTGGTTGCCAAAGCAAGGAAAGGGAATGGGAAGAAAAATCCTTCAAAATCTGGTGTTAAAGGCAAGAAGCTGGAATTTTCCAAAGTGAAGTTTTTTCACTGTCACGAACATGGACATTTTTCCACTTACTGTCCACAGAAGAAGAAGAATAAGAAGGCTGCTGGATCTGCAGCTAGAGAGGGTTTAGCCTCGCAATTTGAGTTGGATTTTTCCTTTATCTCATGCTTGGTTTCAAGCTGCATGGGATTGGTGTGGTATCTTGACAGTGGTGTGTCTTTCCATATGATGGGAGACAAAGAGTTGTTTAGTGACTTGGAGGAGAAGGACCACCAAATGCATATAGAGATGGGCGACAGTGGTCGGAACAGTGGGACTAGCATTGGGACCATTACCTTTGAGAGGGAGTCCGGTAATCCATTCTAGTTGAAGAATATCATGCATGTTCCAGGTCTAAAGAAGAACTTGGTCTCAGTCGCAATGCTGGAAGACAAGGGTTATGATGTTGTTTTCAGTGAGGGAAAAGCCTTCCTTCAACATAAAAAAATGGGTCAAACCAAGAAGATAGGGGTTCGAATTAAGAATCTCTACAAGCTAGAGGTAGATGGCTACGCTGCAATGGTGGACAAAGCAGAAGAAGTGGTGAGATGGGATGAGGTAAAATTATGGCACAGGAGATTGGGCCATCTTCACCATCGTGCTTTGAAGATTTTGCAGCAAATTTCTACTGGACTTCCCAAGGGTACTCTTGCACAGTCAAATTAGTGCAAGGGATGTACTATGGGTAATTTTGTGAAGACCACCTTTCATGAGAAGGAGAATCGTGCTTCGGTGATCCTGGAGAGAATTCACACAGACGTGTGTGGACCATTCTCGGTTGCTTCAACAACAAAGCACAGGTATTATGTGATATTTTTTGATGATTATTCTCGTAGATGCTGGATCTTCTTCATGTATAATAAGAGTGAAACTTTCTCAAATTTCTGTGAGTTCAAGGAATTGGTGGAGAAGGAGTTGAGGAAGCAAGTGAAAGCTCTACGGATTGATAATGGTGGTGAATACATCTCGGGAAAATTCAAAGACTTCTGTAGCAAAGAAGGAATTCGAAGAGAACTCATAGCGCCTCATAACCCACAACAGAATGGGGTTGCGAAGAGAAAGAACAGAACGATCATGGGTGTTGCACGAGTGATGCTGCATGACCAGGGCCTACCGATGCACTTGTGGCGGAAGCATGCAACACTGTAGTTTATGTGCAAAACCGTTGTCCTCATAGAGTACTTGGCATGAGTACACCCAAAGAAGCTTTTACTGGTAAGAAGCCTGATATTTCTCATTTGAAGATTTTTGGCTCACCTGTTTACATTCATGTGACAAAGGACGCCAAGAAGAAGCTGGAGCCGACTGCAGAAGTTGGGATATTTGTGGGGTACACAGAAACACCCCATAACTATCGTGTGTATTTTCCCAAAAGTCGGATGACTGTTGTGTGACGTGATATAAAATTCAATGAGGTGAAAGCCATGAAGTTGTCGCTTGAGAGGGAGCTATACTTGCATGTGGAAGAGGAACTTCTTGTTCCCAAAGATGAGCCTCTAGATGTGGATCAGCCACAGGAGGAGATTCATGGAGTGGAGGAGTCCACTCATGTAGAACCAAACATCAGACAAGGCAGAAAGCGTACCACAGAAGCTGAGAGACTGAAGCTTGATGCGGTAAAGAATGTAGGAGTCCCTACATCACAGCGCAGACATAGACAATCACCTGACCGATATACTGGATACATGGCTCTTATGAGCAAGTGTATCTTGACAGAGCCATCTTCTTTCGAAGAAGTAGTGCAGGAGCCCACATGGGTAGATGCCATGGTGGAGGAGTAAGACTCCATTGTTAGAAACAATGTTTGGGAGATTGTTCTAAGGCCGGTGGGAAAATCAGTTGTAGGATCAAGATGGATCTACAAGGTAAATCATGTTGCTGATGGGAGTGTCGAGAATTATAAGGCAATATTTGTTGCCCAGGGCTTCTCACAGATTGAGGGGATTGACTATGAAGAAACCTTTGCACCTGTCGCACTATATTCTTCCATATGGACCATCCTTGCTCTCTCAGCGCAGATGGGTTGGCAAATTCATCAGATGGATGTGAAGACTGTGTTCCTTAATGGGATCATGGAGGAAGAGGTTTACATCGAGCAGCCTGAAGGATTTGAGATCTTCAGCAGCGAATCGCATGTGTGCAAGCTTAAAAGAGCGCTGTATGGGCTGAAACAAGCACCCTGTGCTTGGTACACTCGGATCGACAACTATTTCACTGGACTTGGCTTCACCAAGAGTGAGGCAGATGAAAACCTGTACCAGATTGTGGTTGAGGGTAAGATTTTAATCATTGTACTTTATGTTGATGATTTAATACTAATAGGTGATGAGCAGTTGATACACTCATGCAAGGAAGATCTTGCAAAGGCGTTTGAGATGAAGGATTTGGGCCTCCTTCATTATTTCCTTGGATTGGAAATATGGCAGTGGGAAGGTGAACTGTTTGTGTCTCAAGGAAAGTATGCCCGGGAGATACTGGAAAAGTTTCACATGCAACGCTGCAAGCGTATCGACACTCCTCTTCCAGGAAATTTGAAGAAAGAGGACGCTACATCGGTAGAGGTAGTGGATGCCACTGTTTATCGATAGTTGGTGGGTTCACTCACATATTTATTCAATATAAGACCGAGCACATGCTATGTGGTGAACCAGATTTCACAAGCGATGGTTAAGCCTACCAAGCTCTTGTGGAAGTCAGGAAAGCATGTTTTGAGATATCTCAGGGGCACATCTGAGTATGGTTTATGGTACAGACAGACGGATGAGGTGAGGTTGCATGGCTTCATGGATTTAGATTTGGTAAGAAGCCCAACAGATAGAAAGAGCACATCAGGAGGGATTTTCAGTATCAGATCTACAACAGTTTCTTTGTATAGCAGGAAATAAAGATCTGTGGCACTCAGTTCAGCGGAAGCGGAATACATGGCAGAAGTCAAGCTACATGTGAGGCTATCTGGATGAGGAAGATTCTGGTTGGTTTGTTCGATTCACATTTAGATCCCATGGTGATACATTGTGATAATTAGAGTTGCATTAAACTCTCGGTTAATCCTGTGTTTCATGATAGATATAAACATATTGATATCTGGTATCATCATATCAAATATTGTGTGTAGCAAAAGATCATGTTGCTTCAGTACATTCCTACGAAGGATCAAGATGCAGATATTCTGACGAAGGTGCTCACTAGGAGAAAATTCGAATACCATAGAGGCAAGATCAGGGTGAAGAATATTCCATATCTTGTTGAGAGGGGGTGTTGAGATTCAACAAGATGATGAGCTTAGTGAAAAGAGTCACCTTCACTAAGTGGGCTCGCAGGCTATTTTTGGCACAAGTCTATTTTTAGACTATGTCTATTTTTAGACATGATGATCATATTTCAGAAGTTGCAGGATGCTATTTGTGGATGGTTGGTCAAGTTGGAAAAATAGAGGAAATTCTATTTTTAGAATATTGGGCGAAGTCTATTTATATATCGTTGATCTAAAAATAGATGCATGTCGATTATTATTAGCTCTTAATAATAATCATACTCTAAAAATAAACTTATTCTCTTGGAGCACTTCAGTTCAGTGCACAAATGTGGCACATCAGTTGAAATAAGGAATTATGCAATTCCTAAGGGTTTACTGGAGCTAATGCATGGAGGACTCAGTTAGAACTCAAGTGGCAGAGTTATGACACAGTTGGAAGAAGTAGTTATGGAGTTGTATTCAATTTAACTCAGTTAGACTCAGTTGAGCTAGTTGTATATAGTCTAACTGATTGATACACTAGTGAGAGTGGAGTGAATTAATTAGTTAATTAATTCACAAATAATAACTCATTAATCAACTGAACAATACATTAGTTAACTACAGTGCATGGTAGTTTTAGTGGAGACCGGCGGAGAGATAGGTGAAAGGGCAAGATAGACTATTTGTTGTGACTATAGTGATGCATTGATTGCATCACACACACATTGGAGTTGCCAATGAGGATTGCACAGTCAAGGATGGAGTAATTCGAATTCATTTAGAGCTATTCTTCAACAGAGATTGTGCAGCGAAGGCAGGCTAGCAGGGGGCAGAGATTGGTGCATGGATTTGCAAGATTGGTCCTGATTAGTGTATGACGATTGTACTGTACTGAGGGCTTGTGATAAGCTTTGTATGCCACTATGAGATTGTCATATGATCTCCATTTTACATAATATATAGTTGGGGTTTTCAGATTCAGGGTTTCCTGGTTAAAAACTGTGTTATGTGCGATTGAATATTTTTGTTTATGCTTCACATGTGTGTGCAATTAATTTTTCCACAAAAGATTAACAATTGGAATAGATTCAGTATCTTGCATAAAGTTAAATAGTGTGAGATCAGGTGGATCTTGGACATATGCATGCTTAGTGCATATAATTTCTACAGTATCTTTAGAAGGTTTGGATACTTTCTTCCTTTACTTTTCCATTTGTGTTCTGAGGATCTACATTCCATTTGATAGGTATATCACCTCCTACTTCTATTACGGAATATAGATATCTTGTAACAATCATGTCAGGGGCTTGCATTGGACCTTCACCTTTTAGCATTCCATGCATTTTTCCATGAAGTCTGCTACTTCCTTATTCAGATTCAGCTTGTAGTAGTTTCTTTTGATGGTTCCAAGGGTATTTTAATACCCTATATTTCTTAAATAGGGCTTAGCATGGAATTATATCATTATCAAATTTTTTACTTCATCACTGTTAGGCACATAGATTCTCCTAATCTTACTAAGTCATCCTCAGTGAGGTGGTATTCTTCATCCTCGCCACCTTGCCACAAACTTTTCTTTACTTGTTGGTATGTTTCATCCCATTGTCCCATGATTTTGATCCTTTCTTCCAGATTTGATACAAATGACCTTACAATTGTCGAGTGATTCACTTGGATCATCCTTCTTAGGGCACCAAAAACTTTTTTTTTCTTTCCCTTGATATACTTAATATAGAAGTAAAATTCGTTGAGAGTGGCTAACCATTTGGCTTGCCTAGCATTAAAATTTGGTTTTCCAAAAAATATTTGAGCCCACTATGCTCTCACATGAGTGTGAAATTTTGGCCAAGGAGGTAGTGCATCCATATCTTTAAAGCATGAATGATAACAACCAATTCTAAAACACACGTCATGTAATTTTCCTCATGTTTGTTTATTTTTTTGGACTCATAGAACATGAATTTTTCTTGTTGCATTAAGACTCCATCGAGTCCCTCCTTATAGGCATCAATACATACTATGAAATCCTTGCCAGGATCCATAATCCTCAGCACTAGCGCACCACTGCTCAAATATTTTTGCACATTGTGAGGTTTACTCAAATCTTGTCCATTTTCTTTGTAAGACTATAATGCGATGTGTTATTTTGGATAAATTTTGAATAAATCTCTTGTAATATCTTGAAAATCCCATGAATGATCTGATGTCATCTACATTCTTTGGATTTGGCCACTCCATATCAACTGATATGCCTTCCTTATAGATGATGTGCCCCAAGTAGTGTACCTGTGACTGGAAGAAGTCACACTTACCAATATTTTCATAAAGCTTATGTTCTCTCAATAATTGTAACATAGCAGCCAGCTGTTGCTCATGTTCCTCTTATATTTTTGAATAAAACAATATGTCATCCAAAAATACAATGAAATTTTTTTCCAAGTATGGTCATAACACCTTATTCATCAAGCACATGAAAGTGGCAGGAGCGTTAGTAAGCCCAAATGGTACCACTACGAATTGATAGTGCCCATATCTTGTTCTAAAAGTAGTCTTATGAATGTCCTCCTCCTTGATTCTTACTTGATGGTAGTTTGACCTCAAGTCAATTTTGGAGAAGATTTTTGATCCCCTAAATTGGTCAAAAATATCATCAATCCTTGGTAATGGGTACATGTTCTTGATGGTTACCTTGTTTAGTTATCTGTAATCAATGCATAATCTTAGGGTTCCATATTTCTTCTTCACAAGCAATATCGATGCTCCCCAAGGAGACACACTTGGTCTTATGTATCCTTTTTCAAGAATTTCCTTCAGCTGTAGTTTTAGCTCAATCAAATATGGGGTGCTCATGCTATATGGAGCCTTAGATGTCGGTGTTTCTCCAGGTATCATCTCAATAGATAAATATATCTCTCTATGAGGAGAAAATATAGGAACATATACTAGAAAGACATATGCGTATTGTTGCAAAACAAGGTACCTTTGAAGCAACTCAGCTTTCTCATCTTCTGTTGCTCCATAGACTTTCTCATTATTTGAAAACTGTACTATAAAAACCGTACATCCTTTCCTATTGCTATGTTTGTCTTGCATAAAAGTGATCAAACTCACTGATATGGTATTTTTCTTGACTTTCAACACTCTTTCCGTCCCTTGCTCATCCAAGCATTCCATTTATTTCTCATAGAAATATACTGTGGTCTAGTGAACATACAACTAGTCCATGCCCAACCATATGCCATACCTACCCAATGGTACCAAATTCAAGTGGGTTTTTGTGGGCATTCCTCTTAGTTCAAATGCACATGACTTCACCCAATGGTTGATCCTTCTCCTTGTCCCGGTTTCCAATTAAGCTAGCCATGGTTCTCTTTGAAACCCCATGTCCAATTCACACTTTTCGACAAACTCTAAGATGTCATATCTATAATTAGAACGTAGATCAATAAAAATAGAAATAAATTCCTCATGTATCTTACCTTACATCTCAATGATGGATGCCTAGTGATATGCTTGGTGGTTGTCCAATGCCACGTAAAACCTTTCATACTTCGGGCTACTTCGCCTATTGTGCTTGCCTCTTGAGCATTGTACATTTTGGGTCATACCTCCTGTTGATGTGGAAAATTCCTTCTCCTTTGGTTCCCACCATAGGTCCAACACTTGAGTGGTTCTCGACCTTCTATCTCAGGTTGTGCCGATGCCATTTACTATACATTTCCTTTAATGGAAACGTTGGCCTCCTGTTGAGACTGCCTTGTTTGAGTTGGGTGTTTCCTCTCCTTTCTTTCTAGGTTCTTCCTAGACCAATTCATATTTCATATAGTGATGCTTTTGGCTAGCCATTTACTCCTAATCTCATGCCTACACCTTAATTTTTCATAGAAATATTATAACTTCTTGATTTCATCCTTCATATTATGAGGTTCTAGCAATTCAATTTTATCTTGGAATACCATAGGCAACCCCACATATGAACCTATAAATTTTAACTTTAGTGTCCTTGAGATATGGTACATACCTCAATAGTCCTAAAAAATTGATGATGTATTCATCACTGGTCATCTATACCATTTTGAGTTCATGGAATTATTTTGCCTTAATATCGTAGTAGATATTTAGATAGGTATTACTCTCTAAAGAGATTCTCAAACTCTTCCCATGTCATCTCCTTCTCGGTAATGGATCTAGTGTTCTTTAGCTCCTCCCACCAAATGTCATATTTTCCTTTTAAACTATAAGAGGTGACTCTAGCTTTCATATTATTAGAGTAATCCTGTATTATAGATAACTTCTTCATCCCTAAAAGATAGGCTTCAACATCCTATTCTTTCATCACATCTCCATCAAATGTAGGTGACTTTGCCTTTATTAATTATTCAGGCATATGCTCCCTTTCATTGATCTATGAGCAACAGTGATGGAAAGAGTGTTGGTATCTCTGGTTATCATAACTAGATGGTTTACTTGATGAAGGAAATTACGTTCTAGCCCTTCCTTCTAGAGCACTCAAAGTTTCTCCCCAGTCATAGTTTCCTCACTTCCTTGCTTGGGCCTCTTTTTGGATCCGCTACCATATGTTCCATTGATGTTTTATTCTGACTCAAAAAGGCTTAAAATGTCTCTAAAATTGGTCCTTATTTAATTTTTCCTTTTCCTTTTGTAGTCCAAGAGACTTTGCAAGATGATCGCGTTGATCTCATCATGCATTTCTTGGGCTCTAACCAATCTCTCATTATTGACCTTAAAGCTCCTCACCTCATCCCGTAGGCTTCTTAAGGTGTGCATCCAATCTGAGAATCTATTCCCCCCCTCCCCCCCGCCCCAGTTTTCCCCACTAATATCTCTTCTTCATTGGTTTCGACTCCATCACTTCCATGTTGGGACTGATCGAAACTATATTCAACCATTACGGTTCTCATCTATGTATATTTCCCATGTTATGTTGCTTATGATGTGCTTTCAATAAGACCCATTGTTAGACATTTTAAAACAACATTTAAACACAAAATCAGGATCACAAGCTTGCATTCATGGTTTTTTTGTGGGGGTTCACGAGGTAACAAAATAACCATGTTAATGTACAAGCCATTTACAAATCATATTAAGTAATAATTCATTTTTGTAGTTGTTACATACTTAATGATATCAACGTATTCACAGTCATAATCCTTCTCCCTTTGAGTTGTTAGTAATCCACTAACTTATTTTAGCACAATTTTATTAACAAGTAGCAGACACAAACCAGACTGACTCAGTACCCTATAATTAGTTAATTAAACTTCCTCACTTTCCCGTGACAAGCCAATACAGTGCAAGTATTGAACTTGGATGTTATGATACCACTCTAAAATGTACCAGACCCCTTCATTTCACATTGAGGAATGGGGTAATGATATTATCATATATGTATTATTTTTTTTGTTTTCCTTATTGAATAATTATTTGTGTCTCAGAGACCCTTTCGATGCCTCGACTCTCGACTCTCGACTTCCCCTAGAAACCGACTGGCCAGCTGAAGTTTCACTTTTCTGGTACCCTTAGAATGTAATGGTATTTCAAGTTAAGGTTCCCCTTGGAATATAATCCGCTCGACTAACATGTCACACCTCTGCGACACTAACCAAATCTCCCTATAATCTGTCACGCAGTGTGGGTCTGACCACCCATCCTATATCCATCCTGATGCTCATATCTCTCGATCTTGATTTCAAAATGGTTACGAGATTCCATTGTTATGGGGTGGCACATAATCCTCCACATGTTATCCACATTTGTCCTTGTGACCCCACAACTCTGGTGTGCATTTGATTCCCCGAGAGATTCAAAAATTTACATTTTCGGGGTTTCTGACCTCTAGGGTCTAACCTTTGCCCTAGTGGAATCATGCCAACGTCCTCTAAACACGTTTTGACTTGCAATAGGTCCACGTGTCACCCATTGGTAGATCTTTTAGCCACCCAACCCCCAAAATTCTTGCCACGTTCCCCTCAAGGCATTAAGCTGACATCATTTCCACTCTGACAATGGGACGCCACATTTCTGGGTTACAGAGAGAAAAGGATCCCATGATGATTGAGCTCACACTAAGCCTTACATAGTGAATGGGAACCCTTGAACCAAAAACCCTTTAAAAAATCATTCACACAATTCCTCAGGGTTCTGACCTTCTGGGCTTTCGGGATGGCCACCTCTAGAAGCTTTTCCTGCCTAATAGATCTGACTAACGAAGAATTCGTCATCGCTGTCTCTTAATAGAACCTCGACGCCCTTTTTATGCTAATTCCCCAGCTCTAGTTTGAATTATCTTTTGGGATTCAAGCTCTATGGCCTTTTCCCCCTATCATTCTAAACAGTCACGTGAGATGAACCTGATTCCACCAATCAGAAGGCTCCTTTTACAAGGGTTTTGACCATCCATAGGATAAGGTTAGCCCAAATTTTCTATAAGTTCATGACCTCACCCTATATGCCACAACAAGACTTTCCTCCTCATTCCCATCATGACTCGGTCAAAGGTTCTGGACTCTACATCGCCCAGTGTCTTAGACAGAGAGATCGATAACCTTCCTAGTTACAAGATTTTTCGTCGCTCAGGATTTTTCGAACTAGCCTTACTAACTATGGCTCTTTCTTAGGAATTTGGTAGACCCAAAATATGCTTCACGGTTTCATGGAAATGCCCTTGGTTTCCTAGGGTTTTTTAAGAGGTTATCCCTCTTGAGATTGAGTAAGTTCTTGGCCTGCGAGTCTTCCCTTCCCATGAGGAGGGAATTCCATATTGGGAGGCATAGGCACTCTTGTTTATATTACCTACCACGAGCTTGGCACATAATCCTAAGAGGTACCTACCTCTCCTGCCACATGCCGACGATACCATACCCTATTTCAGGCCTGGAAACAACTCCATGTGGATACATAGATCCATAAAGTACCTTGGAAGCCACCCTTAGACGACAAAAAAATATATCTAGCCTACTGAGAATGTGAGGCTAAAGGACATTCAAGTAAAGCTGGTGGATCAACTGATACTAGGGAAAAATTCCCTTTGACGATAATGCAGTTATTTCCACACAACAAAACAACTTGTAACTAGATATCAAATTATGCATGAGCGAATACAAACCATAATATACAGAGGGTGTTCCATGAAATATTCATGTTAATAAAAAGGGTATTAGAACCCACTATTATTCAAGTGTTAATCCAAGCTCTCATAGCTCTGTCGTGATTCATAACGAGTTTCGTATCTTTATTAATAAGTTATTTATGTGCTACTTTCCACACTATTAAACATGTATATAAGTCTAGACTCAGCACAACATTGTGGATTTGTCTCTATTGTTGTGTAGTTCATTATGCCTCTTATGTATCAATTTTCTATGCCTACCATTAATAATCATTAGACACATTTTTCTTTCAATTTCCACAAATGTACATTTATACATTCAACACACACACACACACACAGATATATATATATATATATATATCTATCTATATATATATATATATATAGATATATATGTCACATCAACATATTCTTATGGGGATCTACCACATATGAGAATCTAATCAACACAATACAGTACCTAAGTTCAAAAACATTATCCACAACACAATAATATGGTTCATCCGAAGATAAAAAACATACACAGATACTTAGCTTTGAACATTCAGGGCAACTGAGTCTGGGACAAGGACTCTCCACCAAACCATAGACAATTGCAATCACTCTTACTTGCAGGCATCTTCCCCGAGCCAAATTCGATACTTTGAGGGGGTTGATTGCTTCAGGGACTAGCACACCAACTGCAATTGATTCTGGGACTCCAAATTAATTCCTTAAAGTACAATCCCATAAACTGATAGATTATTTATAAAATATCAAACACAACTCTGATACCATGTAGAAATTATATAGAAACTCTATATACCAATGGATTGAATCTGATCATGTAATGTACTAAAACAAGATATTGAATCCTTCTACTATATTTGCGGAATATAAAACACGATCAGTCAATCACATGCAAGTAAGAGAAAGGAAATTAGCAATCACACAACAAAAGATGTATTTAGGGAAAGCACATGCTCAAAACCCCTCTATCATATATTATACATATTCAAATATTCATGAAACAATACAATGCTTTCTCACACCGAGAAAATCTTGCACTCTACCAATCGTCTCACCCTGATCCTGCTCAAAACTAACTAGAAATTATCAGGAAAAATTGACCAACACTTAGCCAATTCTCAACCCCTACTTAGCCCAACCTTGTGCATGCAATCCTTAGGCAATTAATCCCTATTAAATAGTACAATCAACCTTTATTGACTACGCAATCCCTATCGAGCTTTCCTCTTACTTTATAATTGCGTCTGAGCAATTTTCTAATAGTACAATTGATAGTTTACTTCCCTTTAACTTTTGTCTCAACTGGATCATCATCAGAATTGACATGCATGCAGCTATTAATAGTGAATCATAAGTTACTTGATAGATCACTACTTGTGAATTAATTCTAATTTAATTCACTTGACCTCTCACTAGCTCATCACTCAGTTAGAACTAGTTAAACTGATTTTAACTCAAATAATTTGAGTTAACTGATTACACTCACACCACGCTAGTGAATTAACTGCAACTGGACCCTGAAATAATAGAATCACTCTACATGCCTTACCATTGACCGTAAACACGAAATATTGAGATAGCTAAGTCTATCTCACTTAGTTAACTGATACAAGTTGTTATGAGATGAAATTACAATTTACTTTCAATTTAATTAAGGGATAATTAAATCAAAATCCTCACATGGTAGCCATTTCTAGGTGCCATTTTCTGGATTTTATTTCTGGATGCCAATTTCACTATTTCTTGTTGCAAATTTCAACACTCCCTCTCAACAAGAAGGGAATCAATTTGTCCCGATCGTGTACCTTTGGAATACTTTTTCATGCAACACCTCTCTAGTGTTGTTTGCACATGCAACTCTCCTAACACTGAATAGCCTCCGAACAAATGAATCAATATAATGAATATGTCATCAGAGTCTTCTGACTACTGTTAGCTACTAAACATGTCTACTCAACTCTCTGTGCTGCTGCTGACATCTGCATCCATGCACTCTGCACTGCTACCAAATCTAATCTACGCTCCCTTATCTAACATTTGTCACTCTGATTCCTGTCTTCCTAACATCTGACTACATAAATATAACCGATCCTTCCTACTACTACTGTACTATGGGCTCCTCGTAGCCAAGGTCGATCTATGAGACACAACATCTCAATGGACGCTTCTCAAATTTCTTCTTGGGATTACATCTTCACATCGCCCCACATCACACCTCGAGGTATAGTTGCATGTACTCCCTCTACCCATCTGGCTCGAAATTTGCCTTTCTTGAAGGTCTTTTATTGAGTGGACTCTTCTACTAGGTCTCCTCTCTGCTTCTCTAATTGTGGCTACTCCACAACTTTCTGAGACCGCTTCTGAGGTTGCATGTTGAGAGATAATTGCTCCCTCTCAACCACCAAGTCATTAAACACTGATTTTCTCATCAAAGCTTTGCATGCATCCTCAAACTCGAGAGCATATAGGTTCTTGACTCTTGAATCGATCTGATTCGCCTGTCTCATGGCTATGTGTTTAAGGAACACATTTCCTTTTCTAAACATCACATCATAACTTAGGGTCTTCCAATACCACTACAGGTACAAGATTATTCCTTAGGCCTGGAACATACAAAACATCTGCTAGTTTGAGAGGGGAGCCAAACTCCCTCTGAAAGTAAATGTACCTATGTCGGTCATTTTCTACCTCCCGTTGTCTCCAAACTCTATGTTCTGTTGGAGATCCTTCTCCTCCAAGTCATTTAAGATATATCTATTCCCTATCATACGAAATGAGGCACCGATGTCTAGATACCACATGCATCCCATTATAGTGTTGTCCATGCATGCAATGAGAGTAAAATCAAGCTCGAACTCTGAAGCCAATGCTTCACCCATTGCAACTATAGAATCCTTCGTGCTTGCCTTCTTTTGTGGACAATTCGAAGCATAGTTCCCATGATTGTGACAATGAAAACATATGATCTTGGACAATTTTCTTTGGCCCTCTTCGCCTTGGGATTTATTTCCCTTGCCCTTCTTTTTCTTTTCTACTAATGCACAATATTATTCTTTTTTGGTGCAGTAGGTCCCGTCTCTGGCGCTCCGCCTTATCTCTTCTATTACCAAATCTAACCACAAACACTCTCAACCTGGTAAATTCTCCCTCCCATTCACAGAGTCCTGGTAACTATGCCAACTCTTGGGAAGGCCTAGAAGTGCTAAGCTCACCAAGTCATCATCGGCTACGGTCACACCAACACTTCCAAGCTCATCTCGAAATTGAGTGAAATTTTCCAAGTATGTTGGTACTGTCTTTCCCTCCTCCTTCTTGATATTTCTGAGCTTGTCATTTAGCGCCAACTTCCTTTGGTCGTTTTTGTTCTGAAATGGATCTGTCAAGGCCTTCCACATAGCATATGGCATTTCCTTCCCATGGATACTCGTGACAATATGATCTATAACTCCCTCTAACAAGATTCTTCTCGCCTTTGCTACCTTCTTCTTCCATGCATCAAGAAGTTGGGCATCTATTGCTACGGGCTTGGGAATATCATTATCTATAAATTCCTTCAACCAATTGTCCTCCAACACTGCCTCCATCTTGTCCTTCCATGCAATATAATTCAAACTACCCTCGAGTGCATATCCAAGTCTCAAGTCATTGAAATACATCTTGATCCACTTCTAGCTCCAAAGAAAGTATCTGCAAATTTGAATATTGTTCAACACAAACTCAATTTATTCACCACTATTGTGATTCCTAGCACTCTAATACCATGTAGAAAATCTCTAACACATCTCTAATACCATGTATAATTTATGTAGAAACTATATATACCAATGGATTCAATCTGATCATGTAATGTACTAAAACAACATACTGAATCCTTCTACTATATTTGTGGAATATAAAACACAATCGCTCAATAACATGCAAGTAAGAGAAAGGTATTTATCAATAAAAAAACACATGATATATCTGGGGAAATCACCTTATCAAAACCCCTCCATAATATATTGTACATAGCTAAATAATCATGAAAAAGTACAATTCTTTCTCACATCGATAAAATCTTGCACTCTATTGATCGTCTCATCCCGATCCTGCTAAAAAATGACTAGCAATTCTTAGGAAAAATTGACCAACACTTAGCCAATTCTCAGCCGTTGGTTAGCCCATCCTTTCTCACGCAATCCCTAGGAAATTAATTCATATTAATTAGGATAATAAACCTTTCTTGACCGCGCAATCCCTATGGTGCCTTCCTCTGACTTTATAATTGCGCCCGAGTAATTCGCTAATAATACAACTGATAGTTTACTTCCCTTTAACCTCTATCTCAACAGGGTAGTCATCAGAATTAACATGCATGAAGCTATTAATAGTGAATTATCAATTACTTTATATATCACTACTTGTGAATTAAATCTAATTTAATTCACTTGACCTCTCACTAGCTCATCACTGAGTTAGAAATAGTTAAATTGATTTAACTCAATTAATTTAGTTAACTAATTAGACTCACACCACACTAGTGCATTAACTGCAACTAGACCTTCAAAATAATAGAATCACTCTACATGCCTCACCATTGACCCTCAACTCAAATTTCTTGAGCTAACTAAGTCCTTCTCACTTAGTTAACTGAAACAATTTGTTATGAGATGAAATTAAAATTTACTTTAACTTTAATTAAGGGATAATTAAATCAAAAGCCTTAGATGGTAGCCATTTCTGGTGCCATTTTCTGGATTTTATTTATGGATGCCAATTTCACTGTTTCTTGTTGCAAATTTCAATAGATTCTTACTTGGTCGACACCAGGAGTCCAAAGGTGCCAAACCTCACCCCAAATGCATACACCACGATTCACCCTCTCTTAGGGAGTCCAAAATCCATTGTACCATAAGGGTGGTAACCACAAATATTCATTTCTATCCTTCTCTACTTTTGCTTCAGGATGGTATATTTGTAAGTTGTTGTGGGGTTCAAGAGTCTGATATCTCAACCCACAACTTCTAGGGGACCCAAGTTGTTACAGGGCTCTAGATATTCGATCCCAACTCATAACCTTTAGGGACCTAGGCTATTATAGGGCTCCAGAGACCTTTTTCTCAACCCACAACCTCCAACGACCCAAGTTGTTACAGGGCTACATGCATTCTATCCAAACCCACAACCTCTAAGAATCCCAAATTTTTACAGGGCTCCAGAGACTAGCAACGCAACCTACAGCCTCCAGGGATCGAGAGACAATTCCCTTCTCTTCTCTTCTCTTCAACACTTCTTCCTGGAAGCACTTGTTGAATCTTGCCTCCTCGATACCACTCTTTGTCTATCTCTATATGTTTTCGTCCTCATCTGAATGTGTTCCATCTCTTTCGCGTCCAAACTTTTCTTTGTCTCCTCCTCATCCACTATTACTAGTGCGTCCTTGTAGGCCTACACCGCGCAGTCCCTCCATAGAATTCATGTCCTTGATTTCTTGTAGTTGCTTCTCAAGAAACATGGGCCTGCATACCTCCTTTTTCAACTCTTTCAATTTTAAGAGCTCCTTTTTCAATTCATATCGCAGCCAACCTTTAGTGGTTTTCCTGCAATTTAGGTTTCTTCTTTGCACGAGAAACCATGACGTCCCAAGAAAAGAAACCACCTCCACCAACTCTGGAATCTTTGTCCCTTGAATCTGTCCCTTTTCTTGATTTCTAATGTTGCAAAACATTTACAATATATTTACAAATATATCTTGTACGAGGACTTTAGGTGGGGTTGTCACATCAAAAAAGTCATAAGATGCAATTCAATTGGTGTTCACCATTTAAAAATTAAGAATACTCATACTCATACTTATTATGTTCCTTGTGAGATTTTATCATGATGATCATGCAGCAAGGCATACTTCACAAATCAAGAATGACTGATACCAAGAAAACAAGGAATTCACTTAGGTAAGTTATATGGGCATTCCTTTTCTTTTAATCTCTACTACTATTGTTTTTTGTTGTAATGATTCTCAAAGGGGTTGAAAGGAGACACATTAATAATCTCTTTCCCTATGCATTTCCCCTACAACCACATTCATATGGCTGGAGTTAATTCTTGTTATAGGTTATTATTGATAATGCAAAGATAATCTTGTGAAATCAGCACAAACACAAGTGAGGCTAGATTCTTCACTAATTATTGAGTTTACTGTGGGAGGTTGAAAGGATAAGCTAGAAATTGCAAGCTCCCAAAATCTAGCAATTTATGTTCCTAGATTTCAAGAACTTGCAATTTCTTACTTTTCCTTTTAGCCTCCCCACAAATAAAAGATGAAGGAAGTAAAGGGAAATGGTGGGTTGTGCAAGGAATAGAGAGGAGGAGGTAGAGTAGGATATAAATTTTATGGAAAAAAATTCTATGACAATTTTTCTTTTAAAATTGTGTTTGACATTATATTTGATTTTTATTTTATTTATATTACGTGTTTTAAATTTGTTAATTATATATATAATTTAAGTTTTGCGTCTCGTCCTAGTAAGTTTTTTTTTTTTTAATTTTAATTTGTTTATGGTTTCTGTGATTCATGATCATATACCAAGTTTCTTCTTGATAAATCACAAAAAAAAATTAGCGTAATTTAGAACTACTTAATTTTTTTTTTTCAATAAAATTATAAGTATTATTATTAAAAGACCTTTTTGGTATATTTTTCTAATTTTTCCTTTGTTATTTATCCATCATTGTTATTCTTAGTTCTACTTACTTCTAGTTTTATTTAATTTTTCATTTTTTGGATTATTTATTTATTTATTCTTTAAAATTATACAATTTACTATAATATTATTTATTGGGATTTAACAATTGCATCTCTACTTTATTTATTTTCTCCTTAGGCCAGACTATCTCTCTCTATCCTAATGATGAACAAGAGGTCGACCCTAAATATTCCCTAATTTTTTTGTGATTTATCCTAAAAGACTTGGTATATAATTTTAACTCGATCAATAAAATATTATATATTTTTAGAAAGATCAAACTTATTAAAGCATGTTCATTCCTATTGCCAGACCAATTAATAATTTGGTGCAAAATATGTATAACTACTATTTACATAATTTCAAAGACTATTCCTGCAAAGTTTTCAAATAACTTAGTTAAATCTATTAACTATGATATATTTTTGAAGAGGAATAATTCATCTTGACATTCAATGTAATGAGGTAAGCTTAAAAAAATTATTATAAATTGTGACAGTCGAAAATAAAAGACTTGAAACATTTAACATTTTAGTCATTATTTTAAAGAAAACACTGAAACATTTATTGTTTTTTGGAAAAGTTTATTTTTTGTTGTTATTATGAAAAATAAAATTGGTTATGGAAAAGTAGTTCCATACAAAGTAAAAAGGCTGATGGTAAAAGTATTCCAAGAACTGAGAAATGGTTGGACAGTTTGAACAATTACCTTCTCCTCTGAGGATAAAAGAGTGGTTGGACAGTTTGAACAATTACCTTCTATTCTAAGGATAAAATACATATCCCAGTGAGGAAAAGGGGTCTGTTCATAAACCAAGGAAGAGAGTGAGGAATTTCCTAGGCTGGTAGAGACCAGTGGAAATCACTCAACGTTCCTGAGAATTTCTGGTACTGGCTAGACTTGGGGTCCTGAGGTCACAACAGAAAAAACTTCCAACCTGTACCTCTCAGGTGTGGGGCACGGAGGAAAGAGAAGGACGTAATCGCCTCTCTTGAAGGTTGGGTGGACATCAACAACAAATTGCACATTCAGATAAGTAATTTTGCATTTCAGTAATTTTAAACAGGAAATATGTTAAATAACATGTACACATGTATGTGTTACCTAGTTACAAGAAAAAAAATTATGTGTATGAAAAATGTATGGAAAGAATGAATTCTAAAGTATTTATGAATTAGCAATTATTTATGAGTGTATGGGAAGAATGAGTTCTAAAGTATTTATGAATTAGCAATTATTTATGAGTTCTGTGGTTTATATGTAAACCCTGAAAATTATTTTTGAGTCCGAAAAGATGACTGCAAAAGGAAACTGTTAGAACATGAAACTGTATATGGACACCCTTAAGTGAATACAGTAGTAACTATGTTATTTGGTTTCATAAACAGTAAATTTCCTTTGCATGGACTGAAATCTGTAAAAGCTATGTAAAACAAGAATAACAAGTAAAGGAATAGATAAGCTATTGAACTAGTGATATAAAATGGTAAAACCCGAAGTAAATAGTCGAAATATAGAATTTTTTTTAAACCATTGAGGAGTGAACTGTCGATTCTGGGTACGAGTTGGAACCTCAACCCATAACACATTGTTACCCAAACCCAAATATACTCGAACAAGAATTTTAGGTTGTCTGGTCACCTAAAAACAAAGATAAAATTCTTGTGTTGGTAATCCTGAAAGATGGAAAAAAAAACAACTATGCAAGGATAAACAATGACTGGGAGCTTCCCCGAGACCAAAAGGACTAGTTTGGAGGAAATACTATTTAAAAAAAACGAACATTAAATGACAGGAAAATTATAATCGTTTTACAACACTGTAAACTTGTGTAACAGAAAATGACTTCGGCTTTCATAAGCTAGAAGGAAATCGTCGACCTACCGACCGGCTCTGTAAACTTGAAGAACATAAGCCAAGTAATATTAAACAAAGCACTCCGAAGAGGAGAAAGAGTATTCTTGTGGACCTTGGTGGTTCGATAAATGAGTAACTGAAAGGGGCAGTAACACTATTAGCAGAGATAAAAATTTAGCACTCAACCCTGAGGAAAAAGTGTAGGTCCTGGCCTTCGAATAAAGTGGTACCTGCAATAACAAGCAAACAGATCAGTAAGTAAGAGCACAACGATAATAAACCGGGGTTAAAACTTGGAAGTTAACCAAGAAAGGAAAAGATTGTAAACTGACTTACGTGTATTGATAATCCTCCAAATGATACACCGAGCGCCGAGCTAGAGAGCGAAAGGCCAGAAGAGGAGAGGGGGTTAAAACTTAATAAATTTAAACCATGAAATGAGGGTCGTAAATGGTAACCTGAAGGAAATCAAATTTGTGACCAAAACAGAAAAACAAATAACTATGCTTTGGAACTAGTTTGGACCAGGACTTCTGCGTTAGTATAGTTGCCAGAAAAACTTTCCCAAATTTCCAAAATGGTGTGAAAAAAATAGAACCCATCTTAGCTCATGGAAAAGCGCAGAGATTATACTCACTCATAGGCCATAACGGGAGGGGAATAAACCCTTCATAGTATACTCATTAACTGGTTACAGTGCTTGCAAGAAGAAGAGTCGAAACCACGACGTCAAACCCTCATTGGGTTGCAAACCAATTCATCATGCAAACAGAGAAGAAGTGTGGAGAAATGGTTAGGGTTGCGGGGTATTACCTTGCGAATTCCCGCCATTGAATTCTCACCATAGATCACACAAGGGATTAGACGGAGAGCAAGAGGGCAAGTGGCCCATATGTAATGTAAACACGGATACCACAAGATCTAACCTCTGGCACAAGTAATGAATTGCCAAGACATAACAAGATTAAAGTGGTACAAAAAATTAATCAAGACAAGTACTGAAAATATATGCGATGGACGATGAAGGTTTAAAACCATAGTTCAAATAAACCTTTGGATATATGCGAAAAAGACTAAATTTAATTGTAGAGAATTCTTTATCATTAAAATTATGTACGCTAAAGTGTGTCAATTAAATACAAACCCAAAGCTTATATTGGGATAGGGTATCCTGCTTTTAAACGAATGTTTTGCATTGTTTAAACTATATATATATTTATTTCAACCTTATAGTAAGAAGTAATTTTTTTTATTTTTATTTTATATGGTATAATTTAAGTGATAAGTGTTACATAAATAATAAAGCAATATAGATTATACATTTATATTATTATCTTTTATCCATTATTAATATATAATAATTCAAATTCACAACCAATTTTATAATTATAATTCTAATTAATTTATATAAATTATTAGATTTTTCATTTTTTATATAAAATTTTGATTTAATTTTGAATTATTAAAATAAATTTAAAATTAATCAAAATATTTAAAAATATTTTTTGTTATTAAATATTTATACTTAATTTCTATTCAAATAATAATGCAAATATTTATATTAATTTTTAATAAAAGAAATATACCATATTTTTTTCAAAAAATAACAAAATATCTCATCTAAGTGTAATATTATACTTCAATATTTAAATTCCAGAAAACACCTATAAAACAAACCAATCAAACACTAATGCCATAAGGAACTATAATTGGAAATTTTTTAAAATATTTTGTAATTTAATTAAAAATAATTAGGTTTTTATGCCCATTGTATTGTAATGTGATAAAAAATTACAATTTTGAATTTTGATTAATAATTAAATCAAATAATTAACTTATAGTTTATTTTTTGCTTTTGATTCTAAAGTATTTCAAAAAATGAATTTTGATTAATAATTAAATCAAATAATTAACTTATAATTTATTTTTTTACTTTTGCTTCTAAAGTATTTCAAAAATTTATAATTTAATTAAATTTGAATTTTAAGTATTATTTAGATGAAACATTTATTTTTATTTTTTGATTTTAAATAATTTTAAAAATTTATAATTGAATTAAATTTAGCTATAGTGTAAGTTTTGTATGTCTCAAGAAATATTGAAGTTAATTTAAAAAAAATATAATTTTATTTTTGGTAGATTTAGATTTAAGATGGATTTATGGTGGTCTTGAGAAAAAAACTAAAAAAAATGTTTTAACTATAATTTTTTTCACTTATTTTATACAATACATACATACTTGGTGTTGAAGTATCTTATTTATGATTCACATTTTCCCATTAGAATGTTTGTTGTGATAAATTTTATGTACAAAGTTCATTCCTAGTATTTAAGTGTTTGTTGGGGTCTACTTGGTTGAGATCATCTCCAAATAGTTAGCTTCCTAAATTAGTGGGTGGTTGAAATATGCCTAAAATAAAATAACTATGTTGAAACCAATATACTATAGCTGCATATCGGAGGTGCAACTACTTATTGAACATGATGGCCACCCCCAAATAGTGTCTTCAGTTCTAATGGAACAGAAGCAATTAATATTGTAATTGTAGGAGGGGGCGTTGTAGGGTGGAGCCAAGTGTGGAGGTCGTTGATTAACTATCTCGAAACATAACATGATATATTTATATTATATTATATTATAGCTACGAGGAAATGGAGAGTGTTAAGCGACATTGGATCAACATTTACGACGAGCAATGTGCTAGATAGATTCTCTTATTTTGTGATTGGATTTGGAATCATGGTAATTCTTTGGAAGCAGGGAAAACAAACAAAAAACGAAAATGTTAGTAGGAGACCAGGAAAAAACCTCCACCATGTGCCCCAAGGTTTTCCTCCGTTGACAAATGGTTTGGTGGGTGAAGGCCTTAATGAACCGCCCAATTCTCAAGGTTGCAACCAATGTGGGATTATTACACACACACATGATGGAGAGGTAATTATTAATGTGGAATGAAATTCACACAAACGGGGCCACTTTGCAAGTGCAAGTTTGTGGTAAGTCGGAAACCACTTTGCAAGTTAGGTTTGTGGTAAGCCATAAACCATGAGTGTGAGAGGGAAGTGAACATGGATTCATATTGCATGGTTTAGGTTCAATCGAAAAAATCCTAGACATGGTTTAGGGTCAGTCAACAAAACCTTGGGCATGGTTTAGGGTCAGCCGACAAAACCCCAAGGATGGTTTAGGGTAAGTCAAAAAAAACCTAGGCATGGTTTAGGGTAAGCCTATAAAATCCAGATTATGGTTATGGGTAATCCAAAAAAAAACCCATGATGATGATAATGATGTAGGCGGATTTACAGGTACATGTACAGGTGTGCAAATATATTGGTTGATTGAACCATGTACATAAAGGGCATCCTAGTTGACTGGCAGTTGCAGCGGTTGGTACCCATGCATTCTAATAGATGGTTGTTCTCTTATATGGGTGTCATAATATTTGTTTTTATCATGTTTGTAAACACCAAGATCACAACTAGACTTTGAATATTGAGATCAAGACAAGTAGTCATTAAGGAGATGACTTGAAAAAATACAATTCTCACTTGTCTTTGTTGTGATTCATCCTATGTACAAGGGTTTGTTCCCAATATTTGGGAGTTTTTTGAGGTTTAGTTGGTTGAGAGATCATCTCCAACTAGTTAGCTTCCTACATTGGTGTGTGGTTGAGATATTCACTCAACCAAGAGATTGTATGTCCAAGCTAGATTAGTTATCTTGATGTATTTATATTGTATTATTATTTTCATGTGAAGAAAATTCTTAGTGAATTTAGAAAATATGTGTATCCATGCTTCCATCTCAAGTAGAAAACATATATCCATAGGATATACTCTCTCTCTCTCTAGACACATAAAATGAGAAATTCTATCATAGTTTAGTTGTCCAACCAACAATGAGGATAGTGTGTGTGTGTGTGTGTGTGTGTGTGTGTGTGTGTCAATTCCATATTAAATATTGAAAATATCTCTCATACCTTAAATTACAAAAAAATCTCTCTCCCCTCTCTCTTTGATGTTAAAATATTTTACTCAACATGCATATTGAAATATTTGATTTATGCTCCACATTAAATAATTTGTTTTTGTATTTAATAGTTTTAAAATATTATATATCAACTCTATATTGAAAATTGAATAAATTACAATATATTGAATTGAATAAATTACACACCCCTCTTAAAATCTAAAGTGAAAATATAAGAAAAAAGTAATTTAATTTACTTTATTTTAATAAAATTATGTTAATTAATATTGATAAAAATATTTTATGGATTATTTTTTTGTTATTTATATGTTTTCATTTTAAATATTATATGTCAACATGATATAGAATGAATTAGACATCATATGTTATTTTTACATGCCATTTTTCAACTCCATATAAATAGTGAAATAACTGTCTATTTGCCTTGTACTAAAATGTAAATTTTTTTTTTTTTTTTTTTTTTAATTTCAATTATTTATCCATTACTAAGTCAAAATATATTATTTCCTCACATGCATGCATGGAGGAAATTTGGATCAAAGGATTCAAAGTGCTATCCATATGGCTACCAACCCAACTTATCATTGTAAGATTAATCATATTGATTATAGGTAGGTACATGTTGTAAAACATGTTAATTATGGAGGAGTATATTTTGAAGAGTTCCACACTGATGAAAAATATGTAAACATGTTTACAACACCAATATTGTTAGAAAAATTATGGTGGTGTTTAGGCTCTTTTCTTATAGAAGAGGTGGTGAAAGGAGTCGTATCAAGTATATTGTTGCTAATTTGGAGATTTTAAAATTCATGACAGTAATTAAAATGAAATTATAGAAACCAAAAACTACTTTAAATAATTCTTTAGTAATATAAATAGTGGGTGACATTTCATGTAATGAATGTAATACTACCCAGTTAGATATATCTATGTATACCAAGAGATTGATTTTGATTATCAGCTTGATTATAATATTGTTGGTGAGTAGTGAAATATCTTACCTTGCTCCATAGGTGCTTCCTTGACCCACTATCAATGTTTTACCATATAAATTTCATGATGTCTATGTACTTTCATATTGTCTTAATTTATTTTTCATTGCATTTAATTATCAATTAAAGTTATAAAGTACTTCCATATTGTCTTAATTCATTTTTCATTGCATTTAATTATCAATTAAAATTATAAAGTATCAACATGTTTCACTATCTGTTATGGATTTATAGAGGCCCACTAAAGTTTACAAGTGAGAAAGGATATCCTTGGCCTATATATATTATTATTATTAAAAGTTGGGAAGTGAATTCCTCCCCAATTTTCTTATTATGAAATACATTCAACTTTTAAAAAATATTATTTTTTCAATGTGCATCATGTAATTGTTTTTAAACATAAATATCACACTTATGTAAGTATAAGTGCATTCTCAAGAACTTGTTGAGTGACCACAAAACCTACCTAAAAATTATAGGGTTTTGGAAATTTATTTCTTAAAATATTTTTCCTTTTACTTCTCTTTTTCTAAAACTTTGTAGATGACTACCCTAGTTTTTATTAGACCCAACACATTCTTCTTCTTAAATTTTGTTTTTTGGGATGGATTTCATTTCATCCCTAACCCTGAGTTGTTGTCCAATCTCATATGAAATATTTTAAAGAATGGTGTTTGTGACATTATTAAAGGTTAGCAAGATCCAACAACCCACCGGGTCATGTTTCCATCCCTCTATCATTTCCTCGAGGATGGATCTAACTCAGTCCCCACATTAATGCTTATGGGAGATAACATAAACATATGAAAAGCCTTTGAATTTATTATTGAAGAATTTATTATCAACTTTAAGTCACCTTCAAAGATGATATTTTCAACAATTCACTTTTTTAAAAATAATCAACATGAACATACACCCACAATGAACAAAAAAATCTATTATCAATTTTGAGTAGCCTTAAAAATTGATCCTTTTAAAAATGACCTAAGCTTTTATTATTCCTAGAATGATGACTTCAAACTCATCTGTACGATGTTGGATTTCCCATCCATAGCCAATAGTTTTTTAGTGGCAACATCTTTCTCTTCCATTATATTTATATTCAACAATGATATACAACAACATTATTATATTTATATTCAGCAATACCATAAAACAACATTTAAGCTATACTATACAATGTTGATGAGGGCATATTAATACTTATGGAAGAGGGGAGAGAGATATGCATGTATTTTCCTCAATTAAATTTTAATTTAAGACGGTTTTGTTATATTTAATACTTTAATTCTAAATCTATTTCTTAGGTTTAGGTTTACTTATTGTATAATAAATAATGTTTAGTTCTTGCCCATTTATGTATGTTTATTTCTAACTCAATAAACAATACATATTTTGATTAGGAATACACATGTTAATTTAATTTAGTTATCCATGCAAGCAAGGAAAACTAGGGAGGTGAAATAGGGTTACGATTTTGTACTACTAATAATCTGGAATCATTGTCCCCAAATTCATTTCAACTCTACAAAAGTGAATCACAGTCAGTTAACCACTTTAGGGCTTGAGAATAAGAGTTCACTACTTTATGGTTCGAAAGTTTTGAGCGATAAAATTAACTCTTTTGTTTTAATATTTAATAAAAAAATAAAATTAACTTTGTTGTTTTAATATTTAAAAAATAAATCTTATTGCATTTATATTTTTGCTTTTAGATTTAATAAAAGAATATTAATTTTATTTTGAGTGTTTAGATTTGAATGTTTATTGTTTTAATTATTAGTATAAATTTATTTTAAGTTATATTTTTCAAGTATTAAAAGGATCAATATTTTTTAGATGTAAATTTTTTGATAATTTATAAGTGTAATAATAATAATATTTGAGTTTTACAATGTTAATCAGCCCATACAAGTATTTATGGAGAAAGGGAGAGGGATATAGAATTTTTTTTACTTAGTTACTGTATAAATAATGTTCAAATTCTTAATTTAGTAGGGTGGTTCATGTATTTTGATTTCTAGCTCAACGAATAATGTAGATATCTTAAAGAGTACACATGTTAATTTAGCTTCCTTATTTATACAAGTAAAATGAACTAGGGAGGTAAAATAGGGTTAGGATTATGTATTACTAGTAAAGGCACTGTTGTGTATATGTCTAGAATCATTGTACCCAATTTTATTTCAATTGTACAAAAGATAATTAGAGTCCACCACTTTATGGTTTGAGAGTTTTGAGCTATAAAATGAACTCTTTTGTTTTAGGATTTAATAAAAAATAAATGATATAACATTTACAATTTTGTTTTTAGATTTAATAACTAATCAATGATGTTATTTTGACTATTTATATTTGAATGTTTGTTGTTTTAATTATCAGTATAAATTTATTTTATGTTATATCTTTCAAGTATAAAGAGTGATCAAATATTTTGAAATGTAAATTTTTTGATAATTTAAAAGTGTAATAGTACAATACAACAACATTTAAGTTATACATTGTTAATGAGGGCATATTAGTACTTATGGAAGAGTGAAGAGAAATATATGGTGTGTATGTTGGTCAATCAAATTTTAGTTTTAGATGCTTTTGCTATATTTAATAGTTTAATTTTAAATTTCTTTTTAATCTACTATGTTATTGTATAAATAATGTTTTTTTCCTTAAGTTAGTAGGGTCGTTCATTTATGTTTATTTCTAACTCAATAAACAATGCATATCTTAAAGAGTAGACATGTTAATTTTGCTTCTTTATCCATGCAAGCAAGGTGAGCTAGGGTTAAATTTTCTTACTGTTAGTAAAGGCAGTATTATGCATATGTATAAAACCATTGTACCTAATTTTATTTCTATTCTACAAAAGAGAATCAGAATTGGGTTTGAGAATCATAGTTCACTATATGGTTTGAGAGTTTTGATATATCATTTATATTTTTGTTTTTAGATTTAATAAAAAATAAATGATTTTATTTTGAATGTTTAGATTTAATTGTTTGTTATGAGATTAAATTTTTTGAGATTTAACATTTTTTTATATTTTAAAAGTATAACAATATAGTACAACAACATTTAAGTTATACAATGTTAGTGTTCAGACATACTAATACTTATGGAGGAGGGGAGAAATATATAAGATACATGTATGCTCCTCAATCAAATTTTAATTTTAAATAAGTTTGTTATATTTAATAATTTAATTCTAAATATTTTTTTTTCTTTACTTGATTATTGTTAAAATAATGTTTGGTTCCTCAAGTTAGTAAGGTCGCTTATGTATATGCATGTCTATTGCTAGCTCAATGAACAATGCAAATATTGAGGATCACACAAGTTGATTTAGCTTTATTAGTACCGGAGAGTAGTATTATGTATATGCCTAGAATTTTTGTACCCAAATTTATTTCTTATCAAAGTGAATTAGAGTTCACCATTTTATGATTTGAAAATTAGAGTTTATTATTTTATGGTTTGATATTTTTTAGCTATAACATTAATTATTTTGTTTTAAGATTAAAAAATAAATAATATAACATTAATATTTTTGTTTTTAGATTTAATAAAAAAATAATGGTGTTATTTTGAGTATTTAGATTTTTTTAATTACTAGTATAAATTTATTTTAAGCTATTTTTTTCAAGTATCAAAAGGATTTTAAGATGTAAAATTTTTGATAATTTAAAAATGCAATAATATAGTATAATAACTTTTAAGTTATCAATATTAATCAGGGGATATTAATACTTTTGGAGGAGGGGAGAGATATAGGGTGCATGTATGCTCCTCAATCAAATTTTAGTTTTAGATGCTTATGTTAAATTTAGTAGTTTAATTTTAATTTTAATTTTTTACTTAATTATTGTATAAATAATATTCAACTCCTTAAGTTTGGGATTTGAGATGTAATTTTTTAATAATTTAAAAGTGCAACTATATCGTACAATTTTTTTTGAGTTATCAATATTAATGAGGGCATACTAATGCTTCTAGAGGAGGGGAGAGATATAGGGAACATAATCAAATCTTAATTTTAGATATATGCTTCTAGAGGAGGGGAGAGATATAGCGAACATTATCAAATCTTAATTTTATATATGTTTGTTATATTTAGTAGTTTAATATTAAATATATTTTTTCTTTACTTAGTTATTATATATTTAATGTTCGGTTCCTTAAGTTAGTAGGCTCGCTTATGTATGTTTATTTTTAACTCAATGAACCATGCATATTTTGAGGAGTACACATGTTAATCTAGCTTCAACGTCCATTCAAGCAAGGTGAACTAGGGTTAAGATTTCGTACTGCTAATAAAGGTAGTATTGTGTATATATCTAGAATCATTGTACCCAATTTTATTTTCTCTACAAAAGAGAATTGGAGCTCACCACTTTATGGTTTGAGAATCAAATTTCACTACTTCATGGTTTAGAGTTTTGAGCTATAACATTAACTCTTTTGTTTTTAGATTGAGTAAAAAAATGATATAACATCTACACTTTTGTTTTTAGATTTAATAAAAAATCAATAATTTTATTTTGAGTGTTTAGATTTCAATGTTTGTTGTTTTAATTATTAGTATAAATCTGTTTTAAGCAATATTTTTCAAGCACCAAGAGAGATCAAATCTTTTGAGATATAATTTTTTTGATAATTTAAAAATGTAATAATATATTATAACGATATTGGAGTTATACAACTTTAATGAGAGAATATTATTAATTATGGAGGAAAGAAGAGAGATATAGGGTGCATGTATGCTCCTTAACCAAATTTTTGTTTTAGATATTTTTGTTATATTTAATAGTTTAATTCTAAATCTATTTTTTTCTTTACTTAGTTATTGTATAAATAATGTTTGGTTCTTTAAGTTAGTAAGGTTGTTCATGTATGTTTATTTGTAAATCAATGACCAATGCACATCTTGAAGAGTTCACATGTTAATTTAGCTTAGTTATCCATGCAAGCAAAGTGTACTAGGGTTAGGATTTCATATTGCTATTAAAGGAAATATTATGTATATATCTAGAATTATTGTACCCAGTTTGATTTGAGTTCACAATTTTATGGTTTGAGAATTAGAGTTCACCACTTTATGGTTGGAGTGTTTTGATATATATCATTCACTCTATTTTTTTTTAGATTTAGTAGATTTAATAAAAAATAAATGATATAGCATCTACATTTTTGTTTTAAGATTTAATAAAAAATCAATCATGTTATTTTAATTGTTTATATTTGAATGTTTATTGTTTTAATTATCAATATAAATTTATTTTAAGCAAGATTAAATCTTTTGAGATATGGTTTGAGTGTTTTATTGTTTTTAGATTTAATAAAAAATAAATGATATAGTGTTTACACTTTTATTTTAGATTTAATAAAAAATCAATCATGTTATTTTAATTGTTCAGATTTGAATGTTTGTTGTTTTAATTACCAATATAAATTTATTTTAAGCCGCATTTAAAATTGATTTAAATTAAGTTGAAAATATGATAATTTATAATTTTTATATTTTATATGATGTATATACATAGTAAAAAGATATACCCATTATAAACTCAAACATATAATATGTGAAAATTAAATCCACATAAAAAAGATAACAACATTTCTCTCAACCATTCAAACCACATCCAATTAACATAATAATATATATGTCAACGTCTTTAAAATTTTCTCCTAACCTTGCTATTCCTTTCTATTCTATTTAGCTAAATCATTGAAATACATCATTGAAACTTAATTTCATCCACCAAGAAGATCCAAATTATTCACTTTTATTAAAGTGTCTTAATTACAAGTTTCATAGGTATGATTTTGAAAATATGGGGTATGTGTGTAGAAAAAACACATGCCAAATTTATGTAAATCAATAATGCATTCTATCATTTTTTAAAGACGGATTTTTCTTTTAGATGATTTTTATTCATTAATTAATATTTATGATTCAATATTAAAAAGTGTTTTTCAAAAATAATAGTTTCTATCATTTTCATTAATATTTCGAATTTTAAACTAAATATACTTAATATAAATGAAACATATCACATTTAAGTATTGATAACATTAAAAAAATATTCTAAACATTAAGTAAAATGTTTAAAATGGAATCATATATATCATATCTTGATTCTTAAACCAACTATATTCATTCCATTTCCATAATATGTTATTTTTTATTTGAAAAATATTTAATTTTTATAAATAATGATATGCGCTATCATATTCCTCAATTAGGGTGTTAACTCGAGTATTAACTTGACCTCTTTGTAAGGAGTGCTATTTCTACAGGTCTCTCCTCACTCATTATGGTGTGGAAAATGGAGGATGAACAACGTTGGGCGAGTACTCCAAGTTGTGGTGTTTTAAATGTTGGATTAATTTTTCAGGGTGGTAGAGGTTTGTCTCTCGCGAAGCAAAAGACAAGGTGGTGCCATCGTATTCTGTCATCTAGTATGGATTGGTCTTGTTCATATCTCTATGGATTGGTCTTTTTCATATCTATGAGTGTTTTATAGGTTGATGTGTCTAAGTTCATTTAGGTTTGAGAGTCCATTACTTCACATTGGCTTGATATGGAAGCGCTTCTCAATTGCAGTGAGGTATTGTGTATTGTGCTTACGATATTGTCTTGAATTGTTGTTAATTGGGTTATGATTCATTTCATCCTTTTATTTTTCCAGATTAGCGTTATGTATGCCTTTATATTTTATTATGTAAGAGACTTCCTAGAGCCTTCTTTAGATCTGAACAAGCTTTTATTTGGTTCTCGTGTTGGTTCTGTCTAGGTGTTGGCTTTGTCAGATGTTAATTTGGTCCACTTTTGGGAATTATTCCTTCTACTGATTCTATTACATCATCTTCCATTATTTTTGTTCCCTCTGAATTTGTGTGGGTTATGTATTGTGGAGAATATTTTTTCTTGTCTTGTGTATTTGGGTATTGGATTCTCTCACTATATGCTTCTATTTTGGGGGTTTTGGTGCTTTATGTATTTGGTTATCCCTGAAATATGGTAATTACTGGAGTTTGGTCCTTTAGAGTGGCATTGGGGAGATGATATATTGGTTTTGAGATCTGGGTTGCAAGGGTTTGTTGTATGTCTAACTTCTTATTTTGTTGGATGTGTATTGTGTACATATGTTACTTGTTTTCCTGTCACTGTCACTATGATGTCTCATCAAAGAATGATGAGTAGAAGGGCCAGTTTGGGAAATGTGAGAGTTAAGAGAACCCTATATTTTTTCATTTAAAATTATGGGCACTTTCTTTGATGTGGTTCCTTTTGAGGTCAGAAGGGAAATTCTACTGCTGGTGGTTAGAGAGACTGAGGATCACCCCTATCATTCTAACTATGAGCTTCAGGTGCAGAAATGAAAAGGATAACAGAGCTTGGTAGATTTCACAAGAAAAGGTTGCATTTGTTGTACTCTCTCTCTTTGCACTCGCAAATGGATACTTTGTTACGTCTAATATTTAAGGAAAATAAGGTTGAACAATATAATTTATTTGTTGAGTTGGAAGATGTTAAATGTATGTTATGAAATATCTATTTTTATATTAACATGTTGATTCGATATTATAGAGGGTCTAACTTTTATGCTTTCAGACTCTACTACTAGAGACCTGACTAACACTCTTGTGGATGCAACTAATCCTCCTGTGGATAGTGCTTAGGACTTGACCATTATCTCTTCTAACAAAGAGTAGATTTTGGTTTCATATGTTTTTGATGATATTTTGATGGTTTTGTTCCGACACTGTAATAATAGTCATCAGGGTTTTCCAGACTTGGGCAAGACACTATGCATGAAGGTTCGATTGGTTTTTTCTATGCACTTATTTTTGGGTCAACTGTATTTATAGTCTCAATGATGATACACATGGGTGATTGTATGGTAAGGATACTCAACCTCATCTTACTATAGTGCTTTAAATATGAAAATTATATGTGCATGAGAAGGTCCGCTAATGTGTGGCATTATTTGATGGTAGGAGCAACTGTTTTGGATCATGGTGGGATGAAATGGTGTGAAGGGCTTGTCTCAATTGTGACTCGTGGGTGACTATAGGGCCGATCACAGATTCCGCTATTGACATCTTGGTTTTGGTTTATAAATTATTTTTTATTTTATTTTGGGAATAGTCCTCAGTAGTAGTCACTACTATATCTTCAGTTCAAAGAAAATTTTAGGGGCCAATAATTGCAGGTGAGTTGATTTTCCATGCTTTTTCCAAAGAAAAAATTCTCCAATTTCTATTTTTTCTAAAAATGATTCGCCCAAATTTTATAGTATAAAAAAAATTACCTTAGATATCACCAAAATTATATAGAGGCTATATATAAACTAATTATAAATTTGAATATTTTTATAAATATATCACCAAATATTGTATAGTTTGCATATTAGGGACTGGGAATATTTTCCAAGTTTTCTAAACTTGAAGAAAAATTCCATCCTTAAATTTTTCCCTTCTTCAGTTATGGATACTCGTTAGGATTTTGTTTCAGTAACTCATTAGGATTTGGTTTCATTGTTGTGTCTTCACTTAACTGTGGTCTTAGTGTTGCAAATTTGCATGCTTATTCTACTATTGTAACCCCAATTCTTGCTGATGTGGGGACTGATGTCTTAATTATCGTTGATGCCATCTTCTCTATTATGACTTATTTAGTTGTTTATGTGGGAATGAACTTTATACCTCTAGCCTATCTCTTGATATCTATATGCTTAAAAATTTATTATGTACTCCTCTTGTTTTGATTAATGGAATTGAGTTACAATTTACCGAAAAAAAATGAGATATCACATGTTATCTTTTATTTGAAAAATATTCAATTTATATTAATAATGATATTAGCTATTGATAGATTTAATTAGAGTTGTGCAATTTCATTTATTTTATCGACAGTTTGAGCTTGCCATCTAAAATATATAAAATACTATATATATATATATATATATATATATATATATAATTTTATCAAAGTGTTATCATTATGACTTAACCATATCCTAACGCATTAAATTCAATCGGGTTCACATATATATTAATATTCTTTCTCATACCATTTATATGATATGGGCCCTTTCTTAAATATATTAATTTTTTTAAATAAATAGACTAGCAATTGCCCCAAAAGGTGAAAATAGAAGTCGATAGGATTTTTAAATTCAACAAATTGTACTTTGGTTTCATAACTAAGCAAATAATAATTAATATGTTAAATTTAAGTTTTTTTAGTTTATTTTTTTAATGTTTTAAAATTGTATGTTGGAGAGTTTTTGTTTTGGAATTTATATATAATGCAGAGGAGCATATACTTAAATCCATTATGGAGTAAATTATATCTTGGCTTGTTGTTTATGATTTTGAGTCAATCCAAACATAGTTGATAGGTAGTCAATCTTAAGAAAGAAGACTAAACAAATTTTTTGAAGATTAAAATGACCTATTATCTAATTACTCCTTATCCAATGCTAATGCTATTCCATTCCAAAGTGTAAGGCACTTAAGAATAAAAAATTATGCTCAATTCTCAATTGTTACCAACTTTAGAGTCTAAATTTTAAACTTGTGTCCAAGTAAATGTTAATCTTGTTGCGAACTTCAAGTAAATGTTAATCTTGCCTCCAACGTTAATTCTCATTTTTTTATACATTATTATTTATATTCCATTTCTAGTAAATATGATTTTGTAATGGATTTCTAACATAGAGACAAATGCTAGGAATAAATATAACAACCCATCCAAACCATGTTACAAGTATGTGCTCACAAACACCTTAAACTCTCATGTTTGTGTGTCTTCATAAAAAATCAATATTGGCTAATTTTCCTTTTTCATATCCATAACATAAGTTTAATTTAATTCTTCTTGACTTACTATAAAGTAACGAAACCTTAAACACTCATGTGTGTGTGTCTTCCTAACAAATCAATATTGGCTAATTTGCCTTTTTTCATATCGATCAAATAATTTTAATTTAAATATGCTTGCAAACTTATTATAGAGTGAAACATCCACATTCTTTGTATGGATGCAAAAAAAAACTTTAAAAATAAAAGCAGTATATGTGAAATGACCATTCATTAAGTTTCCAACTCTAGATATTGATTTTTTGGCGGGATCCTTTTAAGCTTATTGTTCAATCTACTTTGTCAACATCTTAGCTACTTCCTTGTTAGACCTAAGTCACCTCTAGATTTGTTTTTGTGTTAAGCTTATTGTCCAATCAACTTTTCCAACATCTTAGCTATTTCCTTGTTAGACCTGAAACCTCCAGATTTATTTTTGTGTTGGCCTAACCTCCTTCAATCAGTGCACAAATATTGTTCCTACGTCATTCAAGTCCCTGCACTCATTCATAGAAAAAAAATAGGTGTGAAAGTTATTTAAAAAAATCATATATATATATATATATATATATATATATATATATATATATATCTGTGTGTGTGTGTGTGATATCTCTCTCTCTCTCTCTCTCTCTCTCTCTATATATATATATATATATATATATATATACCTTGTGAGGTGCTTCAAGCTCAAGCACTCGTTATTTTAAACAAGTTCTATGTACCACTAAGGTCATATGAAGGAATTAGTACCATTAAGCTTATATGGAGTCAATATTGAGTGTAAAGCTATGAGGTTTATCTAATTTGAACTTCTCAATTTTAAATTATTTTTCAATAAAATTAAAGGAAAAGTCATTACAGTCATAATAGTATTGATGTATGCAATCGGCAATCAATAAATAAGATAAGCATATTTGTTTTATGTAATAGTGAGTCAATAAATAAGATAAGAGTATTTGTAAAAACTATAATGACTATATATATATATATATATATATATATATATATACCTTGTGAGGTGCTTCAAGTTCCAAGCACATGTCATTTTAAACAAGTTCTATGTACCACTAAGGTCATATGAAGGAATCCATACCACTAAGCTCATATGAATGAGTCAATATTGAGTGTAAAGCTATGAGGTTTAATTAATTTGATCTTTTTTTTTTTTCTAATTTAGGCTAATTCTATTAGATCATAAGAAATAAGAAGTTACAGGTCACATCTTGTGGAAAGAACGGATTCAATCCATAGGGAAAGTGCCAAAGAGTTTTGTCAAGTACTAGACTGCCCCTAAATGGGAAACCAGTCCTTAGAAGTTCAAAAAATATTGCTTCCCATGGCGGGAAACCAGCAAAAACAGATAGCGGAGATGTACAAAAAAAACCTAGGATAAACATGATTGCATAGGCTAATGCCGCAAAGAGTAAATAGATAAAACTAAGGGAGACCTGCATGCTTGTCACTGGAGGCTTGAGGCTCTTCAAGGATCTTGCACACATAGCCCACGTCCATCATGCCTGTGTCCAACGCATGTTCATCTTGCGAAGGGCATGGTGAGGCGAGCTCGCTCAGGGTCGCCGCATCATCAGTAGTTAGAGGAGCTACATGGTGCTGAGGGCAGTCACCAATGTTCAACTCCAAGTTGCCACCCACATCTAGCTCCGGGCTGCCTTCATTGTTGCCGTTAGAATCACTTGAACCATTTCTACCACTGGTAGCATTGCGAATCGGAAGAGCTTTCAGCTTGTGAGGGGTGAAGGTGGGCTCAGGGGAGATGGTGGACTTACAAGCTCATTTTTTGCTGCGAAGGGGAGAGGGAGGTGGAGCCGAAGCAGGGATTTGCTCATAAGGCTGAGGATTGCCAAAATCAGTCCAATCAATGGAGAAGTTTAGGTCACAACAGAGGTAGGGTGAGATGGGAGGGTAGGGAGGGTGGGAAGGCAAGCCACACCCACTAACTCTTTGACATCACTGCTTGTGTCACTGCGGCATGACAATCCAGGGGGGTGAGTCTTTAGACCAAAGGGAGGCGAGAATGGGTTTCCGGGAGGGGAGAATACCAGAGGGAGCCTCCATCCTAGAAGAAACAAGGCACTACTCTAGAGCCAGAGAAGTAGTGACAGAGAGCTGAAGGAAGAACGAGCAAGCAGAGTTGAATGCATAATGGAGAGCCATGGTGGTGGGTTTAAAGCCCATGATGAGCAGCATTAAAAAGACGCAGACCTGGTACGTCGACGGTAGGGTAGCGGAGGGTGGAGTAATGATGCCCTCATGCCAAGCTTTAAGATTGTGCCCCATCCAAGGACGAAGCACATGGAGCAGCCATGTGTCCATCCTCATGGCGACCCCGTGGCCCTTCTTCCCTTTACGTGCCACTCGCATCTAGGATTAATTTGATCTTCTTAATTTTAAATTATTTTCCAATAAAAATAAAGGAAAATTCATTATAGTCATAATAATATTGATGTATGCAACAATCAGTCAATAAATAAGATAAGAGTTTTTGTCAAAACTAGAATGACATTTTTTTAAAGTGATTTTTCCATTTGCTACTTTAATTAGTAATAATATATATTTGAATCATTTTTAATGAATATTTTCGATTTTTTTTCAATAATTTTTTGATATTATAAAATCATATATATAAATCATTTAGTTATATTTAAATTTTATTGATAATTTTTAATACAATTTTATTAAAATAATAATTTAAATTAATATAAATATATATGTAAGTGTATATATTATTGAATTTACATATTGTCTAGGTTAGACTTGTCATTATAAGAGAGAGCTTAGTTTTAAATAAAATTAATAAGTAAAAAACACAGTAACCCCGTGGACTGGACTTTATTTGTAGCATTTTAAAAACGTAGACCGATCAAATTGCTGGAGACTGAGATACCTTTGTGCATCTTCCAGATACTCTGAGACAAACTGGTCCATTGGCTAGCACGATTGGCTACAGTCATCTTTGAACTTACTCCATAATACCCATAAAAATTAAAACATTGGTCCAATAAATTAAATAGAAAAACATATAAATAAATAAGTCAAAAATATTTAAGGTCAACTTGCAAACTGCTCAAACCCATTATCTACAAACCGTGAACTGAAATTAATTCCAGAAAATAAAAATTAAAGACAAAAATATTAATATAAAGACCATAACTTGAATAAATTTAAAGCAATTTTCAGAAACAGAAAGGGGAGGGAAGAAATGAAAGTGTATTGTCACAAATTCAAGCATGGATACAGTCTACGATAGAAACCATGTAAAATGTGCTTGCCTTTGAATGAAATCCTAAACATTTCTACAGATAGTAACAAAAATATATAAGAAAAGTGGGCATAAGCAGGTATACGAACGCAGGTATCCGTGCTAGACGCCATGGCTGTGTGAGAGGGTTTCAATATTTTTAGTTCTGAAAATATCTACATCCAGTTTTCATTGGTTGGAGTTTTTTTAAATATGAATGACTATTTTATGGGATCTAGAGGTTGTACGTATTGCAAGACAGTTTGTTGCGGAGCTTCAAAATGAACTGTAATTTTTCCTAAGTCGTTTGACTGTGGATAGATGACTAAATAACTTAACCCTATAGAGTATATTAATTAGCAATTGCCCCTAAAGGTGCAAAGATACACTGAAGGAATAGAATATTTGAAAAGATTATCTTGTCAAAATTAGAGCCCATAGCTCAGTGCATGCTCATAACTCAATTCTAAGTTCAAGTTACATAATTAAAAAAAAAAAAATTTAATAACACAAATACTCATATTTATTTATTTATTTATATGTTTTACAACTCAATAAACATTACATTTAAAGTAATGATTTACAAAAAAATTCATTTTTAGCTCACAAAATTTATAATAAAAATAATATATAAATCTTACATTCAAAATATAGAATTTTAAAATAGTAATCAAGATTTTCACAATTTTACATACCAATATTTCTCAAACAACCATTTTCAATCCGTGCAAAATTTCTGTTATAAAATTAAACCAAAAATTCTTCATGTTAGCTTAATTTGGGAAACGAGACAAAAATTCTTCATGATAGCTTAATATGGGAAACAAGTAAAGGTTTAACCTTATATTTAATTTGGTTCTACAACTCAACAACACAAACACAATGGAGTCAATTGTTTCCAACAACACAACAAATTGTAGTTAATTATGAAGACAACAATAAAAATATTAGGTGTAGAGCTTTTCTGGGGTTTTTTTTCTAGAAACCATCCACTTTTGTTCCTATGAGGTGTTCCTCCAGAGACATATTTCTCAAGAACATAGCTCAATATTTTATTGAGATGTAAAATATGCATACTTTTATTAATAATGAGAAATGATGTCTTCTTGTCACCTACAAAATAAGATGTTATAATGGATTCCATTTTCTTTTATTTTTAAGTGAGAGAAATACAACATATATTACTTGAAAAAGAGTAACATAATGGCACAAGGAGAGTTACAACACTCTAAAGCCATGACTACAAGGAAACTCCAACCCCTAAAAATCTAGAAATGTTAGCATATGAGGCATTGTCTCTAGACATTGAAGCCAACAACTAATGTTCTATCTTCACAAGTGTAAATCAACATTTTGCATTTGGACATGTCCGCACATTGTAAAAGATAAATGGATTGAACTTTTAAAAGGTTGTTTTTCTTTGTTGGTTATGTCATACTCTTAATTTTGTATCCCTCTTTTTATTGAATAGAAAAATACAAAGTGACCAAACAAACCTCTCATATAATTATAGTCTAAAACCTAACATGATTCTCAAAACTACTAAGATTACAAAAAAATGGAAAAAAATAAAAATTTTAATACAAAAGGCCATGAAAAAATTTTGAAGCAAAGTTCACACACGTTCATGATTTGAAGGACAACATAAAACTCTTTAAAAAAATCTTTAAATATAAAAATATATACTTAACCATATTTTATAACAATATGACAAGATTCTTAACCATGGATATTCACCCTCACTTTTTCATTGATATTATGAACTTGTGAATAGGCTTTGTTACAATATTGTGGGCCAATACCATGGCTTATCAATACCACATGACAAAAAATCATAACTTATCTCACAATCAAAATATTTCTTAACAATATGACAAGATTCTTAACCATGGATATTCACCCCCACTTTACCATGGATATCATTAACTTGTGAATAGACTTTGTTACAATACCATGGCTTATCAATACCACATGCCCGAAAACCATAACTTATTTCACAGTCAAAGTAATTTATAAATATTTATTTTAATTTATTTTTACAACATTTTTTTTAATTAAATCTAAAAAGAAAAAGGTTATAATTACGTTTGAGATATATCTAAACATTATTCCCATAGAAATTAAATCAAGATTTCATTTAAATTTTTCATTATTGTACTTTTTTTGACATGATTAATCCAAAATAAGGTTTAATATTTTAAACCAATTGAGGGTGAGAGAGGAGGGAATAGAGAGAGAAAGAGATGAAGGAAGAGAGAGAGGGGGGGGGGAAAGAACAAAGACATAGAGAGATAGAGGTGGAGAGAGAGGGAGTGACAAGGGAGAGATGGAGAGAGATTGAGGGGGAGAGGAGAGGAGGAGGGAAGAGAGAGATAAGGAGAGAGAGAGAGGGAGAGAAGGGGAAGAGAGAGAGAGAGGGAGAGGGAGAGGAAGGGAGAGAGAGATGGATAGATATGGAGAGAGAGTGCATATGTTAGGGGGATGAGATAGAGAGAGGGAATACGCAAGAGACATATAGATACACATATAGCTATTATATAGTATTATATAACCAACCTAGATCCATCTTAATCTCAGATCTATTAAGTGCTAAGAGGGATCAAATCTCTCAAGATGCAAACATTTCCTTAAGTTTTTCAGTTAATTTTTTTTTTTACCTTGAAAGATTTGATTTGATCCCTCTCGAAACTTGATAGATCTAGGGTTAAGATGAATCAAACTAGTTCTATCAAGCTAGTACTAATAAAATGAGAGAAATAACGCCTAATATGTAGACGTAGTGGCCCAATGTTAATTTAAAATCATGTCTTATCAGCGCCACATAATTTTAGATTTTCCATTGATTTGGATAAACCATATAATTGAAGATTTTATAACAATAAGCATTAAACCTAATTTATAGTTCAAATTTCATAGGTTAATGCCATGGTTGGTTTTATAGCTCCACTAAGTTGTAGCTCCTTGAAATCAAATGAAGCGAGTGAGACAGTGCTGTTGAGATCACAAAGCGAGGAGGGATCAAATATGGTGTTTTACCCACTAATTATTTCTTCTTCCATTGGTAAACGTAGTGTTCTTAGTCTGATATAACATCTTATATCAATGGGATTATAGGGGTTATATTCATTGCTTAGTTACAACACCAGTTCAAGTGTATTGAAGAAAAAAGGGAAATCCTAGAATTCTCGCCCAAAAGAAGGGACTTATTATTAAGTTATTTGCTCACTGGCCACTTTCTTTTTCATGGATTGAGTGTGGTTGGATCAAATCACTATGACAAGCTGGATTTTCATGATAAAATCTTTAACTGAATAATTCTTTAATTAATTAAAAAAATTAATTAGGTACACACATTTTTAGTGAATAAAACATTTTTTTTTACAGAGGATTTTCATCCACAACCATATTACTAGAGATGATTTTATCTGTAATTTTTTTAAAGTATTTTATATTATAAAATTTAAATAAATTAAAAAATTATATAAGTCAATTTATAATAGAAGGCTAACATTAAAAAAAAAAAAAAATTAATAAAAACTTTATCAAAACCTAACATCATCTAAACAACAATATTAAAAAAATCAAAGATATGAAAATTTTAAAACATATTTACAATATCAATACAAAATAATGATTTGAATATTTAATGCTTGAATTTAATATCATCTCAACAACAATATTAAAATACTCAAATATATGAAAATTTAAAAGCCTATTTACAATATCAATACAAAATAATAATGATTCAAAAATTTATCTCTGAATTTTTTCTTTTTTAACCATGGTGAATCGGTAACTCTTTAGACTAATCTAAGTGAGGTCCCAGGATCAATCCTCGTGGCTGTCTTATAACACCAAGAGTATATCTAGCAACCTGCAAGCCAGATATACTGAGACCCCAAGGAAGAGGGGGGAACCTACTCCTTGAGCTGAGATCATAGAAGGCCATATACTCAATGAGATTTGAACCTTGATCTTCTTGGTTTCACCTAGCAAAACACTTACTGTGAGACACCATGGAAGAGGGGGGAGCCTACTCCTTGAGCCAAGATCATAGCAGGCCATATACTGAATCAGATTTGAACCTTGATCTTCTTGGTTTCACCTAGAAAAACACTTACTGTTAAACCACATATCACTGTATTTTACCCCTAATTTTTTACCAACAAAATATAACTATATGATACAGGCTAGTTACCAAAATAATACAAGCTACTTACCAAAACCAAATTAAAAACTCTAAACAAGTAGCAAAATATAACTATATGATACAGGCTAGTTACCAAAACGAACCTTGATTTTGTTGGTTTCACCCAGCAAAACTTACTGTTAAACCACATATCAGTGTATTTTACCCCTAATTTTTTATCAACAAAATATAACTATATGATATAGACTAGTTACCAAAATGATACAAGCTACACCAAAACCAAATTAAAAACTCGAAACAAGTAGCAAAATATAACTATATAATATAAGCTAGTTACCAAAACGATACATGCTAGTTACCAAAACCAAATTAAAAACTCATTTTACCATATTATAAATACATGAGGCCTAGTTAGCAAAATGATACCAGCTACACCAAAACCAAATTAAAAACTCGAAACAAGTAGCAAAATATAGCTATATGATATAGGCTAGTTACCAAAACGATACATCCTAGTTACCAAGACCAAATTAAAAACTCGTTTTACCATATTGTAAATACATGAGGCCTAGTTACCAAAACGATACAAGCTGCACAAAAACCAAATTAAAAACTTGAAACAAGTAGCAAAATATAGCTATGTGATATAGGCTAGTTACCAAAACGATACAAGCTAGTTACCAAAACCAAATTAAAAACTCGTTTTACCATATTATAAATACATGAGGCCTACTCGAGACCTACTCAAGGATTTTCATAAAAATCGGTTTCACCATATTATTAACTAACAATTACCAAAGGAGTGGGCTTCTTTTCTGGCAGCAGACTATATCTAGATTGTGGGAGATTCTAAGGTCTTGATTGACCACCTGAATCACAAAATGAAAATTAATTTGGATTCCCTTTCACACTGGCTATGCAGAATTGACACTCTTAGAACCTTTTTTGCAGGTATTACATTCAAGCATATATATCGTGAAAAGAACAACACTGCGGATGAGTTGTCAAAACGGGGGTTACAGGATGATTTGGTAAGATAAATTATCAGCTTTTCAATTTACAGGGTCTTCAGGCTGAAGGATCTGTGCCTATCAACTAAGCCACTGTGGCAGCATTGTGTTTTAGTTTCTTTCTGTTATCGATACCATATGTGTTTCTGTCGCTACAGGTTTATTCCTTGTGGTGTCTTTTTGTTTTATGCTGCAGCGCAGCCGTGCCGCTGTCACTTCTTGTCCCGTCTTTGGGAGTGGAATTCTGTTACTGCTGTGTATGTACCTATTTCCTGTTATGTTGGGACGTCATGTTTAAAAATTTGTAAGAATTTGTTGTCACTAAGTCAAGACAGTCTTTGCTGGTTACGATGGAATGCTATCTGTGCATTGTAATGAATTATCCGTTCTATTCCTGGTACTCAATATAAACCAGGGTATTTTTCTTACTGAAAAAAAAAATTACCAAAGGATTTTGGTCAACAACTCAGATTTAACCTGCTTACTTCTTAAAAATATTCCGCAAAACTGCCTGAGAATTATTTCATGGAAAAAAATCTAATAACTTTGGTTTTCCTGTAAATTTGACTTCAACCAAAGCTCTGGACAATTGAACTCTGCAATTTCATTATGCCAAGTTAAAAATGGATAATTGGAGAAGCTTAACATGTCAGAAGAGGACCTGGGATTCGAATTTAGTTACTTGGAATTCTTGAGAGGATTTTGGAAAACAAAATGGTTCTCTTAGGGAAGTGAGACTGTTTTGCTGAAGGGATTTGTAATTCTTATTTTTTTAGAAGAAAAAAACGTTGTTTTGTCTATATTAGATGTAAAAACAGTCCATAATTCAATACAATACATACTGAGTAAAGATTCTAGATCTCCGACCTGGAGTAGGGAGACCCAGAAATCAGACAGAGTAATGATCACAATACATCTACAGGGGCAAGATTACGCCTAATGATGATCCCCATGAACATTCCAAATACAGAGAGGCATCTAGCCCAGGCATCGGAAAGAAGTATACACAACATGACATATAAAAAAATCCGGTATGTAAAAACAACCGAATCGCAGAGAAAACAAAAATAATAAGAAAAAACACTAGTCGGGAGAGCTAGTGATCCGACAATCATAATCCAGTTATACCATTACCGAGAACATCCGAAGATGGTCAAATACTAAAAAATAAAACCATTTCCAGAGGATAATAGTCTGGCACTCTTGTTCCTGATAAAGATCAAGCCAGTGAGAAAATAAAAACAAAGGCTGGCTCGCTTGTTCATGATCCCACGAATTGTTGTCGACATATGGAGTCACCCAGTAGCTGTTCCGGAAGGAAAAGATCAGATGTTGCACGCATAAAAAAATCCAAAATACCCTGTTCTCCTTGTATGGATGGTTGTGATAAAACCATATGCCTGTATCAGCCCCAAAAATCGTGGGAATAATGGATAAACAGGCCCCAGAGGCTTCTAATTTTAGAGGGGTCGCCAGTCCCTCTTATATTGAGAGTTAGAATGGAGATCATGTCTCACCCCCAATCGGGTGTTTTGCACTAAGGGCCCAGTCCATCTCCGATTGCATGATAGGAATCTCTTGTAAGTTCAATATTTCCCCCCTAAAATGCTCTTTCATCTTCTTTTTCCCTCTAAAGTGCCTGGATCCTGATTTAGTAGTCTTACGGACAGTAATGTTAGCGGCGGACCTCAGCGATATAGTAGGGGAATTTTCAGAGGTCTTCCCGCCAAAGACAGTCAAGGCTGCAAGATCCAGATCAGGGTTCCTCAAGAGGTCATCCAGGGTAGTCCCAACTGTATTTTTGGGGGATTCGAAAGCCTGGTCAGCATCGAAAGATTGATCATTGTATGGGGATGCCCACTCCAAGGCAGGCATCGAAGGAGATACATTGATAGGGCTGTCAACAGATTGATCAATGTTAATGGGAGGTTCCTTGATGGAGCCCCGAAATGCATAATAGAAAACATACCCGAATGTTGAAGATTATCAAATATCTACAGGAACATCGCACGTTGTTGTAAATTTGTTTTTTAAAAGCTGGGAATTGGCGGTCGAAGGCATGGTTTTCCCGAGGAAACATCATTTATTAGGTGCCCACTTCTCGAGTCTCGAACTAATTTTCACAGAGAGGCCCCTCATTATTGAAACTGGTCGTAGATTGTGAAGGATTTTCATGAATTACCTCAAATCAAATCTCTGCTCACGAGGAGTGCTCGAAAAAGTGCAAGAATGAGATCGATGCTATGGAGAAGAGTTCCGCAAGGCTTCAACTCTGAGGAAAAACCATAATTCTCTCAAGAAGTATTATGAGTTGGAAGGATTGAGAGAGAGTCTCAAGGTACATAGGAATTTGCTGTCGAAAAAGCTTAATGAGTTTGAAAGGGCTCTGGAATGTTTGCAGCTGTATGGAGTCAATGTCTGCGTTGGAAAGTTTGAGAGAGAGTCTCAAGGTACAGAGGAATTTGCTGTCGAAAAAGCTTAACAAGTTTGAAAGGGCTCTGGAATGTCTGCAGTTGTATGGGATGCTACATGTCCCCGGTTGATGTTGTTCATAATATATACAGGGATTGGAACAGTAAGAAACATGTGGAGAAGCCTGTTAATGATCTGTCTAAAAGACTACAACCTTATGAATTTCACTTTCCTATTGGATATTTTGATGGTGCTTCTCAGCAAACAAACTGTGGTTGTGGAGCATGGATTCTCTTATCTCCGGGATGTCAATATAAAATTTTTTGGAATGGGGGAAGTGGAACCAATATGAAAGCTGAAGTAATGGCGTTGTGGGGTATTTTGTGGTGGGCTTCATATCTCTGTGCTGATAAAATCTGGATTGTGGGGGACTCAAAGGTCTTGATTGATCATTTGAATCACAAAGCAAATATAAATCCTGGAACTCTCTCACATTGGCTTCGTGGAATTGATAGATTAAGAAGTGTTTTTGCAACAATTTCATTCCATCACATTTATAGGGAAAAGAATGTTATTGCAGATGAGCATGGACTTGAGGCAGAAGGTTATGTCCCAATCATCTGAGAAGTTTGGGAATTTCGAAGTTTTTGAGCAATATGTATTTTTGAGAAGTTGTTGGTAAATCTCTATATATTGGGTTTTTTTGACAGTTTATATATTTTGGGTTGTAACAGACTATTCTATGATGTAGTGCCACTATAGTTACCTTATGGAACAGGCGGCATGGGTTACGACCGATCTTTTTGGTCAAATTGACATGACATTGTAAACTTAACTTGTGATGAATTTTGCCACTATAGTCATTTTTTTTTAACAAGCGACATGGTATATGGCCATTCTCTGTGGTCAAACTGATATGACTTTGTAAATGTCTTGGAAGTTTTATAGTATGTTTCTGGTACTGAACATAAACCAAAGTATTTTTCTTACTAAAAAACAGCTGTATGGAGTCAAATGAATGGTGGAAAACAATGACAACTCTTGCTTGAATCAACCGTAAAAAATAAGAGGGTAGACAAACTTCGGTGGTCAAGGGTTTTAAAAGAGAACTAAAGAGTTTATTTTATAATCGTAAATCTTATTAATTGTAATTTTTAATAAGGATATTTTTTTTTTTTTTTAATTTCAATTAATATGAGTTGAGATTTGGTTAAATAGAAAATAAATTTATTAATTAAATTAATGTTTGACACTTGAATTGTTGATGTATCTTCGCTAAATTTGTTAAGATTTGTTTTAAAATTTATATGTAAATCGAGTCTTGAGTATAGAATAATTTTCAAAGAAACCCAAACAAATTTACATAAAAAAATAAAAATATATAATTTGAAAGATGCATATGATATCAAAATATTATTTTTTGCACTTTGAATATAATGGTTAATTTTTTTTTAGTGATCTTCAAAATAAAGACAAGCAAGAAAACACTCTGTTCAGGCTCAAATCTATGACATACTCTTTAACTAGGCTAGAGTTGGAATTTATCGTGGGAAATTGAAGGGATAAGGCAGAGATTCCAAGTTTCTGGTATCCGGCAATGTCCTGGGGATAGTTGCAGAAATAGAAAATGAAAAAGGGGTTATGGCAGAAATAGGAGGAGGCCAAGTGAAACACTGGGATGTAGCAGGTTCAGGTTGGGGAGCTAGTGAGTTGCGGATGAGACCCCTTGATGGATATGAAGTACCCATTTTGAAATTATAATTTTTGGAATGAAGGGTAGGATTCGAGCCCCCTTGTCTGAAAGTGATAGGAGATGTTGACGAGTCCCCTTCTCCCCCTTCTCTGACAGTGATAGGTGATGGTGACGATGGTGATATGCCTTGTCTGAGAGCTAAAGGAGAGTCTTCCAACATTCTTCCCCGACCTGAACCTACAACACCTGTGTCGAAATTATAATTTTGGGAATAAAGGGTGGGATTCGAGCCCCTTGTCTGAAAGCGATAGGTGATGTTGATGAGCCCCCTCGTCTCACAGTGCTAGGTGATGGTGACAATGGTGATATTCTTTGTCTTAAAGAAAAATTGCAGTCATCCAAGATTCTTACCCCAGCTGAACCTACAACACCTGTGTTTGTATCTGAAGGAAGAAGCTAAAGGTGATGATGAAGTTGAGGTTGTTGGTTCATTTCATAGAGCATCATTGGTGCTCCTCCTCCTCCTACCTTGCCGACGCCTTTGCATCTCCGCCTCCCTCTCTTCCTCCGCCACCGACCGCAGCCTCTGGCAATTGTCCTCCGTCGCCTCCCGCCACCGCTGGGAATTGTTTTCCGCGAGATGGAAATGGAGAGGGAGAGGAAGGCCCTCCAAAACCTTCAATAAATTCCTCTGTCTCATCAAATAATTCAGCGATGTGTTCTTCAACACATGTAGATTTATGTTAACGCGAACTCAACAGTATATTATTCTTTCCTTAAATTCACTCAATTTTCACATCTACAGTCCTAGTTACAGATACTTTACAGTTTCACATTTTTTTCTTCTGAACATTATAAATTTAATCAAAGAAATAAACTGAAACTTGCCAAAATTATGTACTACCAAATTCATTCTGCTATTTTTCAAAATATTCTCCAACTGAAACTCTTTGCTCTGAATCTAAATTTCACTATGTCGCTTTCGTTCCCCACAGTTTTCTTTGATTTTAATCCCAAAGAAGCACTTCAGACTGGTAATTTTTTTTTCAAAATATTCTCTAACTGAAAACTCATGTGTGATTCTCTTTCTCATAGTTTTCTTCCAGTTTGATATTGCAACACAAAATCCCAAATAACCACTTCAGACTTGTAAAGCTTTACTCTGCTAGAAAAAAATATATGTCCTATCATTGATACAGAAAGTTTTTATATATATTTTTCAATGTAGAGTCTAGCATGTTTTAATAATTTTAATTGAATTTTATTTTTATTTTTTCTATTTTTATGTTAGTTTTGCATGTTCAAAATTATATATATTTTTTCAGCCATATTCTAGCATGTTTTAATAACTTGAATTGAACTTTATCTTACTTCTGTTTATTTTTATTTTAGTTTTGTAGGTTCAAAATTTATATATATTTATTCAGTTACATTCTAGTATGCTTTAATAAATTGAATTGAAATTTATCTTTATCCTGTCTATTTTTATTTTAGTTTTGCATAAACACACAAACCCAAAATTTACTAGTTTAAAAATAATAAAGAAATTTAACAAGAATTTATAATTAATTTAAGAATTTTTTACTTATTCTAGTATGTTTTAATAACTTAAATTGAATTTTATCTTTATCTTTATCTTTTTTATTTTTATTTTAGTTTTTCATGTTCAAAGTTTATATATATTTATTCAATTACATTCTAGAATGCTTTAATAAATTGAATTAAAATTAAATTTATCTTGTCTATTTTTATTTTTGTTTTGCACAAATATATAAACCCCAAATTTACTAGTTTAAAAATAATAAAGAAATTTAACAAAAACTTATAATTGATATAAGGTAGGTTTAAAAATAAAAAAATTTAACATAAAATTATAATTGATTTAAGAAGTCTTTAATTTTTATAATATTATTTTAGTAAATATCATTATTAAAATTTATAATTTTATAATTAATTCTTTAATTCTTTATAATTTAAAAAATTATATCTATATTAAAAATACATATATATTTAAAAAATTGTTATTTTATAGAAATATAATTATTATAAATAATTAAATAAATTTAAAAAAACATTATAAATATACAAGGTTGCTTTATCAAAATTAAAAAAAAAAAAAAAACAAACAAACTTAAAAGATATAAGTATATTGAACATGAATCATTCTACATATATATCTTTATATTAAAATTCCAAAATAGAAAATTAATTTAATTATAAAATAGTAAATCACATAAATGCCATTCTTTGTTTTCTCATTATTTAATAAAGAAACATGCACAAATAGAAAATTAATAGAAAACTAATTTAAAAATTCAAAAATAGTAAATTAATAGAAACTTAAATTAAAAATTCAAAAATAATAAATCACATAAGTGTCATTCTTTGTTTTCTCATTATTTGATACGGCTAACTCTATTAAGATTTAGTTTGAAATAAAGTTAGTGTGAATTAAAAATGTTTTTTTTATTAAAAATAAATTAATTTGAATAGTTAAATTAAAAAAAATTCAAAATTAAGATAATTTTTAATTAATTTAGAAAAACATATATATTTCAAAAAAATTAAATTTAATAGTGTGTTTTAAAACATTATTGTATCTAGCCCCAAGGGTTAGCTCAATTGGTTGAGTCCCCGCTTGGAAGTATTCCCAGATTGAGAGGTCACAAGATCAAATCTCCTAGACGCCCGCGGGGTTAGGCCTACTGCGATTCATTAACGTAGGTTGTAATGAGTGTTTATTCATTACATTATCTTTATGAAACCATCATAATCTTTAAGATTATACAACAAACATCATGTGCACTCGTACATTGTATTGGGATTTAGTATAAAATCAATTGTCATGACTCTTTTGCACTTGCCCGTCGAGATTCGACCTTAACCGATTATCAATCAACCTGAAGACTAGTTGGAAACTTCTCGAATGGTGGTTTAATGGCAAGTGTCGGTCACCGAGACTTCAGGGGTTTATGTGTTGACTTTCGATCTCCATAACCTTGATCCAACGATGTAGATAAATTTGAAGGGAGTTAGGGTAGCTAACCCCTACCCCAAACGTTGCTTGTGCTTCTCATTTTCCTCGACCATTCTGGTGGTGAAGCTATGCAACACCTCGGTATTTCCTTCCGACAGCGAGGGTTCCACCCTCCTCAAGTCAGTAAACATTTAGCTTAGCTCTGGTTAATGGTTTTGTGTCCTGATTAAACAATGCCAATCTCTAGATTCCTTACTCTCGTTGTGGGTGCGAAAGCTCTACTTGTGAATGCCATGCAAAGAAGGTTTGTGGTTAGCATTTTTGCTTGTTGGGCCGCTCCACCAAGCTTATCGAGCCTTCTTTCATACATAGGTAACCCTTCAAGTCGGATAACATTTTCCTTAAGTACATAGGTTGAATATAAGTGCCTTGTTAATGCTTCCAGCTTGAAATTTGCTTAACTCTCTTTGTCTTTGATTTGTTTCTTTGCTTAGGTTTGGGAAGAATAACTGTAGAAGGAGGGTTTTATGCTACAGATGTTGTGGTTTTCCCTCAATATGGCCCAAAGAAAAGGGTGCCTCCAACCAAGCTCTCCACAATCTTCAACACAGGTAATAACTCCACGGATTTAATTCCTTTTTCGTGTTTTCATTTCGGTGCGGTGTTACTCTCGAGCTTATAGCCTAATGTTTTTATTTTGGGGCTTATTGTCCCACGCCAGGGTTCCATTACATGCGAGAGTCATGACTGACAAAGATCGCTTAATGGTTTCAATAGTTTTTTGCGGTTTGCTACCATAATTCTCCCCTAAGCCAACCCTCAGTCGTAACTGCGTTTGGTTTTATTTTCACCGTAGTAAAGTCTTATTGAGGGCCAACCCTCTATCTGTAACAAGTACCGAATACCGGCCCTAGTTCTTATCTAAAATTTTTAGGGTTTGCTCCGGCTAGAGGGCTTAGCTCTGAGTCTTCATGCAACAGACATTTGCGTGATTATAGTTTAGGGTTTTGTTAATATTGAATTTCTCTTCCTCGAAGTATTTCCAATTTTTTTTTTAATGATAACTATGTAATTCCTTTTATTTAATATTGTTGGAGTTAGGCTCTAGTTTGCGCTACTATACATTGAATGGTTGTTCCCTGGAGGCTATGATAAATGTATGTAATTGGTATTGTTTCTCTTAAACTTAATTCTTGAATTTCTAGTTTATGGTCCTGTTCAGTTATGGCATATAGAATTCATATTTTGCATTCAAACTGCTTATTGTTCATTTTTCGGTTGCACAATGCTATTGTGCTTTTTCATAATGGAACCAGTGATGAGTTATGAGTTCATTTTTGTTAAGATGTCTTTAATTTTGTTTATTTATTTTTCTACTCTTTGTGTTGATAGTCATAACAAGAATACAGTTACCTTGTTTTCTCATAAACAACTTTAAATGCACATATATAGTCATTGAGGAGGTCAGAGGACAATGGACCCCTATTCCATTTGCCATGGGACTAGGGTTCTAAACCTCAATACCTGCCATAGTTATGCCGCTAATTCTTGACACTAGTTATTTGGTTATTTATATATATTTATATTTACTGGAATATTGATTGTTCCCATAACCACCATCGAACCATTTATTCCCTTTCTATGTAGATATTTACACAAAATGTTGTACATTGCATACAAATACATATATATCATTGTTGTACAATAACACATGAAATGTTATGAACAATTAGTTCGCTATACACAATACATTACTTGAAAACATTTCCTACTGCCACACATCCGTATTTTCTAGAAATTAGAATTCCACACATACATAGTAGTACCCTTTTGGAAGAAGGAACTATATTTACATTCACAACAAATATCTTCTCATGAAATAGTCTTTTTTCTATCATCTAGAGTATTCCATCATTATCCTATTTAAAGAAATACTACTGTAACAAAATTAACTTAATAGATAATTCTCTAATATCTCTAAAGAGGCATGCATAGAAATGGAACACAGAAATGTCAACCATTTCTACAACTTAACCATATAACTCAGATACTTATCTCTAAATTCGTTAAATGATTGTGCCACCCAACCATTAAAGAGGTGATAACGCCCTCAACACCCCCCGTGCTTCACACCAAAGTTTAAGGTAGCAGTAATATTCAGAAGCTAGGCCTCAGGACCTCTGTCTAGCCTATACTCATATTGGGTTATAGGGCTCCACTGGTTTGAAGCTAGTTTTGGACAACTCTCTTCTGCAACATTCCGTTGTTAACCATTTATTTTCTTATTTCATAGAACCCCTTCCCCTTCCCAAGATTTCATTTTTATCCTTTTGGGGAAGGTAACTGTCGATACTTGCCTCTTCCTTTTTACTCTTGAATATTGTAGATATTTACCAATCAGTTATCAAACTACTGAATGTAACATTTATTCATAAAATAGAACTCAAGTTCACCAACGAATAATCATATTCATTAATCTCTTTTTTTTCCACTTAAAGATTAAATGTACTTTATAAAATTCTTTTAAACATAAAATAATGAAATTAAGTTGGGTGTTACATCTTCCCCTGCTTAAGGTAAACATCATCCTCGATTTTTTCTTCATCACAAAAAATAGATTAGGATATGCTTCTCGTATAAAGCTTTCGTCCTCCCAAGTAGCCTCCTCCAAGTCAAAGTGCTTCCACTGCACTTTAACTTGGGATATGGCTCGCCTCCGGAGCATTATTTCTCTCTGATCGAGAATACGTTGAGGTTATCCCATAAATTCACCATTCGATTTTGCATGCATGTAGCATAAATTCATAATTAATTTAACTAAGGATTATTCTCTTTCCAGAAGTCATAATATTAAATACAACTTACTTGTATTCTCTGTCAATGTATAACATGCTTGTGGTCATGTACATATCGTTTCAGTAATGACACATGAAACACATTATGCACCAATATGTGGTTGGGCAATGCTAGCCGATAAGCCACCGACCCTACTCGTTCCAAAATTTGGAAAGGTCCACAGTACCTAGGAGCCAATTTGGCACAGGTATTCCATCTTAATGTGCTCTTCTTAGGTCCAATTCTTACATAAACGTGGTCACCCTCTTCAAACTCTCGATAAGTTATTTTCCGATCGACATATACCTTTTTCCTATCCTAGGAAGATTTTAAATTCTGTCTAATTTTTCTTACCTCATGCTCCATTCCCTCTATAATTTCCAGCCCAAGCATCAATTTGGTTTCTAGATTGCTCCAATTTATGGGTGTTTGTCATTTTCTTCCATATAATTCCTCAAAAGGACTCATCTTGAGGGATTCTTGGTACTCATTATTGTAGGTGAATTCTACCAGATGAAAATATTCTTCACACCTTGTGGGTTGCTGCATCACATACATGCATAGCATGTCTTCTAATATTTGATTCATCCTCTCAGTTTTCCCATCCATTTGTGGCTAATAGGCAGTACTAAACTGGATATGTGTACCCAATCTAGTGAACAATTCCTTCCAGTAGACTGAGGTAAACTTCACATCTCTATCTGATATGATGACTTTCGGAATGCCGTGTAGTCTAAATATTTCCCTCATTAAGATGTCAACAATATGTACAGTTTTGTAGGTTGAATAGACTGGTATAAAATTAGTTGCCTTGCTGAGTCTATCCACGACCACCATAATGGAATCATTGTTTCTTTTATTTTTCAACGGACCTGTGATGAAGTTGAGTGAAATGACTTCCCATTTCCATTTTGGTATAGGACTAGGATGAAGTAATATTGTTGGGTGTTGGTGCTCCACATTGACTTGCTGACACTCTAGACACTTGGTCATATATTCCACAATATTTTTACGCATCCCAAGCTAGAAATAATCTTTTATAATTGTTGTTAGAATCTTTTGATATCCCGGATGTCCAACATAGGAACTTCGATGGTATTCATCCAAAATGATCTCCTTCAAGCTCATTTGATTTGGAATGTATATTTTTCCTTGAAATACCAATAGTTGTTTCTCATTGATCCCATAATCTATTTTGTTCTCTTGTTTTTCTACTTCTTGTGCTTACTGCCACAAAAATTGATATTCAAGGTCTCTCTGCGTTGCCCCCTTTACTTTCTGCTGGAACTTAAATTCCACTTGATTAAAGTAGAGTTCATAAATACAATGTTTTTTCCTACTTAAAGCGTCAGTGACACGGTTCTCCTTACCTTTGACATGTTGAATGTCAAAGTCAAATTAACTTAGGAACACATTTCACCTTGCTTGGTGGGCGTTCAAGTTAGACTACTTAAAGTAGCTAGTCAAGCCATTGTGGTTAGTTCTCAACACAAACTTTTCCCCAATAATTAATGTCACCAAACCCGAAGGGAATGTACTACCTCAGTAAACTCTAAGTCATATGTAGAGTATCATTGCTCATGCTCCTTCAACTTCCTAGATTCATATGCTATTACTTTACTGTCTTGTGTCAATACTGCGCCCACCCCTTCCTTACAAGCATCAGTGCAGACTAAAAACTCTTTGTTTGAGTTAGCTACCTTCAAGACGTGAGCAATGGTTAATCATTGTTTTAACCATTAAAAATTGGCTTAAAATGTTTTAGTCCACTTAAAATATTTCCTCTTCCGCTGCAAGGAAGTAATGGGAAAAGCTATCTTAGAGAAGCCTTTAATGAAGCACCGGTAGTAGCTAGCCAAGCCCATGAAATATCGTATATCTAATACATTTCTGGGTAATATCCATTCCATAACCGTCTTTATTTTTTTGAGGTCTACCAATATTCCTTCAATAGAGATTACATGGCGCAACTATTGGATATTTTCTTTGTAAAAATTACATTTGCTAAATTTGGTGTAGAGCTAATGTTCCCTCAACATTTTCAGCACTAAGCACAAATGTTCCTTGTGTTCTTCCATATTTTTAGAGTAGATTAATATATCATCAATTAATATTAAAACAAAATTATATAAAAATAAGTGGAAGATGGTGTGCATCAAACTCATGAAAGTTGTTGGTGCGTTGGTTAATCCAAATGGTAACACCACAAATTCATAATCTCCATATATGGTGCGAAAGGTTGTTTTAGATATATCCTCGTCCTTAATCTGTATCTGGTGATACCCAGATCTTAGGTCTATCTTAGAAAATATGTTCGCTCCCTTTACTTGATCAAAACTATCATCTATTCGTGACAGCGGATATTTGTTTTTGACAGTTAGTTTATTAAGCTTCCTGTAATCCATACACATCCACATCGTACCGTCTTTATTTTTAACGAACAACACCGGTGCACCCTAAGGGGACACACTAGGATGAATATACCCCTTATCCAATAATTATTGCAGTTGCATTTTTAACTTGGTTAGCTTAGGTACACTCATTGTGTATGGTGCTTATGAAACAAGTGTTGCTTCAGGTATTAACTCGATGGTAAAATCGATATCTCATTTTTGGGTGTAGTCCCGGAATTCTTTCAAGAAACACATCCATAAAGTCGTGAAAAACTAGAATCTTCTCCAGCATAGGAGTATTTTCTTTAGAGTTAGCAAACCCCACTTGAATAACATAAATTTGACAACCTTTTCTGATGCATTTACCCAACTAGGATGCAATGATGGGATACAATTGGAGTGATTTTTTAATTCCTTGTAACTCCTAGCGATGACCATCTTTAGCCTTAAAATGGATGATTTTCTCTTTGCAATTTACCAGTGACCAATGCCCTTCCAACTAGTCCATTCCCAGAAATATTTCGTAGGAACCTAAGGGAAAAATATTAAGCTCAACATTTATATGTTGGTTTCTTATTTCTAGGAAACAGTTTGAGACATTAGAATTAACCCTTCACTTTTCTCCAGTGGCCAATTGTACCAGCCACAGAATTTTAAATTTTTGTCTTTGCAAATTACATTTTTCAACTATCCGGGGATTTATATAGCTTAAAATGACATCATGATCAACCAAAATAGAAACAGTTTGGGAATATTACTTACCTTCCAGTTCTATCATGGCTAGCTACTAATGTGCTTGTCTATCTTCTAGTGCAACATTGATCCTTGGTATATTTCGTGCAACATCCCCCACTGTGGATGCCTCTTGCAGATTGGCTGTAGTTTCGTTTCTCCCACAGTGAGGATAGTTCTTATAGTAATGTGCCTCACCACATCCCCAACATTGCAGCGACGGTTTCTGGATCTGCCCATTGTCTGATCCGTTGGATGCTTCAGTAGGTCATTCTTCTGTTGGCCATTTGGGCTTTTGCTAGTTTTTTCCATATTGTCTGTTTTTTGGGTTTCTTGCAACATTTTTATAGTATCATGGTCTACTACCTTTAAAATTTGAACTACCTTTCTTCTCTTTCTTTGGCAGCCAACTCCTACCAACATCTCCTTTTACCTTGGACTATTGATAGCACATTCATTCTTTTTGAATAACCTCATCCATAGTTTTTGGATTCACAAATTTGATCCCTTCATGTGAGTAGGTAAGCTACTCAAGAATCATTTTAATTTTTCTTTTTCATCTCTCAAATATGGTACATACCTCAGTAAGGAGGTAAATTTAGTTATGACCTCGTCCATAGATAGTTTTCCCAACCTCAAATCATGAAATTATCGAGATTTTTTGTCATAAAAATGCTATGTTAGATATTTTTATTTAAAATACTGTTGGAACTTGTCCCAAGTTACATTTTGGTCCTCAATTTCCCACATATTTTTAACTTCCTCCCACCATAATGTGGCTTTTTCCCGCAGTTGGTAAATATCCAAGCCAGCTTTTAAGAGGATTTTAAGAATCCTCTCTTGTTCACGCATTAACCTTTCATTGTTGATTCTTAATTGAATCATTTCTTTCTGAAGTTTTTGCACCGTATCCAATAATATATTTGTCTGTCGTTGTTGTTCTTCCAGTAATCCACTAGTTTGTTGGTGTTGATCCACACTCAATTCTACCCACATCTTCGGGTTAATCTTCGAACAATTTCCTGTCATTGTGTACATTTTTAAAATGAAAACACCCATGGTTATTTACTTGGCCCATATGGCCCCAGTGTGTAACTTCGCTTTGATACCACTTGTCACTACCATTTAACCATTACCAAAAAAATAAAACCTTATTACACAAATAATTAAAAAATCTATATAATAAAACTATATAACTTACACATTGATGCACATATCCTTGCTACTGTAATATGTAATGTTAAAGGTACGTTAATGAGTGTCTATTCATTACATTATATTGATGAAACCATCATAATATTTAATATTATACAACAAACATCATTTGCACTTGTACACTGTATTGGGATTTAGTATGAAATCAATTTTCATAACTCTTTTGCACTTTCTCGTCGAGATCCGGCCTTAACCAGTTATCAGTCAACCTAAAGACTAGCTGGAAAATTCTCGAGCGGTGGTTTACTGGCAGGTGTCGCTTGCTGAGACTTCATGGGTTTATGTGCTGACCGTCGATCTCCATAACCCTGATCCAATGGTGGAGATCAATCTGTAGGGGGTTAGGGTAACTAACCCCTACCCCAAACGTTGCGTGTGATTCTCATTTTCCTCTATCATTCTAGCGGTGCAGATCTGCAACACCTAGATATTTCCTTTTGACAGTGAGGGTTCCACCCCCCTCAGGTCAGTAAACATTTAGCTTAACTCCGGTTAATGGTTTTGCATCTTGGTTAAACAATGTTAATCTCTAGATTCTTTACTCTCGTTGTGGGTGAGAAAGCTCTACTTGTGAATGCCATGCAAAGAATTTTGTGGTTAATATTTCTGATTGTCGGGCTACTCCACCAAGCTTATCGAGCCTTCATTCATACATAGGTAATACTTCAAGTCATCTACCACTTTCCTTAAATACACAGGTTGAATATAAGTGCTTTGTTAATACTTCCAACTTGAAATTTCCTTAACTCTCTTCGTCTATTATTTTTTTCTTTTCTCAGGTTTGGTAATAATAACTATAGCAAGAGGGTTTCATGCTGCAGATGTTGTGGTTTTCCCTCAACAGGGCCCAAAGACAAAAGTACCTCTAACCAAGCTCTCCACAAGCTTCAACATAGGTAATAACTCCACGGATTTAATTCTTCCTTCTTGTTTTCATTTCGGTGCGGTGTTACTCTCAAGCTCATAGTCTAATTTTTTAATTTTATTTTGGGGCTCTTTGTCCTGCACCAACATGCCATTACTTGTAGGAGTCACGACCGACCAAGATCTCTTAATGGTTTCAACATTTTTTCACGGGTTTTCTACCATAATTATTTGGTAAGTCGACCTTCAATCGCAACTATGTTTGGTTTTATTTTCATCGTAGTAAAGTATTACTAAGGGCCAACCCTCTGTTTGTGATAGGTACCGAATACTGGCCCTGGTCCTTATCTAAATTGTTTTAGGGTTTGCTCTGGCTAGAGGGCTTAGCTCTAAGTCTTGATGCAATATAAATTTTTGTGATTATAGTCTAGTGTTTTGTTAATAATGTATTTCTCTTCCTTGAATTAGATCCAATTTGTTTTGTAATGATAACTGTGTAATTCCTTTTATTTGATATTGATGGAGTTAGTCTCCAGTTTGCACCACTATACATTGAACGGTTGTTCCCTGGAGGTTATGATAAATGTATGTAATTGGTATTGTTCATCTTAAACTTAATTCTTGAATTTATATTTTATGGTCTTGTTCAATTATTGTGTATAGAATTCATATTTTGTAGTTGAACTGCTTGCGGTTCCTTTTTCGATTGTAAAATGTTATTGTGTCTTTTCAGAATGGAACCAATGACAGGTTATGAGTTCATTTTTATTTAGATGTCTTAAATTTTGTTTATTTATTTTTATACTCTCTTTTTTGATAGTCATAATGAGAATAAAATCACCTTGTTTTCTCATAAACAACTTTAAATGCACATATATAGTCATTGAGGAGGTTAGAGGACAATGGACCCTTGTTCCATTTTCCACAGGACTAGGGTTCTAAACCTCGGTACCTACCATATTTACACTGTTAATTATTGACACTGGTTGTTTGGTTATTTATATATATTTTATATTTACTGGAATACAGATTATTCCCATAACCACCATCGAACCATCTCTTCCCCATTTACCCTTTTATGTTTCTATGTAGATATTTACACAGAATGTTGTACATTATATATATATATATATATATATATATATATATATCCAATAACACATGAAATTTTATGAACAATTAGTTCTCTATACACAATACATAACTTGAAAACATTTCCTATCCAATAACACATGAAATGTTATGAACAATTAGTTCTATATACACAGTACATAACTTGAAAACATTTCCTACTGTCACACATTTGTATTTTCCAGAAATTAGAATTCCACGCATACACAGTAGTACCCTTTTGGAACAATGAATTATATTCAACATTCACAACAAATATATTGTCATGAAATAGTATTTCTTCTAGCATCTAGAGTATTCCATCATTTACCTAGTTAAAGGAATATTACTGTAACATAATTAACTAATAGATAATTCTCTAATATCTATAAAGATTCATGAAAAGAAATTGAACACAGAATTGTCAACCATTTCTACAAATCAACCATATAACTCATATACTTATCTATAAATCCGTTAAACCGATTGTGCCACCCAACCATGAGAGAGGTGATAACGTCCTCGACTCCCCTCATACTCTGCACCAGAGTTTAAGGTAGCAATAATATTAAGAATCTAGGCCTCAAGACCTCTGTCTAGCCTATACTCATTTCAGTTTACAGATCTCCACTCATTTGAATCAAGTTCTGGACAGCTCTCTTCTGTAACATTTTGTTTTTAACCCTTTCTTTTCTTATTTCACAAACCCCTTCCCCTTCCCAGGATTTCTTTTTTATCCTTTTGGGGAAGGTAACTATCAATACCTGCCTCTTCCTTTTTACTCTGGAATCTTGGAATTATTTACCAATAAGTTATCAAACTATTTAATGTAACTTTTATTCATAAATTAGAACTCAAGTTCAATAACGAATAATCATATTCGTTAATATCTTTTTTTCCACTTAAAGATTAAATGTACTTTATAAAAGTTTTTTAAACATCAAATACTGAAATTAAGCTGGGTGTTACATTATAGCTATTAAACTTTAAGATTTTGGGTGTCCTAGAGGTTTTTGATGGTGTCAAATCTACTTCCACCATCAAAAACATGATTCAAACATTACTACTACAAGATTTCTTAAAAAACATTTACCCGGATTCTGACCACTTTTAACCATCTGGGCAATTCCTCGGCCTCCTAGAAAAATAAAGGAGATTGAAAAACACTTTAATTTTCTTTTAATAAATTATTTATATAATTATAGTAAATGTACTTACGTTGATTTATATAGTTAAAATTTGAGTTACAAATTTAAAACTAAATAAATTTAATTTAATTTAAATTTGTTTATGATTTTTTTAAAATATAAGAATATCATTCATATTCTCTATCTACTAATTATTATTGCATTTTAAATAATGGATATCAGTGGTTAAAATTTTTGGAGACCATATTTAATGTTTACTTTAGGTTAATTTAGTTGATACCTACAAATATTAGAAAATTTTAAAACCTTAATCAATGTACATTTTAAGGTAGTTGAGATTTCTAAGTAGGAGGCCAATCTTAGTAGATAGAAATTTTTTGACTTATTTTAAGCTTAAATAAGGTACATACCAATCTCCCACTTAGAACTTTTCATTTCTCCATAATCATACCATAGTTCAAGCTACCTAGGTCTAAATCACTTACAAATTCCAACACAATTGAACTTACTACAATACATAACAATATAGTGTGGAATCTTATTACAATCATCAAGTGGATTCAAATCTCTCTCTTCTCTTATTTGTCTACTATTAGCACCCTCATGTTCATTCTCTTGACTCTCTTAATGATTATAGTTTTGAATTAGAAAAAACCACAATCCTCACTTAACAAATCATGGAGAATATCTATATTCCCTGATTGCCAGCACAAAATATAAGTTAGATTGGCCAAATGGATATGTGTGTTATAAGAAAGGAAAAGACAAAGGAAAATTTTACAGAGCATCTAGAGCCTAGCTCGTAAAATGATTAGGTGATCTATGTAATGTGAAAGAGAGTGATTTCTAGTTTCTTAAAGCCCAAATCTTATTTTTACTTCCAAAAAAATATTTAATACTCAAATGCATGCGCAAAAAACAAGAAAATTCCATAATTGATTTTTGGGGACATAAATACATCAAGCTTGCTAACAAGGAAACACACAATAGAAAAAAGAAACTAATGACACAAATTCGACATAATGTATTTTCACTTGGAAAACCCCGAAGTGAAAAACCAAAAAATAAGTCATTTATTATTTCAACCCATAGAGAAAATTCTGGAAATTATTACAACAATTAATGAACCTATACAATTTTGAAATTTCTTGGCAATCATGCCTAGAATTTATTCCAGCCTTTTCCCAACATTGTACAATCACCTTTAGATTCATTGCACCTCAAAAATCATGTCAAAATCTACCTCAATCTGCATATAGTAGATCTTGACTTGCATGGAATAGATCTGAACATCCACCCTACCTTGTGCAAACCTACATAGCATGTAACGCCTCTGAAATTGTGCCCAACATTGGGATGGATGCAATAGTACAATCCCCTTGATTTTTCTCCCTTAAGATGGATGCATCCCGGAAATATCGACCTCTCTTTTCCTTAGTAATTCCTCTTCCCTAAAAATCAATTTCCTTCTTCTTGAACTCAAGAAATGATTACTTGTTTGAGTGTTGTGCCTTTTCCTCTCCTTGTATCTCCTTTTATAACATTAAAATGATTAAAACCCTATCTCCAAAGTGACTAATGGTGAAGATATAATCTTGATCACTTGAGATCAATGATCATGACTTAATCTCTCATTGGCACAACTTAAGTCACTTTTTAGTCATATATATATATAAACTTTATAGAAATATATTTAATATCCACAGAGTGTCTTTGGGACACTTCTACATGCTACACATTCCAATGTAGAAGTACCTATTTGAGCTACCACATTCAACACCCAATCTTATTGAGGAAGATGTTTCACACCACCCTCAACTTATCTCCAAATAATATGAATTTTACCTTGACTAAATATTTCATGAGGATGCCTGTAAATTTTTAATATATGGAAATATGTTGAATTTTTCTATCTCCCTTCTAAATGTAGTCTAGGATGAAGTGGTACTTGATCTAAATGTGTTTCGACCTATCATGGAACACTAGATTTTGAGTGTTTAATGCAACTTTGATTATCATAGTACATAACTATATGTTCCATCTCTGGACCAAATAGCCTAATGAGTGATTTTTGAAGCCATATAGCTTCACATGTTTCTAAATTGGCTTCCACATAATTTTCTTGTGTAAATCTCAATGCAACTGACCTCTATTTCCTATTGAACCACGAAACAACCCTTGATCCCAAGCCAAAACAAAACCTGGAAGTGCTCTTCCAATAAATTGTGTTTCCTACATTTTTTGAATATGTGTAGCCAATCAATTCAACTCCATGTCCCTTAACATAACTCAAATTAGACTCCATAGTACCCCATAGGTATATGAGCACATGTTTTTCTTCCACCCAATGCAGTCTCCCCATATCGACTATGAACTCGCTAAGAGTGTTGGTAGAAAAATAGATATTTGGCCTAGCATTGGTACATACATTAAGGAACCAATAAACTATTGATACAATGTGGGATCAACCAACTTAGATCTAGAAGCATTAAGCTTCCTCCTATTGGTTTCCATTCATGTATATATCAACCTGAAATCCTACATCTTAAATCTCTTCAAGATTTCCATTGCATACTAATTCCATTGTCCCATGAATACCTCACCTTCACAATAATGCACCTCTAATCCCATAAAATAATGCATCAACATATTTTCATTCATTTATAACTCCAAAGAAAGATCCTTCTTACACCTAATAATTAGCTTTTATGATCCTATAAGAAACAGATCATACACATACAACAAAATAATGAGAGGATCATTTTCGATAAAAATGAAATATAATTTGGAGTCTACCTCAATCTTTAAAGCCCACCTCTTGTAAGTATTTTTCTCCCCAAGTACAAAGCTCAGGGTCCATACTTGAGTCCATACAATGCCCTTTTCAACATGCATACATGAGAATCCATCTCATGCACTTCAAAACCTTTTGGATTCTCAATGTATATTTCCTCTTCAATAACGTCATTAAGGAATGTTGTATTGATTTCCATCTGGTGTATCTTCCAGCCCACCTATGAGGAAAGAGATATCATGGCCCTTATTGAAGTATATCCAACTACCAGTAAAAGAATTATTCATAATTTGTTGAAGTTTGCAACAAGAAACAGTGAAATTGGCATCTAGAAACAACATGACAACACCTACACTAGTGTGGGACCACAGGTCGTGTACTGATGGGTCCTAAAGATACATTAGTGTGAAATTCAATTTATTTAATAAATTGGATATGTGTAAAATTTAAGTATCCCTTAATTAAATTGGACAGTAAATGTAATCTTATCTCATAATCACCTGTAATAGTTAACTGAGTGTGATAAACTCAGTTAGCTTATGAATTTTGAGTTGAGGGTAGTTGGTGAGGCATGAAGAGTCATTTTATGTGTTTTAGAGTTCAAGTTGTAGTTAAGTGCATGAGTTTAATTCATGAGTAATCAGTTAAATCAGTTAGGTGAGTTAAAGTGAGTTGAACTAGTTGTAACTGTTTGTTGCACTAGTGAGAGATCAAGTGAATTAAATCTTATTTAATCCACAATCAATGATCTGCCATGCAACTAATGATTTAATATTAATAGTTGCATGCATGTCAGTTCCAATTGGATACCCAGTTGAGACAAAGGTTAAAGGGAAGTTAACTATCAGTTGTGATATTAGCAGGCTGCCCAGATGCAGTTAAAACACCACAGGATTCCCATGATACTCTGCACAGTTGAGGAAGGCTGAAATTTCTAAATAATAGGGATTGCATTCATCAATAATTGTGTGAAAAGGCAGGCTAAAGATAGGCCGAGAATTGGCTAAGTGTTGGCCCAATTTTTTTCTGAATCAGTGTGAGACTATAGGCAGATTACAAGAGACTCTTGTGAGAAGTGTGAATTTTAATTGTTTCATGATTCCTTGTAGAATATAAAATATATGATAGAGAGGTTTTGGGCATCAAGATTTCCCCGAAAAATTATATGTGTTGTGGTTTTATTTGTTTCTTTCTTTACTTTTTGTGATTGGCGATCATGTTTAATTTCCACAAATTATTTGTAGAATGATTCAATATCTATATTTAGTACATTTCTTGATCGGATTGAATCCATTGATATACATATGTTTGTATAATTTCAACATGGTATCAGAGCAGAGGAAATCACTATAGTGGAGGAGAAGTTGAGTTTGTGACTGAATAGAATTTGAATATGCAAAAGTATTCTTGGTGCGACATGTGATTCAGCATCGAAATGGATTTCAATGGCTTGAGATTGGAGTATGAACTCGAGGGAAACTATAGCTATATTGCGTGGAAAGACAAGATGGAAGCAGTAGTGGAGGATAATGGGTTGAAATAATTCATTGACAATGATGTTCCCCAACCTGCTGTAGCAGATGTTGCAAGTATTGATGCTTGACAAAAGAAGGTTGCAAAGGGGAGGAGGATCTTACTGGAGGGAGTATGAGACCACATTGTCTCAAGTCTCCATGGAAAAGTGAATCCATATGAAATGTGGAAGGCTTTGACAATTTTTTTTCAGAGCGGAAGTGATCATAGAAAATTGGCGCTCAAGGAAAAGCTTAGGAAAATCAAAATGGAGAAAGGCGACACTATTCCGATATATTTTACAAAGTTTTTCCAATGTCAGGATGAGATTGGGAGTGTCAGAATTACTGCCATGGATGATGACTTGGTGAGACTAGCTCTTCTAGGCTTCCCAAGAGTTGGCATAGTTATCAAGACTTTGTTAATGGGAGGGAGAAGCTGCCAGATTGGGAACGACTTTGGTCGTATTTGGTACAAGAATAATTCATGCAGAATACCAGGGATGGATCTTCATCTAAGGAATATGATGAAGAAAATTGCGCCTTGGCTGGAAAGGTGAAGAAGGGGAATGGAAATAAATTCTATTCCAAATATGAGACCGGAAAAGAAGGCAAGGAGTGTGACATGTCCAGAGTGAAGTGTTTTCACAGTCACGAGCATGAAAATTATGCCACTAATTGTCCACAAAAGAAGAAGAACAAGAAGGCTTCGAGATCTACAACTAGTGAGCCTTTGACCTCACAATTTGAGTTGGAATTATCATTGATCGCATGCATGGTGTCAATTGCGATGGGATCAGTGTTGGAAATATTTTCATTGATGGCAAAGGAGAAGAAAGGAGCAGCACTAGAATTATCTTTGAGGACAAAGGAGAAGATCAAGATCAACTGGAGTATAAAGGAGAAATAAGGAAAAGAAGGAAAAAGTATAGTGGAGGAGTAGAAAAGAGGCAAAGGAGCTGCATTATGTGAAAAGGAGGCAAGGAGCAGCAATGTGCAACAAAGAGGAAATGGAGCAAGGCGATGGAGAAACTTTATAATTATTACTTAAGGCAAAGGAGTAAAGAGGAGTAGTAAAAAGGAGAGGAGCAACATTAGAAGCTTTAGAAAAGGAGCAAAGGCAAAAAAGGAGCAAAGGTAGCAAAGGCATCAAAGGCAGCAAGTTTGGGTCAAGTCGTGCACGATTGGGCAGAGTCTAGAACGTGCTAAGAAAAGTAATGAATGCATTCAAATAGTGAAGAAATTCGTGAATGTATGGGCAGAGTCAGGCTAGTTTGTGTTTAGAAAAGTGCACGAAGGCGCGTGCAGTGTGTGCAGTTTTACGGGCAAAGTCAGGTAAATTTCCAAAAAAACACGTTTAGAAAAACTTCCGCTGGAGATATCGCAAACCATAATCACAACAGAATTCCTGATCTCATATTGAAAATCACAGTGGAAGGAGTATTGCAAAACAACAAAGACACATAAATTGTGAAATGTAAAGTATGGGATATGATGTGGCAGACGAAGTGGACCTGACCTCACAAATCGGAAATACATCTTGATGATGTGGTAGGTGACATGGAAGATGACATGGTAGGTGACATGGCAGTGATGTGTGTTGAATTTTGCAACAAGAAATAGTGAAGGAGGCATCCTGAAACATCATCCTTGATCCTAGTTGGAAAAGAATCACCTAAACTAGGTGGGGCCCACACAGGCTATTTTTAGGTGTATGTCTATTTTTAGACATGGTGAGCATATTATATAAGTTGCAGGATTCTATTTGTAGATGGTTGGTCAAATGTGAAAAATAGATGAAATTCTATTTTTAGAATATTGGGCGAAGTTTATTTATAGATCGTCAATCTAAAAATAGATGCATGTCGATTATTATTAGCTCTTAATAATAATCAGACTCTAAACAACAACTTATTCTCTTGGAGCTCTTCAGTTCAATGCACAGATGTGGCACATCAGCTGACAGAAGGAATTACACTATTCCCAAGGGTTTACTGGAGCTAATGCATGGAGGACTCAGTTAGAACTCAAGTGGCAGAGTTATGACACAGTTGGAAGAAGTAGTTATGGAGTTGGATTTAGTTTAACTCAGTTAGACTCAGTTGAGCTAGTTGTATCTAGTCTATCTGATTGATACACTAGTGAGAGTGGAGTGAATTAATTAGTTAATTAATTCAAAAATAATAACTCATGAATCAACTGAACAATACATCAGTTAACTACAATGCATGACAGTTTTAGTGGAGACCCAGTGGAGAGATAGGTGAAAGGGCAAGATAGACTATCTTTTGTGACTACTAGTGATGCATGAATTGCATCTATATATAAATTGGAGTTGCCAATGATAATAATGAAGTCAAGGAGAGTGGGATTACATTGAATTGGTCTTTGTAATCAACTTGGAATGTGCAGTGGAGGCAGGCTAGCAGGAGGCAAAGATCGGTGCATGGATTTGCAAGATTGGTCCTGATTAGTGTATGACGATTGTACTGTACTGAGAGCTTGTGATAAGATTTGTATGCTTGCATGAGATTGTCATATGATCTCCATGTTACAATATATAGTTGGGTTTTTCAGCTTTAGAGTTTCCTAGTTAAAAACTGTGTTATGTGCGATTGATTATTTTTGTTTATGCTTCACATGTGTGTGCAATTAATTTTTCCGCAAAATATTAACAAGTGGAATAGATTTAGTGTCTTGCATAAAGTTAAATAGTGTGAGATCAGGTGGATCTTGGACATATGCATGCTTAGTGTCCTGGAAGGACAGGATGGAGGCAGTGCTTGAAGATAATGGCTTGAAGGAATTCATCGAGAGAGATGTTCCTAAGCCCACTTTAGCGGATGCGGTAGTACTTGACGTATGTCAAAAGAAAGTAGCAATGGCGAGGAGGATTCTGTTGGAAGGTGTTAGAGACCATATTATCTCAAGCCTTCATGGTAAAGCCACTCCATATTCTATGTGGAAAGCTTTGACAGATCTTTTCCAAAGTAGCAGCGACCAGAGGAAGTTGGCGCTACAAGATAAGCTTAGAAAAATAAAAATGGAGAAGAATTTTACAGACTTGATCTAGATGGGATTTCTACGAAGCTTCCTACTGTTGGGAAGTGCAAGAAAGACATGCAATTGAAGCTTGAGAGGGAGCAGGATTTGCATACAGGTAAGAGTGAACCTCGGGATGTGGAGCAACCACAAGATGAGGATCATGGAGTGGGAGAAACCACTCATGTAGAGAAATTTCATGCCAGATGGGCAGAGGGAGTGCATGCATCTATACCACCAGGTGAGAGGTGGGGCGACATGAATGAGTAATCCAAAGAGGAGATTTCTGGGCAGGATTCATTGAGATGGTGTGGATCTCATAAATTGAACTTGGCTACGAGGAGCCCACAGAGCAGTAGTATCATGATCAGTTGGATTGATGTAGGCAGATCAAAGTGACAGTGTCGGATACTGGAGCCCGGTTCAGAGTTGAAAACAAGTGCAAAGTGCATGGGTGCAGAGTTCAACAACACAATGGTTCCTGAAGACATGTGCAGTAATTAAGCAAAAGTCAAAGACTTTGATGAAAGATGCATTATACTGATTGAGTTGTTTGGAGCCTTTCAGTTTCGGAAATGTTGCAACAAGAGTTGCAAGGCAAATGCATGGAGTTGCATGTCACATGAAAAGATAGTCCTTTCTTGTTGAGAGGGAGTGTTGAAGTTTTCAACAAGAAACAATGAAGGAGGCATCCTGAAACACATCCTTGATCCTAGTTGGAAAAGAATCACCTAAACTAGGTGGGGCCCACACAGGCTATTTTTAGGTGTATGTCTATTTTTAGACATGGTGAGCATATTCTATAAGTTGTAGGATGCTATTTTCATATGGTTGGTCAAATGTGAAAAATAGATGAAATTCTATTTTTATAATATTGGGCGAATTCTATTTATATATCGTCAATCTAAAAATAGATGCATGTCGATTATTACTAGCTCTTAATAATAATCAGACTCTAAACAACAACTTATTCTCTTGGAGCACTTCAGTTCAGTGCACAGATGTGGCACATCAGTTGACAGAAGGAATTATGCTATTCCCAAGGGCTTACTAGAGCTAATGTATGGAGGACTCATTTAGAACTCAAGTGGCAGAGTTATGACACAGTTGGAAGAAGTAGTTATGGAGTTGTACTGAGTTTAACTCAGTTAGACTCAGTTGAGCTAGTTGTATATAGAATAACTGATTGATACACTAGTGAGAGTGGAGTGAACTAATTATTTAATTAATTCACAAATAATAACTCATGAATCAACTGAACAATACATCAGTTAAATATAGTGCATGACAGTTTCAGTGGAGACCCAGTGGAGAGATAGGTGAAAGGGCAAGATAGACTATCTGTTGTGACTACTAGTGATGCATGAATTGCATCTATATATACATTGGAGTTTCCAATGATAATAACGCAGTCAAGGAGAGTGGGATTACATTGAATTGGTCTTTTTCATCAGCTTGGATTGCGTAGTGGAGGCAGGCTAGCAGGAGGCAAAGATCGGTGCATGGATTTGCAAGATTGGTCCTGATTAGTGTATGACGATTGTAATGTACTGAGAGCTTGCGATAAGATTTGTATGCTTGTATGAGATTGTCATATGATCTCGATGTTACATAATATATATTTGGGATTTTCAGCTTCAGGCTTTCCCGATTAAAAACTGTGTTATGTGCGATTGATTATTTTTGTTTATGCTTCACATGTGTGTGCAATTAATTTTTCCGCAAAAGATTAACAAGTGGAATAGATTTAGTATCTTGCATAAAGTTAAATAGTGTGAGATCAGGTGGATCTTGGACATATGCATGCTTAGTGCATATAATTTCTACAATGTGGCACCCTGACATGGACTCGAACCCTTTATCGCATATCGCAAGTCACAAAGCTCAGAAGGGATAGTGCTTATGTACCACGTTGAAACGCAAAAATGAGAAGAGAGATGAGGGGCCAGATGTGATATGCTTCAAAGCTATAATCTAAAGGATTTAATTTCTAGTTGTAGGACCCAATCACATATTGCACATTGCAAGCTCAGAAGGGATAACACCCATGAACCATGTTCAATCGCTGAAATGCTAAGTGCGATAAAGGGACAGGACACGATGCAACTCAAAACTACCATTTAACATATTTCAAATACGGCGGTAAGATTTTTTCCTTTGAGAAATAACATAAGAGAATGGAAGAGAAATATAGAACCAAATAACAAAAGAAATGTCGAAATGTGAAATGTGAAATGGTTCCGGACGTGATACCTCTCAAAGGTAAATACTAATATATTTCAAGTCCGGAAGTATGAGTTTTTCCTTTGTTAAATCACATCGGAGAGAAAAGGAGCCTTATAACGGAGAACACCTGAATGCCGAAATGGAATGGAAAGTGCACGCGATGCATTATTCAAAGGAAATAGAATATATTTCAAGTATAGCCTTATTCCTGTTTAAGTGGAAAAAGGTCTGAACGCGGCTAAAGGAGACTTGGGTAAGTGACCCAACACAGAACAAAGGGCAAAAGAAAACGTTGAACGTTGCGGTAATAAGAATACATGCACCATGGGTCGATTTGGGCTCAGAAATACATCCGGGAAGAGTCGGGTGTTGAGAAAAGTAGAAGGTTGAACGCTACAGGCAAGAGAAGGAAGGCAGATAGGAAAATTCGGGCAAAAGGAGATATTGTGGCACTATTGGAAATGCAACAGCTAGGTCGAGTAGGGAAAAAAGGTGGTTATGCAACATAGTTAGAATAGAATAGCAGGAACATAATAGACAAGGGACAACAAGCAGAAAAGACAAATACACAACAAAGATAGAAGCTGAAAGGGCTGATTGAAATAATTGGTTTATGTGTAAATGTAAATTCATTTATTATTTATATTTTTTTTGATGCAAAGGCAAGTCTCCGTAGGCATAGGTAAAACTCCAATGAGTGTTGTAATGAGTATTTCTGATGTAATAAATTGAACTGAAATGTAACTAATTGAATGGGTGGAAGGCATAGGGTCAGGAATTTTCACTTCAAAATCACCGTAGAATGAAAACAATCATGTATTTATCTATATAAAACATGTAATATCAATGTGCATAGAGGGGGGTTGGAGAGCAGCAGAATGGAAGAGAGCTGAAGAATGTTAGAGGGCAGCGAAATGGAAGAGAGTTGCAGAATGGGAGAGAGCTAGAGAATGTGTGATCCAGGTCGATATTGGTGGCCACCTGCCTATTCCACTTGGGGCCCCACCATTGTCTCTTACAATATTTCAGTTTCAGCACGACTTACTATTTTTAGCAGTTTTTCGAGTCCTAAACTTCCGGAGCTATTTTGAGGCCCTAAATGATGTTTTTTGGGCATCACACCTCCGACGAATATGATCCCATTCCAAATTTGATATTTTTAATTAGCAGTTTTAGTCCTCAGATATATCTTTGTAATGATGTATCATGTGCGTCAAACAGTGATAGTATGCCAAAGTTACGACCCCGGGAAGTTGAAACACCAATTTACCCAAACGGGGCCCATAGTTTTGGCACTTCATCTCCTAGGGTTAGGTTTTTGGATGTTTAGGGTTTTCCATTATTTCTCTATAATAAATAGGCCCTCGAGCCTCATTGTAACACAGTTCAGAGGCCCGTAGCTGCCACATCTCTTCTCAGAGATAAGCTACCAATGCCTTAGCGATTTTATTTCCATTCTGTCTGTAAGAAAATTTCAGTTCTTTGATATTAATGAAATGATTCCACTGCATATTTTTATTTATGGTTATATGTGTATTCTATTGCGTTCCTACATAAATCCAGATCAGTGGTATCAGAGGGGTCTATTTTTTGTCGATCCTTCTTTACATGTCCCCAACGAGGTCAGGGTTTAAGGAGTTAGGACTCGATCTGGTTGAACCTTTGCAAGATCAGCCTCGCAAACCTTGATGACTGCCCATGGGGGATGAAAAGAAATATGAGGGAGCAAGAGATCCTATCAAAATATTTCTCGAGGAGGCCCTCAAAAAACAAAGGAATGCGATGATGGATAACTTTGCCTAGATCCTTCAACGACTACCCACCGGCAGCACATCTACATCCAACAACCACTCTGGAGGCGCGACTCCCTTTAAGGTACAAGTAAAATTTGACATTCCCATATTTGAGGTTAAATAGATGCAGATGCCGTAGATAGATGGCTGAATCTATTAGAAGGATATTTCTCAGTTCATTACTTTTCCGACCGGGAGAAGATTATTTTTGCATTCCTCAAAGCTACCCCCCATGTCAAGAATTAGTGGGAAACCTAGTGTGAGAAAAAGGACAAGACAAAACCCTCTCTGTTCTCAACTGTACCCACTTGGAATTATTTCCGAGACACCATCAAGGAACAATACTATCTTGTGGGGAGCTATCAAGACAAGTACATACAATGGACCATGCTACGGCAACAAAGGGATCAAGATGTGCATGAGTTGACGAATCTGTTCCATAACCCACGCACAAAGTTGGGTATCAAAGATTCGTAGAAAAATTTGGTGCTAAAGTATCGCAGTTGTCTTCAAAGATACATTCAGGAGGAAATGGAGTTCCTTGACATCTACTCTCTTGGTATGACATACCGGTATGCTGCCAAGATTGATAAAAAATTCAAATAGAAGAAGCGAGACTTTGGATTTGTGAATCAAAAGCAAGGGAAAGGTGCCCCCAAACCACAAAACAAAGGACAAAGCCAAGGCATGGCGGCCCAAGACAACCTGCAAAATACATAAGCAAAGAACAACATTGAGAAGCCAAAAAAGGACATGGGAAAGTGGTGTGAGTTCCATAAGAGCTCCACTCACAACACAAGTGAGTGTTGAACCAAGTAGTCGCTGGTGGCCGAGATGAGGGCTTCTAAATCAGATGCATGCTCCGACTCTAAATCAGAACCTGACAAGGGGAATGAAAAAGGGAAACAGATTATTGATGCAGAGTTCAATGCCACTATTGCCACTGTGAAGATCTAGAAGGAGGAACCAGAAGATCCAGAGGAGGATGAGCCTCTCTTCCACTCCCAGATGTGGGTAAAGGGTTCCCTGCTACAATTCATTTTCGACAATGGGAGCCAAAAGAAACTCATTTCAGTAGACACCGTGAAGCAGTTGGGCTTGCCAACCACAACATACCCACATCCATACACCATTGGGTGGATTCACCAAGGACGGGATCTCCGCGTCAGCCAACAGTGCTGCCTTCCCTATATCATCAAGCTCTTCATGGATGAGGTATTATGTGACATTGCTCCTCTTGATGTTTCTGATGTATTATTAGGCCAACCATACTTGTGGAAGTGACATGTTGTGTATGAGTCCCGGCCTCGCGCTGTTATTGTTACTTTGGGAAATAAGCTATATAGGATACCAGAGGTACCACTACCTGCCGCTATCTCTTTGGTTACTTCAAAACAATGCAGTAAGCTGATTTCCCAAACCAGGAATTTTTTTTTTCTGATGATTCGTCCCTAGGGCAAGAACAAGACTGTGGCCACGACCTCCAGACAGGGATCCTTTGCATGACAACAACAAATGGACAAGGTTGTGGAGGAGTACGAGGACATATTCACCTCACCCACAGGGGTTCCTCTACACTGTCAGGTCAAGCACCCCATTGATCTGACCCCACGTGCACCTCTACCCAATGGACCGATCTATCAACACTTTGTTTTGGAGAATGATGAAATCAAGCGGCAAATTCAGGAGCTGTTGCAGAAAGGTCACATCCGGCCAATTTCATCGCCCTGTGGAAGCCCGATCGTGTTGGTATAGAAGAATGATGGGACTTGGAGAATTTATATTGAATATCGGGCGTTGAACAAGATCATTGTATGGAATAGGTAGCCAATCCCATGGATTTATGACCTTTCGGACCAACTCAAAGGGGCGAAATATTTTAGCAAGATCGATTTGAAGTCTGGGTATCACTAGGTACCAATCAAACCCTCTGATCCATGGAATACTGCCTTCAAATCCAAGGAGGGCCTTTTCGAATGGCTGGTCATGCCTTTTGGGTTGACGAATGCTCCCGCAACCTTCATGAGGTTGATGGATGACATATTGAGGCCATTCACCAACTCATTTGTAGTGGTGTATTTGGATGACATTTTGATCTTCAGTCGGACTTGGAAAGAGCATCTCCACCACATCTGACAAGTCCTCAAAAAATTGAGGCAACACAAGTTGTGTGCCAATTTGGAGAAGTGAACCTTTGGCATGACCCAAGTTCAATATCTAGGATACATTATTGATGAAATGGGGTACATGTGGATCCAACCAAGATCCAAGTCATTCAGGATTGGCTAGCACCAACCATTCTAACAAAGTTTTTCAGCCTTTTGGGTCTTGCTAATTTCTACTGAAGGTTCGTGTTGGGATTCTCTCATATCACTTGGCCCTTGAGTCAAGTCACCAAGGGAGGAGGGAAAGAAAAATTCTTTTGGTCGAAATCTCAACAGAAGGCATTCATAGAATTGAAACATAGCCTCTGTTCTGCCCCAGTTCTCACATTAAGAGACTTACAACAACCATTTTAGATCGAGATATATGCCTCTGACTATGCTATTGGGGTAGTTCTTACTCAACAGGGGCATCCAGTGGCATATCATAGTGAGACATTATCCGACACAGTTTGCAAGTATCCCACTTATGAAAAAGAAATGTATTCCATTGTGCAGGCTTTTTGAAAATGGAAGCATTACATTTTGGGGAAGGAAATAATCATCCACGCAGACCACCGACCCCTGCAGTTCATACAGACACAAGGGAAGTTGCAGAAACATCGCCATCAGAAGTGGTCCACATATCTACAACAGTTTCATTTGAACATCAAGTACAAGAAGGGTAGCACCAATAATGTTACAAACTGCCTTAGTTGACCACCGATCGTGGCACTAACCAATGTTCTCAACTCTTGTGGGCACGAGACTTCTGATTGGCTGCTTCTCTATAAGAGCGATCCAGAATTTGTCCACACATATAAGACACCCTTGGGGGGTACACAAGTTCCAAATTTCACCTCCAAGATTCATTGTTATGTCACCTGGGACACCTTTCTGTTCCTCCAAGCGAGCGTGCCAAGATGATATGGGAAGCACACTACAGTTGAGTCCATGGGCATTTCAAGGTCGAGAAAATAGTGGCAGTATTGTGGAAGTATTTCTATTGGCCGAACCTTCAACAGGATGTCGGGAAGTACATCAGATCCTCCACTGCTTATGCCATTGCCAAACTGACCATCAAGAAGCAAGGACTCTATACTCTGCTACCTACCCCTAGTTGACCTTGGGAATCCATCTCCATGGATTACATGTCGGGCCTTCCTTCTACTAAGCATGGAAATGACTGTGTTTTCATGGTCATCGACAGATTCTTGAAGATGGCCATTATGGCGCCCTGCAAGAAGAATATCACAATAGAAGCCACTGCTAAAATCTTCTTTGAACGAGTGTGGGTGCACTTTTGGATCCCACAATCTGTCATATCAGATTAGGACAGTAGGTTCCTTAACACATTTTGGTCTAGCCTCTGGTCAATGCTGGACACCAAGCTCACCAAGTCCACAGCTTTCCATCCCCAAACTGATGGCCAGACAGAGGTCGTCAATAAGATGATTATACACATTCTGTGCATGTATAATTAAAATCATCCACGCACATGGGATGAGAGCCTCCCCTATGTATAACATAGTTATAACTGGGCTTTCCATAGCTCAACCAACCACAACCCCTTTCAGGTGGGCTTGGGATTCCAGTCGCTATGTCCCATTGACATAGCCATGCCATTTGCAGTTACTCAGGCCAATTTGGCTCATGTCCAATCTGAAGCTAACAAAGCGAACATCTTCATTGAGTGCATTCAACACATTCGCCAATAGGTTCATGACATATTATACAGGACCAATGTTAAGTACAAGCAACGACATGATCAACAAACACAACTTCCAGGTGGGCGAAAAAGTGTGGCTACATTTGCAGAAGGAGCACCTCACTGGACCCCACCGCAAGCTTTGTGTGCTTCGATATGGGTTGTACACCTTCACCAAGGCTGTAGGAAACAATTCCTTTGAGCTCAGTATTCCACCATTCCTTGTTCCGCACCCAGTATTCAATGTGGACTGCCTTCGTCCCTACTTCCAACCTCTACTAGACACCTCTGACATTGCAGAACAAATCACACCAATAGAGTTAAACCCGAAATGCATGGAACAGGAAAACATAGATTGTATCATGGACATGCAAATCAAGAACACTCACTAATAGAAGATCCAACTGTATCGGGTTTTCAAAGCTGGCTAGCTCCTGCACCAAGGCAAGTGGTTCACCAGGGACCAAGTTCAGCAGAAGTTTCCTCATCTCATGGAGGAACTCAACAAAATGGGGACCATTGCTTCATAAGGGGGGAGGAATTGTCCAGGTGGATATTGGTGGCCACCTGCCTATTCCACTTGGGACCTCACCATTGTCTCTTTTAGTTTTTCAGTTTCAACATAAATTACTATTTTTAGCAGTTTTTCGAGTCCAAAACTTCTGAAGCCGTTTTGAGGCCCTAAACGACGTTTTTTGGGCATCACACATCCAGAAAATATGATTCCATTCCAGAATTTATATTTGCGGCCAGTACTTGTATTCCTCAGATAGATATTTCTAACGATGTATCATGTGCATCAAACGGAGATAGTATGCCAAAGTTACGACCCCGGGAAGTTGAAACACCAATTTACCCAAATAGGTCCCATAGTTTTGACGCTTCATCTCCTAGGGTTATATTTTTGGATGTTTAGGGTTTCCTATTATTTCTCTATAATAAATAGGCCCTCGTGCCTCATTGTAACATAGTTCAGAGGCCTGTAGCCGCCACATCTCTTCTTAGAGATAAGCTACCAACGCCCTAGCTAGTTTATTTCCATTTTTTCTGTAAGAAAATTTCAGTGCTTTTATATTAATTAAATGAAGTGTTATTTTCACTTCATCTTTGTATTAATGGTTATATGTGTATTCTATTTCGTTCCTGCATAAATCCAGATCAATGTGAGAGAGTTGATAGAGATACTATGCATATATGGAGTTGATATGAAGCAGATTTGAAGGTAGAGAGGGCACAAGTGAAGGTGGAGGAAAATAGAGCATATATCCAGCTAAATCAACATTTTACTTTCATGTTGAGTGAGGGGTTGTAGACTCCTTTCAAGTTGTACCTTGATAAATTTCTAGTTGGAGCTGGGTGAGGTAGGAGCCTCCTGTGGGTTGTAGCCTGCAGAAAATACATGGGATTTGGTGCTTCCATTTCAAGTTGTAGCTTAATAAATGTCCAGTTGGATATGGTTGAGGTAGGAGCCCCCTATGGGTTGTAGTCCGCAAAAAATGTATGGGAGTTGGAGCTTACTTGCAAGTTGTATCTTGCATAAATTGAGGTAGGAGCCTCCTGTAGGTTGGAGCCTACATAAAAATCAGTTGTGAGAGGGAGTACGATCTTTCCTTTGCATCAAAAAAATAATAAGATGTGGTTTTCTCCATTATAGGTTTCCACTTATAACTTGTTTCCATGTGCATGATTATTATGTGTTGATGTGATGTGTTAATCTGCTTATTACTTGTTGTTCACATATGTCTACTAATCATTCTTTATTAAGTTGCTTATGAAATGACTTGTTAATGAGTTTAATGAAAGGAATTTTAATGTCCATGAATGGAATAAACTAATTCACCCCCCTGTCAATTTCGTAAAGGGTTCATCAATTGGTATCAGATAAAGTTCCTTCAGTAACAGTTTAACAATGGAAGGAGGTTCTAGGTCCCCAAAATGGTTATCTTATAAGGATTCTCTACAAATAAATCCCCTCTATTTACTGGCACAAACTATGCTTTCTGGAAAATAAGAATGAGGACATACTTAATGTCTCTTGGAGTAGGAGTCTGGGTTTTCGTGGAAGAAAAATATGCACCAAAGGATACAAACAATGAGGAAGAAGCCAAACAAAAATTTCGTAGCTAATGCAAAAGAAATGAATGCACTCTTGAGTGATCTAAGTGAGTCATAATTTATCAAATTAATGGACAGTAAGACTGCCAAATTAATCTAGGACACATTAGAAAATATTCATGAGGGAGATAAAAATGAGAAGATGGCCAAGCTGCAAGCCTATAGAACTTAGTTTGAAAATTTAAAAGTGAATGAAGACGAGGATTTAGCCATTTTATTCTTAAAGGTTGCGAAAGTTGTGAATGACATGATAGCTCTAAGAGAAACCATTAAGGAATGTGTAATAGTAAAAAATATATTGAGATATTTACCATCTAGGTTTAGCCCTAAGGTTTCTACGATAGAAGAAACAATAGATTGGTAAACATTGAACATGAGCTAATTGCTTGGAAACTTGAAAGCTTATGAGATGAGAATTCCAAAGGGGAAGTCAAATGTGAGGGAGGCAACCTTCAAGTCAGACAAGTGCATAGAAGAGAAGGAAGATCCATTCTCATGCTCTGATGAAGAAGAAGCCAAATTTTTCAGAAGATTGGATAGATGCACAAGTAAGTACAAAGGTAAAATTCCATTTAAGTGCTTTAATTTTGGAAGAGTGGGGCACTATGCTTCAAAATGTCCTCATAATAAAATAGAGAATCAGTCAAAAGTGAAAGAGAAAGTCAATTTTAGAAATAGGCAGAAAGGGAACAGATTTAATAGAAGAACGTTTTATGCTCAACAATACAACAGTGCATCTGAGAGTTCAGACGAATCCCCCAATGAAGAAGGAACATCATAATTCATTTTGATGGCTAAGGAAGAGCTTGAGGAAGATTTCCTGGAATTTGAAGAAGAAGGCGAGGTCGATCTTGAGGGGGAGTTTGTGAGTGCCCTAAATGAAATAGATAGAATTAAGTTCAAGACTATAAAACATAAGGAAACCCTTCTAAAATATGTAAAGGAAGAACCAAACTCTGAAGATTTTATTAAGTTGAAAATTGAACTAGAAGAAGCAAGGAAACTAGAGGACATTCTGCTGCAACAAATAAGAGAGAAAATTCAGGAATGTGGAAGGTTGCAAGAAGAGGTGGTGAGTCTAAGGAAGAAATTGGAAAAGGATCAATCTCATTTAACAATGAACATTCAACAGTTAAAAGGTGTTGAAAAATTGGACAGGATATTATATGCACAAAGATCTCCTCTTGTAAAGGCTGGGATAGGATATGAAGGAGAATCCAACAAGTCAAAAGTAGAGGATAAGAAATCTATTACTTCTGTGAAAGATGTCCTAAAATAAAATTTTAACTCCCATCAATCTGAGATAAAAAATGTGTGAAACCCTTCAAATCCTCATGAGCTACAAAAAAAACCCACTACAAGAAAAGCCTAGGAAACAAAAGGAGTTAACAACCAAGTAACATTCCAGCACAGATCAAATGGCTTCCAAAGACAAAATTTTCATATGACCAGATGGCTATATCCCCAAACAACCTTCTCTTCCAGATACAAATAATTATTCCATGGGTAGTGCTTTCGTTGTAAAAGTTTCAATCATAAAGCCATGGAATGTAGAGCTTATATAACGAGACTAGAGTATGGAAACTCAAAGGGAATTAATAACAATGGTGGATTCACTCATGTACATAATCCATTCTAAAATACAATCAAATTTTTTTGCTGCCATAAAAATGGGCACAAGTATTATGAATGTCCTCTTAAAAATAGTGATCCATCTCCTCAGGAAATTTATATAACAAACAATTGCATGCAATGGAAAATGAAGCTAAATAAGTGTGATATAGTTCTAATTGCTCAGGATCATAACATTCAATGGTATGTGGACAATGGGTGCTCAAGACATATGACCAGAGACTGAAGCAAGTCTGTAAAATTGATGAAAAGAAATCTGGAAATGTAACATTCGAAAATGACAAAGAAGGGAAAATAAAAGGAAAAGACACAATCAACTTGAATAACTTAGGAGGAGAGGCTCAAGATGTACTGTTTGTAGATGGCCTGAAAGCCAATCTACTAAATTTTAGTCAAATTTGTGATAAAGTTTGTGAGGTCCTTTTCAAAGCCCAGGATTGTGAAGTAAGGTCAATCACCACAGGAAAGACATTGGTTAAAGGTGTTCAAATAGAAAGTAATGTTTATATAGTGGAAGAGGAGAATGAAGCATGGCACATCAACAAACTTGAAGAATCTTGGCTATGGCATAAAAGACTGAAAAATCTAAGTTTTGGCCACATCATTAAAATGAGAAAAAACAAAGTTGTTAGATATTTGCCTGCAATAAAGAAGCCACCAAATTCCATATGTAAGCCCTACCAAATGGGCAAACAAACTCACACATCATTCAAAGCCAAAGATCAACTGTCTACTAGTAAACCTCTCTAGCTTGTATAGATGGACCTGTGTGGACCTTCAAGAACAAATGCACCACATGGAGAAATGTGTTTCATGTTGATAATCAATGATTTTTCTAGATTAACATGGGTGGAATTTCTCATATACAAATCTAAAGCATTTGAGAAATTTAAGATATTCAAGGCACTGGAAGAAAATCAAATTGGATGCAAACTAAAATGCATCAGATCAGCGAAGGAGGTGAATTCACAGGTGATGAGTTTGCAGACTTGTGAAATAAATGTGGGATAAAGAAATAGTTTACTGTTGCAGATACGCCTCAACATAATGGAGTGGTAGAGAGGACAAACAAGTATGTACAGTAGACTTACAGAGCCATGATGTAAGAAAGAAAAATTCCCCAAACCTACTGGGCAAAAGCAGTACACACAATTGTTCATATCCTCAACAAATCTCATCTTAGACCAAATTGTGACATGACTCCATATGACCTATGGCGTAGGAAATCGACATCAATCAAGCACTTTAGAGTCTTTGGCAGAAAATGTTTCATAAAGAATAATCATGAAAAATTGGGGAAGTATGATGCAAGAGTTGATGAATGAATATTTTTTGGATATGCATCAAAGAGTAAGGGTTACATGTGCTACAATAAAATACTGCATAAAATTGTGGAAATCATTGATGTGAGATTCGATGAAGAATTACCAAACATAACTAAAAGTACAAACTATGTCAATCCTCCAGATCATCATCATGATGAGAATTAAGAAAATAAAGAATAGAATGAGATAATAGAAGATACATAAATAAACTGAAAAGGACCCTTGATACACACTCAAAGAACCATCCAGAAGATCAAATCATTGGTGACAAAAATTCAGGAGTCAAAACAAGAAGACATCTAGCTGGAAAGACCAAGGAAGTGTATCTAGCCATGTTGTCATAGATAGAGCCAAATAATTTCGATGAAGCCAACAAATAAAAAATTTGGATAAATTTTATGAATGAAGAATTAGACCAAATTGAGAAGAACAAGGCCTGGGAGTTAATACCAAGTCTTGTTGGCACAAAGTGGATATTCAAGAATAATATGAATGAAAAAGGTCAGGTAATAAGAAATAAATCTAGACTTGTATGTAAGGGATACTCTCAAATCGAAGAAATTGAATATGATGAAACTGTTTCCTCTGTAGTAATAATGGAAGCAATTAGAATGTTTCTGGATTTTGCATGCTATCATGATTTCAAGGTATATCAAATGAATGTGAAGTCTTCCTTCTTAAATTGATATCTAAAGGAAGAAGTCTACATGGAACAGCCTGGAGGTTTTTCCTTAGTAGATAAGCACAACTATGTTTACAGATTAAAGAAAGCCCTATATGGTCTCAAGAAAGCACCACGCACATGGTATTCTAGGTTGGACAAGTACTTTCAAAAACAAGGATTCAAGAAGGGGGGAGTAGACATCAACCTTTATATAAAGGCTGATGAAAATGAAATTTTAATTGTAGTGGTATATTTAGATGACATCATGTTTGGAAGCAACAAGGATGAGTTAGTAAAAGGATTTGCAGAAGAGATGAAGTTAGAATTTGAGATGTCTATGATTGGAGATCTTACCTTCTACTTAGGACTTCAAATTCTACAAAATAACAATGGCATATTCATTTCACAAGAAAAATAATTAAGAGACATGTTCAAAAGATTCCAAATGGAAGACTGCAAACCTATGTCAACTCCCATGATCTCTGGATGCAAGTTATGTGTTGATGATGGATCTGTAGACGTAGATCAAAGATTTTACATATCTATGACAAGAAGTCTGTTATATCTAACAACCTCTAGACCAGACATTATGCTAGTAGTAGGACCTGTGGAAAGATATCAAGCAACACCAAAACAAAATCACTTTCTAGCAATCAAGAGGATATTTAGATACCTGCAAGGAACTGCACATTATGGCCTATGGTATCCAAAAGGCAAAGATTTCACATTGAAAGCATATATAGATGTAGATTGGACCAGCTGTGTGGATGACAGGAAAAGCACAATTGGAGGTAAATTCTATTTGGGAGAAATTCTACTGGCATGGTTAAGCAAGAAGCAAAGATCTGTCTCTCTATCTACAACAAAAGCAGAATATATAGCAACAACAACTTGTTGCACACAAATGATGTGGATCAAACAAACTCTTCAAGACATGAAGGCAAGAATCACTAAACCTATTTCTATCAAATGTGAAAATACAAGTGCAATAAGCATATCAAAAAATCATGTGCTTCATTCAAAAACCAAGCACATCCAAATAAAGTACCACTTTCTCAGAGAACAAGTAGCAGTGAAAATAGTAAAGATGGAATATGTCCCAACAAAGGAACAAACATCAGACATATTTACAAAACCTCTTGCTAGAGAACCATTCAATTATATAAGAGACAAACTAGATATAGTGTCTGCAGATGATAATCTCTGATATGATCATAAAACACACAAAAAATGGATGAAAAAAATATGAAAAAATGCACTATCAAAGGCTACAATATCAGGAACAGAGACAATTTAGTCGGTCAGCCAGTATCAGACAAGAAGCATCATTCCAAGGGGAGAGCACCCATCAAACATGAACATAGAAGTAAAGAGGAAACTCAAATGTTGCTGAAGATAACTACTGATGAAGAAATTCTCCTGATTTTAGCCAAAAAGTTCAGTAGTCTCGCACATTTCAACACTATACATGCAAATTCAATGACTCCCAACGTATTCTCCCAACGTTACTTACAAACCAAATGGAGCAGTAGTCCCATCTAGGTATGTGTAAAAGATGCAGAATGCTTATGAAGAACTCTAGTAATGCAATGATGGACAATACACTAAAAAATGGAGTAACCCTTTGCCATTAATGTCAAAGGGGGAGGAAAAGCAAGCAGAGGAAGATAGACACTTCTTAGAATGAAAGGGGGAGTAAGTGTTGGAGGAAGTGTTTCCATCAATGCCAAAGGGGGAGACTGTTGGAAATATTGTCATTGATGGAAACAGAGAAGAAATGAGAAACACCAAAATTATCATTGAGGACAAAGGATTAGATTAGGATCAGCTGGAGTATACAGGAGAAACAAGGAAAAGAAGGAAAAAGTATAGTGGATAAGCAGAAAAAAGGCAAAGGAGAAGAATTATGCAAAAAGGAGGCAAGGAGCAGAAATGCGTAGTAAAGAGGCAAAGGAGAAAGGAAATGGAACAAATTTATAATTATTAGTTAAGGAAAAGGAGTAGAGAGGAGCAGTAAAAAGGCAAGGAGCAACATTAGAAGCTTTAGCAAAGGCACAAAGGCAGCAAAGGAAGCAAAGGCAACAAGTTTGGGTCGAGTCGTGCACGAGTGGGAAAATTCGTGAACGTGCTAAGACAAGTAATGAACACGTTCAACTAGTGGATAAAGTCGTGAACGTGGGGGCAGAGTCAGGCTAGTTTGCGTTAAGAATAGTGCATGAAGGCACATGCAAGGCGTGTAGTTTTGCAAGCAGAATCAGGTAAATTTCTAGAAAAACACATTCAAAATAGTGTTCAGGAGATATCGCAAATCGAAATCGCAACAGAAGGCTTAATCGCATAACGCAAATTGTAGTGGAAGGATTATCGAAAAACAACAAAGACACAGAAATTACGAAATACAAGAGATGATGTGGAAGGTGATGTGGCAGACAGCATGGACCTAACCCCACAAATCTCAAATACATATTGATGATGTGGCAGGTGACATGAAAGATGATGTGGCAGTGATGTGGCACCTCGATGACCCTTTATCACATATCGCAAGTCACAAAGCTCAAAAGGGATAGTGCTTATGTACCACGTTGAAACGCCAAAATGTGAAGAGCAATGAGGGGTCGGATGCAATATGCTTCAAATATAAATCTAAAGGATTCAAAGTCCGGCCGTGGGACCCAATCACATATCGCACATCACAAGCTCAGAAGGGATATCACCCATGAACCATGTTGAATCACTGAAATGCGAAGTGCGATAAAGGGACTGGACGCAACGCAACTCAGATTTATCATTTAACATATTTCAAATCTGGTGGTAATATTTTTTCTGTTGAGAAATCTCATCGGAGAATGGAAGAGAAATATAGAACCAAATAACAAAAGAAACCCTGAAATGAAAGATGTGAAATGGGCCCAGACGCGTTACCTCTCTAAGGTAAATACTAATATATTTCAAGTCTGGAAGCATGATGTTTTCCTTTGTTAAATAGCATTGGAGAGAAAAGGAGACTTATAACGGAGAATGCTTGAATGCCGAAATGCAATGGAAAGTGGACGTGATGCATTCTTCAAAGGAAATGGAATATATTTCAAGTCCAACCTTATGTCTGTTTAAGTGGAAAAGGTCTAAATGCAGGTAAAGGAGAATCAGGTATGTGACCCAACACAGCACAAAGGGAAAAGGAAAAAGTTGAAAATTGTGGTAATAATAAGGCATGCACCATGGCTCGAGTCGGTCTCAGAAAGACCTCCGGGCAGGGTGGGGTGTTGAGAAAACCAAAAGGCTTAACATTGCAGGCAAGAGAAGGAAGCCAGATAGGTATGGTCAGGAAAAAGGAGATATGGTGGCATTTTTGGAAACGCAACAGCTGGGTCGAGTAGGGAAAATAGGCGGTTATGCATCACAGTTAGAATACAACAGTAGGAACGGAAAAGACAAGGGACAACAAGCATAAAAGACAAATACAAAGCAAATCTAGAAGCTAAAAGGGTTGATTGAAATAATTGGTTTATGTGTAAATGTAAATTCAATGATTATTTATATTGTTTGTGATGAAAATGCAAGTCTCAATAGGCATAGGAAAAATTCCAATGAGTGTTGTAATGATTATTTGTGATGTAATAACCTGAACTGAAGTGTAAGGAATCGAATGGGTGGAAGGCATAGGTTCAAGCCTGCTCACTTCAAATTCTCTATAGAATGCAAATGATCATGTATTTATTCGTATAAAACATGTAATATTAGTGTGCATAGATGGGGGTTAGATAGCAGTAGAATGGAAGAGAGCTGAAGAACGTTAGAGAGAAAAAAATGGAAGAGAGCTGAAGAATTTTAGAGAGCAACAGAATGGAAGAGAGTTGAAGAATTTAAGAGAGCTGTAGAATGGGAGAGAGCTGGAGAATGTGGGAGAGATGATAGAGATGTTATGCATATCTGGAGCTCATATAAAGCAGATTTGAAGGTAGAGAGGGCATAAGTGAAGGTGGAGGATAACATAGTTGATATCCAAGTAAATTGGCCTTTTACTTTCATGTTGAGTGAGGGGATTGTAGTCTCCTTTCAAGTTGTAGCTTGATAAATTTCCAGTTGGAGATGGGTGAGATAGGAGCCTCCTGTGAGTTGTAGCCTGCAGAAAATACATGGGATTTGGTGCTTCCGTGTCAAGTTGTTTCTTGATAAATGTCCCGTTGGAGCTGGTTAAGGTAGGAGCCTCCTATGGGTTGTAGCCTATTGAAAATATATGGGATTTGGAGCTTCCTTGCAAGTTGTAGCTTGTAGAAACTAAGGTAGGAGCCTCCTGTAGGTTGGAGCCTATAGAAAATCAGTTGAGAGAGGGAGTAGGAGCTTGCCTTTGCATCACAAAAATAATAAGATGTGGTTTTCTCCCTTATGGGTTTCCACTTATATCTGGTGTCCATGTGCATAATTATTATGTGTTGATGTGATGTGTTAATCTGCTTATTACTTGTTGTTCACATATTCAGTCTACTGATCATTCTTTATTAAAAAACTTATGAAATGACTTGTTAATGAGTTTAATGAAAATAATTTTAATTTCCATGAATGGAATAAAATTATTCACCCCCCCTCTCAGTTTAGTAAAGGGTTTATCAATCAGGGTGGTACTTTTATAGTGGTGCATCTTTCCACATGAAGGGAAACAAAGAACTTTTTAGTAGCTTGGAGGAGAAGGAACTCTACATGCATATCGAAATCGGTGACGACAAAAGGTATAACGCTACCAGTATTGGTACAATTACTTTATAGAGATAGTGAGGTAAACCATTTTTATTAAAATATGTAATGCATGTACCAGGCTTGAAGAAAAATATAGTTTGAGTTGCAAAGGTGGAGGATAGAGGCTATGATGTTGTTTTCAGTGAAGGAAAAGCTTTCCTTCGACACAAAGCAACAAGACAAGCCAAGAATATTGAGATTCATGTGAATAATCTCTATAAAATTGATGTAGATGGCTGAACAACATTGATGGGTAAAGCAGAAAAAGTGGTGAGCTGAGATGAGGGTGAGTTACACTAGGGAGCTTTGAAGGTCATGCAACAGATTTCTATGGGGCTTCCAAAGGGTACTCTTGCGAAGATATACACATGTAACGGATGCACCAATGGGAAGTTCAAGAAAGCCATGTGATTTTCCCTTGAGAGGGAGATTTATTTGCATGCAGATGAGGAAATATTGGTTCCAAAGAATGAACCTCAAGATGTGGAGTAGCCACATGCAGAGGATCACGGAGTGGAAGAAACCACTCAAGCAGAGAAATTTTGAGCCAGATGGGCATCGAGAGTGCATGCAACTATACCTCGAGGTGTGAGGTGGGATGATGTGCAAAATTGATCCCAAGAAGAAATTTGAGCAGGGTCTTAGAGATGGTGTGTCTCATGGATTGAACCTGGCTACGAGGAGCCCACGATATAGTAGTAGTAGGATCAGTTAGATTAATGTGGTCAGATGTCAGGAGAACAAAAATCAGAGTGACAGGTGTCATATACTAGAGCGCAAATCAGAGTTGGCAGCAGTGTAGAGTGGATGGATGTAGATGCAAACATCGCAGAGAATCCATTAGACATGTGCAGTAGGTACCAGCAGTCAAAATACTTTGACGACAGATGCATTATAGTGATTCAATTATTTGGAAGCTATTCAATTTCAGAAGTGTTGCATGTGCAATAAACACTAGAGAAATGTTGCATGTGTGAACAACACTAGAGAAGTGTTGCATGCAAGAGTTGCATGTCGCATGCAAGAGGTGCATGTGTGCATGAAAGGACATTCCTTTCTTGTTGAGAGGGAGTGTTGAAGTTTGCAACAAGAAACAGTGAAATTGGCATCCAAAAACAACATGACAACACCTACACTAGTGTGGGGCCACAGGTCGTGTAGTGATGGGTCCTAGCGATACATTAGTGTGAAATTCAATTTATTTAATAAATTGGATATGTGTCAAATTTAATTATCCCTTAGTTAAATTGGACAATAAAATGTAATCTTATCTCATAATCACTTGTAATAGTTAACTGAGTGTGATAAACTTAGTTAGCTCATGAATTTAGAGTTGAGCGTAGTTGGTGAGGCATGCAGAGTGATTCTATGTGTTTTAGAGTTCAAGTTGCAGTTAAGTGCATGAGTTTAATGCATGAGTAATTAGTTAACTTAGTTAGGTGAGTTAAAGTCAGTTGAACTAGTTGTAACTGTTTGTTGCACTAGTGAGAGATAAAGTGAATTAAATCTTATTTAATTCACAATTAGTGATCTTCCATGCAAATGATGATTTACTGTTAATAGCTACATGCATGTCAGTTCCAGTTGGAGACCCAATTGAGACAAAGGTTAGACAAAGGTTAAAGGGAAGTTAAATATCAGTTGTGATATTAGCAGGCTGACCAGATGCAGTTAAAACACCACAGGATGCCCATAATACTCTACGCAGTTGAGGAAGGACGAAATTCCTAAATAATAGGGATTTCATTCATCAAGAATTGCGTGAGTAAGGCAGGTTGAAGACAGGCTGAGAATTGGCTAAGTGTTGGCCCAATTTTGTCTAGATCATTGTGAGATGATAGATAGATAGATTACAGGAGAGTCTTGTGAGAAGAGTGCATTGTAATTGTTTCATGATTCCTTGTGGAATATACAATATATGATAGAGGGATTTTGAGCAACAAGCTTTCCTTGGGAAATTATCTTTGTTGTGGTTTGATTTGTTTCTTTCTTTACTTGTTGTGATTGGCGATCGTATTTAATTTCCACAATTGATTTGTAGAAGGATTCATTATCGAGCTTTAGTACATTGCTTGATTAGATTGAATCCATTGATATACATATTTTTGTATAATTGCTAAATATCATGCCCTGCTTTTGGGATAACACGCTCACCACAATGTTGGCCTTTAATTTCTCCACTTTGATCTTACCATTGACTTCCCCTCACATCCCAAACATCATTATTCATGATTGAAGAGTAATCTTCCACCATAGCACCTCATAACACATGTTGTTATGTCGCCTCCTTGAAGCCAAAGGGCTCAGAATCAATGAGATCACCCATGAGTACCATATAATTGGAAAACTTTTGTTGTGACCTAATATCCCTCAAGGTCCTCCTAAGAGAATCCACATGGTCCTGAGCATATCTCAGGGTTTTTTTAATCCATATTGGCCTCCTATTCATGAAAGTGGGAGGAACATCCTATATAGGAGAAGATTCCTTCTCCTCATATTGTTGTAAATTCTAAGTACTTGTAAAATGTGAAACTTTATCTCTCGTAAAACTTTTAATCTTCTTGGTTATGATCCCCTGCTGCTACTATAACTATGTCATGAGACTTCCTAAAGGCTTTGTCTTCCGCAAACTTCACATATTTCCTTACTAAGGATTTTCCTATTGGAGGGTTGTGAGCATGATATGCCTTTGAAGTTTCACTATAACTAATAGATATTCACTTCTATGTCATGGGATCGATATTTATACTCTTCATTAAAAGAACATGACAAGATACTAGGCACCAAAAATTTTGAAAGTTCTCAATCTCAGGCTTCTTTCTTGTGAAATCCTCCTTAGGAGTCTTCCTCCCAAACACCTTATGAGAAATTGTGTTTTGAATGTAGACCATTGTGTTGAATGCCTCCACCCATAGGAAAACATGTAGGTCTTGGTCACGTATCATGACCTTGTCAGCCTTGATGATGGCCTTATTTTTCCATTCTGTAACCAAATTCTATTATGGGTTATGCATAATTGTTAGCTCCTTATTTATCCTTTCACCTTCACAAACACCTTTGAAATTTTTGGAGGTGTACTCACCTCCATTATCAAAGATTAATACTTTGATCTTCCTTCCTGTCTAATTCTACACTAGAGATTTCGACTCTTGGAATTAACTGAAGACCTCATTCCTAGTCTTCATAAAGCAGATCTTGTTTTCTCTTGGAGAATTCCTCTATGAATGTAACACTGTAATTTTAATCCATAAAATATGTTTTTGAAATCAGAAAACATATATCTAAGTGTACCAAATCCAAGATCCCCTTGGACATTCTGTCCCTACTAGGGAAAAGTATCTTTAGGGGAATTTTTTGGTCAAAATAGGATTAAAAAATGTATGAACAAAATTAATTTTAAAAGAACTAATAAGATCCAAGATATTCATGTTATACCCAGGGGTAAAAATTTTGGAGGGAAAATATGAAAACTACTTTATTATTTTATTGTATTTTCAACTTATCTCCTTATAAGTTTACTCAATTGTCCAGTGTAGAAACCCATTTGATGAAAAATTAAATTTCACATCACAAGGACCCACTCTGCATACTTCTAAGTAAACCCGCATAAAAAAAAATTGAAAATACATGAAAAAGTTGTGTTCAACACACTTTTTTTATATAATTTTTTGAAATTTTATGACGTGCGTCTACTTGGAAGTAAATAGTGTGGGTACTTATTGGGTGCGGAATTTAATTATTCATCCAATGGGTGTTTGCACTTGACATTTGAGTAAACCTATAAGGATATAAACAAAAAAAAACAATAAAAAATAAGTTTTTGTTTTTCTTTAAAACTTCATAAAACTTATTTCATTATTTTAACTATTATTTTATTATTTTCCTTAGGAGGCCTATTTTATACCTAAAACATCCCCTAATAGTTGTATGCTTCCCAAGTACACACACGTTGCACACACCCTATTTCTCTGTACTGAAATTTGGAAGACCTATCACAATATCCTTTAGCACATTAAGTGTTCCATCCTTCTCTACCATAACTTATATGGGCATTGTTATCGTCAATAAATGCTCAACCTGGCTCAAAATATAATTTGTATAACATTTGATGCATATTTATGCAGGAAAAAAATGAAATATAGAATCAAACATAAACATGGAGCTACATCAAAAACTGAACTTCAATTCATTAATAGTAAATATTGAAAATTGTTTACATGTAGAATGGAAATAAACTAGCTCGGGTGATGGTTGCTTATTTATGAGAAGATATGTGATGGATACATGCCTTATGAACTGTATGAAAATGAATCTTGAGGGCCCTTTTTACTATTAATAAACAAGAGAAACCCCTAAACATCCAAAAACCTAACCATAGGAGATGAGCCAAAAGTTTGTGGGCCTTGTTTGGGATAGTTGGTACATCAACTTCCTAGGGTTATAACTTTAGCATACAATATCCATTGGATGCATACAATACCTCCTTATAAATATATATTTAAGGTTTAAAACCCTTGACATAAGAAATAATTTTCCCTATTTTTCAAAAAAGCATGTCATTTAAGGCCTCAAAATGAAAGTTCAGGACCTGAAAAACTGCCAAAATAGTAAATTGTGCTACAATTAAGGAAATAGAAAGAAATTGTGTTGGGGATCCAAGTGGAATAGATGAGTGGAAAAAATTGTCTACCTGGATCATTCCTCCACCCATACAAAGTAATTTTACCCATTGCATTGAGTGCCTCCATGAGATGGGGAAACTTTTGCTGAACTTGTTCCCTGGTGCGGGATTTGGCTATCTTTGATAACATGATTAAGTTGGATCCTATATTTGTGAGTGTTCATGATATGTGTTTCCATGATCTAATCAGTTGTAGCATGTTCAATTCAGTCGAGGTTGAGCTCTATTGGTGTTAACTGCTCAACAATTTCTGATGTGTCCAACAAAAGTGGAAAGTATGGCCAGAGGCGGTCCACATTGAATACGAGGGATACTAAGCTAGAAATTGTTGTCTCCCAAAGCCTTGGTGATTCTATAAGGCATATACCAGAGTGGTTGAAGATTTCTATGGGCTCCAACAAGGCGTTCCTTCTACATATGTAATCAAACTTTTTCGCCCACCTAAAACTTATGTGGCACCTGATGTTGATCATGTCGTTGTTTGTACTTAGCGTTGGATTTATCCAAGATGTCATGAACCTGCTTGCGGATGTGTTGAATGCACTCAATAAATCTGGTGGCTTTATCAGCTTCATACTAAACGTGGGAAAATTATTCCAATGTAGTTTCAAAAGGCGATGCAACATCAAGGGGACATGATTGTTGAAATCACAGGCCCACTTCAAATGGGTTATCGCTAGTTGACCTATGGAGAGCTATGTGATAGTTTTGTTACACATGGGGAATATTCTCATCCTATGTCTTTGGATGCTTAGAGTTGTAAATGCGTAGTATGTGCATGATCATCCTATTGATGACCTCTGTCTGGCTATCAGTCTAGGGGTGGAATGTAGTCAACTTTGGGAGCTTGGTGTCCAACAATGACTAGAGGCTCGACCAAAATGTGCTTAGGAACCTACTATCATGATATGATATAATGGTTTGTGGGACCCCAAAATGTACCCACACTCTTTCAAAGAAGAGTTTAGTAGTGGATTTTATTGTGATACTCTTCTTCCAAGAAGCCAATATAGAAAATTTATCGACGACGACAAATACATAGTTGTTTCCATGCTTGGTACAATGAAGGCCATACATATAGCCCATGGAGATGGATTCCCAGGGCCGGATTAGACTAGGAAGAGGAGTATAGAGGCATTCCTTCTTAATTTTTGGCTTGGCGATGGCACATGTAGTGCAAGATATAATGTATTTTGCAACATCCTGTCAAAGATTTGGCCAATAAAATTACTTTTGTAGTACGACCATAATTTTCTACACACCAAAGTGTCTTGTGACCCTACTATAGTGCACCCCCAAAATCAGCTCAGCATGCTCGCTTGAAGGAACAAAAAGTTAGACAAGGTAGAATTATTATTCATCCAAGAGGTGGAAGGTTGGGACTTGTTTGAGATCCGATAGCATTTGGTATGTGGTGACGAAATCTAGATCATCATTATATATTTGTGGCCATCCAAAGGTCTTGTGGCCATAATATTTGGGAATAGCGGTTAGTGTTGCAACTGAGGGATGACTAAGGTTGAAACATGATTGATGATTCCCTTATTGTATTTAATTTTCAAATGGAATTGTTGCAGATAGGTAGACAAATTATGATGATGATCATTCTAAAAATTCCCTTATATTTGTATAAACTAAAGTGATCGATGATCTGTGTGGATGAATGTATCCTTCCTTAGAATGTAATGATTCCATTGTCGACAAGCTTTCACGATGGAATAAATTTCTTTATCATATGTGGGGTAATATCGAATTGTATCAGAATGTGTATCACTATGATAGGCCATTGAATTCCTTTGTTGAGTGAGAGTTGCACCAATATCATAGTCGAATTTGTTTGTCCCAATTTCAAATGGTTATTGCAGGTCTGGAAATGTGTGTACTAGTGTAAAGAAAAGGTGTTGCTTCAACTCAACAAACACCTTTTGTTGGGAATCAGACCCAAAAAATAATTCCTTCGTTCTGCCCCTTGGTAACTTGACTCAAAGGCCAATTGATATGAGAGAATCCAAACACGAACCTCCGATAAAAATTTGCAAGGCCCAAAAAATTGTGAAGCTCTGTTAGAGTGGTTGAGTTTGGCCAATCTCGATTGACTTGGATCTTAGATGGATCCACATGCACACCTTTGTCATAAATGATGTAACCTAGATATTTAACTTAGATCATGAAAAAGGTGCATTTCTCCAAGTTTTCTCACAGTTTTTGTTTTCGTAGTGTTTGAAGGACATGTTGAATGTATTGCAAGTTCTCTTCCAAATTCTTGTTGAAGATGAGGATTTCGTCCAGATATACAATGATGAACGAGTTGGTGAAGGGTTACAAGGTGTCATCCATCAACCTCATAAAAGTTGCAAGGGAATTTTTCAACCCAATAGGCATGACCAACAACTCAAAAAGTCCCTTCTTGGATTTGAAGGCTATCTTTTGTACATCTGTGGGTTCTAATGGAACCTGGTGATAGCCATAATTCAAATCAATCTTGTTGAAGTACTTGTCCCCCTTGAGTTTTTCAAGAAGGAAATAACTATGTGGGATTGGATATTTGTTCCTAAAAGTGATTTTATTTAGTGGCTGATAGTCAATGCAGAGTCTCAAGGTCCCATCCTTCTTCTGTACAAGTACAATCGGATTCCCACAAGGTGAGGAACTTATTCAGATGTGACATTTTTGTAGCAAGTCTTGGACTTTCCACTTGATTTCTTAATTTTCTATAATAGAGTAGTGTTATATCATCGGATTAGGTATATGTTCTCTGGGGGTCAGATCGATCGAATGATTGACCTGACATTGCAAAGGTACCCCTATGGGTGAGGATAATATTTCCATGTATTCTTCCAAGTTCTTATCCACTTGCTTCTTTTTTGTGCAGGAATCCTTATTGGGGGCCATGGATGTGGTCATGAAATTTCCCTTATTTCCCAATCAAATCAAAAAGTAAACAAATTTACCATTCCGGGAGATGATCTTGTTTCATTGCTTAGAAAATTTCAAATAAATGGTGGTAGGAGAGGCTACCTCTAGTATCTTGTATAACATATTACCTAAAATGATAATAATAGTGCAAGGCATGGACTCATATACAACATGATGATTCCAAAGGTATGGTTGGCCTAATATGATCTAGGTGGATATTGGTGGCCACCCACATATTCCACCTAGACCCCCAGTCAGTTTCAACAATTTCCTTTTTTTATAGTAGAAATTACTATTTTTAGCATTTTTTCGGGTCGTGAACTTCTAGAGCAGTTTTGACCCCATAAACGACGTTTTTTTTTAGGTCCGTTGCAAACCCATGACTGTAGGCAGGGGCCTACAAAAAATCCTTGAGTACTCAAAGAGATATTTTTGATGATATATTGTACACACCAAATGTAGATAGTATGACCAAGTTACGACCACGGGAAGTTGGCTGCCCAACTAACCCCAATGGGGCCCACAAAATCTTGTTGTTCCATATCCTAGGGTTAGGGTTTTTGTTGTTTATGGTTTTCCCATGTTGATCAATAATAAAACTGCCCTTCAACCTCATTGTAATGCAGTTCAAAGGCATGTATCCACCACATATCTTCTCAAAGATAAGCTACCATCTCTCGAGCTAGTTTATTTTTCATTCTGTCTCTAAGAATTTTTCAGTATTTGATATTACTCTGCGTTTATGTTTATTTATGTTTTTTATTATGTTCCAGCATAAGTATGGATTAGTGGTACCATATCTATCTTCTCTTTCTCGATATTTCTTTGCATGTCCCCGAGGAGGTCACAGTATAAGGATTTAGGGCTCGATCTAGTTAAACGTTTGCAAGATCGGTCTGACAAACCCCGATAACCTCCCATGGAAAAAGACAAGAAAGACGAGGGAGATGGATATCCTATCAAAATATTGCTTGATGAGGCCCTCGAGAAACAAAGGAACTTGATGACGGATAAATTTTCCTAGATCCTTCAACGGCTAACCACCGACGATACATCTTCATCCAACATCCACTCTGGAGGCACCACTCCTTTTAAGGTAGAAGTAAACTTTGACATTCCCATATTTGAGTTCCAAATAGATGCAGACGTCATAAATATATGGCTGAATCTACTAGAAGGTTATTTCTCATTTCATGACTTTTCCAATCAGGAAAATATTACTTTTTCACTTCTCAAAGTCGCCCCTCATGTCAAGGACTGGTGGGAAACCTACTATGAGAAAAAGGATTAGAGGAAACCCTCCTTGCTATCCATCGTGCCCGCTTGGAGTTCTTTCCAAGACGCCATCAAGGAACAATATTATCCCATCGGGAGTTATGAGTACAAGTACATACAATGGACTACGTTGCGACAGAAAATGGATCAAGATGTGCATGAGCTGAAGAATTTGTTCGATACCCAGTGCAAAAAGTTGGGTATCAAAGGTTCAGAGAAAAATTTGGTGTTGAAGTACCACAACTATCTGCATAGATATATTCAGGAGGAAATGTAGTTCCTCAACATCTCCTCTCTTGCTGCAGCATACCAGTATGCTTCCAAGATTGAGCAGAAATTCAAATGGAAGAAGCTATACTTTGGATATGTGAATCAGAACTAAGGGAAAGAGGCCCCCAAACCACATAAACAAAGGAAAAATCCAAGGTGGGGTAGCCCAGGAAAACCTGCCAAAGCCACAAGCGAAGAAAAACACCACGAAGCCAAATAAGGATATGAGAAATTGGTGTGAGTTCCATAAGAGCTCCACTCACAGCACAAGTGAGTCTTGGGCCAAGCAGTCATTGGTGGCCAATCTGAAGGCTTCTAGTCAGATGCATGTTATGATACTGAATAAGAACCTGACAAGGGGAATGAAAAAGGGAACTAGATTATCGATGCGGAGCCCATTACCATCGTTACTACCACCAAGATCCACAAGGAGGAACCCAAAGATCTAGAGGAGGGGTAGTGCCTCTTCCATCCCCAAATGTGGTTAAAGGGTTCCCCACTGTAGTTCATTGTCAACAATGGGAGCCAAAATAATCTCAATTCAGCAGAGGTCATGAAGCGGTTGGTCCTACCAACCACATCATACCCACAACCATACACCATCGGGTGGCTTCACCAAGGACGAGATCTTTGTGTCAGACAATAGTGTCACCTTTCCTATAACATCAAGTCCTTCACGGATGAGGTATTATGTGATATTTCTCCTATTGATGTTTGTGATATATTATTAGGCCAACCATACTTCTAGAAGCGACATGTTTTTTATGAGTCTAGGCCTCCTGATGTTATTGTTACTTTGGAAAATAAGTTGTATAGGATATCGGAGGTAACACTGCCTACTGCCATCATTTTTATCACTGCAAAACAATGCAATAAGCTCATTTCCAAAACCAAGGAATTTTTTTCCTTATGATCTGCCTTGAGAGAAAGAAGAATATTGTGGCTGTGACCTCCAGAAAAGGTTCCTCTGCATGGAAACAATAAATGGACAAGGTCATGGAGGAGTACGAGGACATCTTCACCTCACCCGCAGGGATACCTATGCATTTTCAGGTCAAGAACTCCATTGATTTGACCCAGGCATGCTGCTACTTAATGAACCGATATATTGGTGCTCTATTTTGGAGAATGATGAAATCAAGATGAAAATTCAAGATATGTTGCATAAAGGTCACATGCGGTTGAGTTCATCGCCCTGTGGGGGCCGTAACAGTGAGCACTTGATCTTGTACGCACTTGATCGGGTGCTAAACAAGATCATTGTCCAAAATAGGTATCTGATCCCACCGATTGATGACCTTCTGGACAAACTCAAGGGGCGGGGGGGGAATATTTCATCAAGATTGACTTGAAGTCCGGGTATCACCAGGTACCAATCAAACCCTCTGATGTGTGGAAGTCTGCATTCAAATCCAAGGAGGGCCTTTTTGAGTGGTTGGTCATGCCTTTAAGGTTGATGAATACCCTCGCAACCTTCACGAGGTTGATGGAAAACATCTTGAGAACATTTAATAACTCATTCATGGTAGTTTATTTGGATGAAATATTTATCTTTATCCATAGTTGGGAAGAGAACCTCCACCACATTCGACGGGTCCTCCAAAATTTGCGAAAACACAATTTATGTGCCAATTTGGAGAAAAGCACTTTTGGTATGACCCCGGTTCAATATCTAGGATACATAATTGATGATAGGGGGGTGAATGTGGACCCAGCCAAGATCTAAGTCATTCAGGATTGGCCATCCCCAACCACTCTAACAGAGCTCCACAACTTTCTGGGTCTTTCCAATTTCTACCGCAGGTTCATGTTGTGGTTCTCTCATATCACTTGGCCTTTGAGTCAAGTTACCACTACAAGAAAAAGCACATTGAATAGGGCAAAATGGTCACTATAAGCCTGGTCATATAAACAAAACAACAATACCAAGAAATCGAACGTCACCAAAGGTATGCCGCCGAAAGTATAGGTGTTGTGGTGACATTCAAGGTCCACCACTAATAATTTATAGTGACTAGATAGCATCACTATTTATGCGATAATGGCATGTATACTGAAACCTGTCATCAAAAATTGAATGTCACGAAAGGTACAGCCAAATATAGTGTTGTGGGTGATATCTGTTGTCCGTCATCAATAATGACGATAGTGACAGATAGTGACTGTCACCATTTCATATGAGCAATGGTGACGGACAACAGCTTCCATCACCAAAATACTGAATGTCACCAAAGGTGGCGTCGCCGAAAGTATGTGTTATGGTGACATTCAAGGTCTGTCATGAATATTGATTATAATGACGGATAATGACTGTCACCATTTCATATGAACAACAACGATTTTTTGTGATGGACCTTTCATGGCCATCACTATTGGTGCATATATATGGCGACGTTCATTGACCGTCACCATAAACGCATTGGTGACATCAAAGTCCGTCACGAATAATGACTATAATGACAAACAGTGACCCTCACCATTTCATATAAACAACAACTATTTATGGTGACGGACCTTTAATGGTCGTCACTATTGATGCATATATATGGTGGCGTTCATTGATCGTCACCATTTCATATTTTGGTGAGGGTCGAAAAGTCTCACCATAAACTCATTGGTGATGGTCAAAAGAGCATCCGTCACCAAAAACTGATCTTCGTCATTCCCTATATATGAATATTAGGGCACGATGGAATCGAACCACCAACCTCCTGCTTGTAAAGCAAGTGCTCTTCCATTGAGCTAGCACCCTTTAAAGAATTAGACTTTAAACTAGCAATTGCCCCTAAAGTTGCAAAGATACACCAAAGGAATAAGAACCAGGAAAACCGAAAGAACTCAGTGTCCTTGCTCTTTTTTTTATTCTACGACACTCTAAAAAGTACGATCTTGATCTATGATGTATTTGTGCCCAGTGGTTCTAATTTAATAGTAAATGTTATATTAGATAAAACAAATGAATAACTGAGAGGCCTTACGAGCTAATTTTTAATCCTTACACCAAAATCTCTTAATATTCAAGTCTATGGAACAACTCGTTCAAAGTTCAAACTGAAGTAGATTTAAAATGGAAAGCCTAAAACCAGCTAAGTAGTTTACAAGTTAACATTTTGGATATAAATTCTGTTCAATTTATATGACAAGTTATGCCATAACCTTGAAACTAGTTTCTTAGCTAAAAGACTTTCTTAAGTTAACAATGACAAAGAAACTTAGTCATGGCAAGCAAAATTCTCTTGTTTTTTCGAATGAGGGTGCATGTAAGTTGATAAAGGTTGTATGACAGTATCAAACCATAAACAGTTTCACTAAAACAAGGAAATGACAAAGTCTTGTTAAGCAAGAAAGGTTTAGTTAAATATATGGAAAGCATCGAGCTAAATGATATAATTAAACTAAAAGTAACTGTAAAAAAATGAAATTGCCATCATATAAATCGCACCAACGAATGAATTTGCATCAATGTACTGAATTAATATGACTACAAATTTTGAAATTTTCCTGCAAGATAACATTTATCATTAAAAAAATCTGATCAAACATGAAGTAATCTCATGAATCTTTCAGATTTATATTGCAATATCCATCTCAGATCAATAGATCCAGAATCTTAAATATTCTTATAACTAGCAATTTCACCAAGAGGTGTAAAGGAACGTCGAAACATGGATAAGAAAAGTGGGGAGACTGTATAAAGAAATAATCAAGCGAAATATACTAAAAATGAAATACAACCCATGTGAGGCTAATTTAAATTCAATTGTTGTGAATTTTCAAGTGAAAGAAAGTTTGTAACTGGTGTCTGGCAAGCAGGACTCACAAAAATTGTTATAGAGAAAAACTTGGAAGTGCAATTGAGGTTTGAGGTTTGATGATGTTGATGAAGCACATATTCTACTTGGTGAAAGTGGCCACTGTGAGGATTATTGGGGTTTAGGCTTCTATAGGCAGGATAATAATTTTGAGCTTGAAACAACTTTGCACAATATAGCTTTCAGTTCAAATGGTGTAAATACATATAAATCAAGCAATTTGAGACCTTTAAATGTATGGTCAGAAGCAACAACTCCAAAATCTATGCAAATTCTTCTAAACTCTATTTGAAAAGAGGAAATAAATTTGATCATTGAAGGAAACTTGTTTGGACCAGACATTGGTGAGTTGATAAGCAGCTCAAACAATTGGGCAGAGATTATTATGTGGTGTATTTTCAAAGGGCTCAAAGAGTCATTACCTTCTAGATGGCTATATATTTTGGGAGATGGGTTTGAAAATACAAGTAAGAAGAATCAGCCAACGTCTGAACAGTCGGGTGAATTTGAGAAAAAACACCAAAGATCTGCCAATTTTTTTGAATGCCTCTGAGCAATGTGGTTTATTGTTTGTTGTCAATTCCTCCTCAGTCATGGATTGCAGGCCTGCACAAAATAAGAATATTCTTATTATTGGTCTCTGTTCTGAAGTGAATAATTTAAAACAATATACTCGTAACCTAGCACAAAATACAGATTCAACAGAAGTAAATACAGAAAAAAAGAATAGTGGAAATGATGATTTTGGATTTCAAACTGAAGGAGCATATAAGGGCGAGGATGAAGTGCTTTTGAAATTTCAGTGGGCAGAGGAGACAGAAAGGATGGACTGCAGCAATTTTTTGGAGTCTCGGGATAGAAGAGAAGGGAAAAGAGGCAAGCTTCAAGTTCAAAGCACAGTAACGATTTCGAAAGGAGAGACTGATTTTGCTCAATCAGATGAAGTAACAAGCTGTCAAGTTTATATTCAATTGTCAATTTTCACATGGTGTTGATGGTAGCCAGGCCAAGAGAAGTACCGACAGTGGTTTCCACATGAATATATCCTTTTCTTGAATGCAATGCTTATCGGAATTATGTTCAAATAAAAGAGATGTGTGTGCAAGAGGCTTTACAATGTTTGATATGCAAAGAATAGAATATTCAAAATAGTACATCATATGAGGAGGAGACCTTTAAATCAAGCAATTTGAGACCTTTAAATGGGTGCAAATACATATAAATCAAGCAATTTGAGACCTTTAAATGGATGCAAATACATATAAATCAAGCAATTTGAGACCTTTAAATGTATGGTCAGAAGCAACAACTCCAGAATCTGTTCAAATGCTTCTAAACTCTATTTGAAAAGAAGAAATTAATTTGATCCTTGAAGGAAACTTGTTTGGACCAGACATTGGTGAGTTGATAAGCAGCTCAAACAATTGGGCAGAGATTATTATGTGGTGTATTTTCAAAGGGCTCAAAGAGTCATTACCTTCTAGATGGCTATATATTTTGGGAGATGCGTTTGAACATACAGGTAAGAAGAATCAGCCAACGTCTGAACAATCGGGTGAATTTGAGAAAAAAAACCAAATATCTGCCAATTTTGTTGAATGCCTCTGAGCAATGTGGTTTATTGTTTGCTGTCAATTCCTCCTCAGTCATGGATTGCAGGCCTGCACAAAATAAGAATATTCTTATGATTGGTCCCTGTTCTGAAGTGAATAATTTAAAACAATATACTCATAACCTAGCACAAAATACAGATTCAACAGAAGTAAATACGGAAAACAAGAATAATGGAAATGATGATTTTGGATTTCAAACTGAAGGAGCATATAAGGGCAAGGATGAAGTGCTTTTGAAATTTCAGTGGGCAGAGGAGACAGAAAGGATGGGCTGCAGCAAGTTTTTGGAGTCTTGGGATAGAAGAGAAGGGAAAAGAGGCAAACTTCAAGTTCAAAGCACAGAGTAATGACCCCTGGAAGGAGAGATCTTGATTCTCTTGTTCAATCTCAACAGGAAGTAAGCAATGCCTTTGGTCAAGTCAACATTCAATTGTCGGATTCTCTATGGGATGTAGGTGATGGCATTAGCCAAGAGAAGCAACTGGACAGGGTTTCACATGAATATATCCTTTCTTCTTGAATGCAATGATTATCGGAATTATGTTCAAATAAAAGAGATGAGAACAGTGTGCAAGAGGCTTTATAATGTTTGATATGCAAAGAATAGAATATTCAAAATAGTACACATCATATGAGGAGGAGACCTTTAAATCAAGCAATTTGAGACCTTTAAATGGGTGCAAATATATATAAATCAAGCAATTTGAGACCTTTAAATGTATGGTCAGAAGCAACAACTCCAAAATCTGTGCAAATGCTTCTAAACTCTCAATTTAGACTGCTCATGTGCTTACCAAATGAAAATCTTTGACCAAAATTCTAGTTAACAGGCACAATGAAAATAATTGATTGTTGAAAGATTCAGGATCTGTTTATAAAAATGTCATGGAAGAGGAGTTTGCAGTCAGAGATGTTGAAATGGTGAACGATAATGAGTGTGTTTGGAAAAAAAAAAACTCCTAAGTATGCCCAGGTAAGTGTTACAAAGTTGTCATCAACAACCTTGAGTCAAAGAAAAGAGTAGTCTTCTATGTTACCATGGACTAGTGAAAATATGGCACACACATGTAACCATAAACTAGCTTCTTATATGGAGAAAGCTGAGATAATTTACATGGGCAGTGTAACAACTCAATTTATGGCCTTTGAAGTTCAAGAACCAGAGGATATTTCAAGGCTACATTGTTTCCCTCAGGACAACTTTAGTGAGTACTGTATTATACAATAAAGACATTACTGAGCCAAGTAAAGCTAATTGTGCACAAAAAAAAGCGTTATCTGCAATACAAGCATGTGAATTAAAAGAAGGTGGCCATTCTTCTCCACACAAACGAAAAACATCACTTGAAAAACATTTGTCTGTTGGAAGTGCATTCTGTGTAATAACATGTACTTCTAATTACCCAGGTTATGAGGAAGTGGCAACACAGGCACTGCATGTTTTTCTTCTTGCCAACTTACAAGTTGAAAAGGCATGTGAACAAGCCACTCACTATCATAATAGTGGATCACAAATTAGGAAATCACTTGGCACTGATATTTTTACTCTTGAAAATGTCCAGAATCTGAATGTTTCATTATTGACAGATTCTAAGAAGTTTGACAAATCTGTCATTGCTAATTTGAGTGAAAGTGCTGCACTGAAAAAATCAAAGACTAAAAAAGTTTATACTTCAATCATAGTTTTAAAAACCGGCCGGTTTGAACCGGTAACTGGTCAAACCGGCCGGTTAGATAGCCTACCAGTCGAAACCGGCCAGGCAACCCGGCTACCTAGGGAATTTCGCCCATTTTTCAGAAAAACCGGACCTAACCGGTCAGTTAGTAACGGAACCGGCCGGTTTATGCATAAACCGGCCGGTTCCGTTCCTAACCGGTCGGTTAGGTGCTACCTCCTCCTCAGCAGATCTGTAATCTGCTAGGTAGTAAATTGCCAGGTTGCTGGGTTCAAGGAAATTTGAACACGAGTTTTCTCCAATTGACAGTCTATGCAGAATTTGTAGCCATGTTATTTCCCATTAAATAATTCCATGCAGAAATTGTAGCTCAGAGAACCTCCCTAGAAAGCATCATTCTCATAGATAAAAGGGCATCCATTCAAGACACCCTAATTGAAAGGACCACGTCGATTGAAGACATTATTATTAATGAGAATGAGATGGTGAATGTACAAGACATCATTATTGCAACTGATAAAACAACCATACAAGGTGTCATAAGTGCAGCAATTAATATTTGTCAAAGCCATCATAATTTTAACAAGAGAACATCTGTACAGGAAGTCTCATTTACATGCTACACCAATGCCAAGAAGGGCATCAATACAGGAGGGCACTTATACTGAAGAACATCACCTAAGACATTAACTGTGACATCATTCTCAGCTACATAACCAATACATTTCATGTCGACGACAGCATCTCCAACATTATCCATTGTCACATAGAAGTTAGAACATCCATTTTTCTACCAATATAATTTAATTTCACAAGTTGCCCATTCCATGAAACTAGCCTCATCTAAATCAACTTCTTCTGCAGTGTACATCTATATTACAGTGACCTGTAATATGCATGAGTTTTTCTCCTAATGGAATTTGCAAATTTGTGATAGCACCGAAGAAGGATACCTCAGTGAAGTTTCTCATCAATGTGACCAGCCACCAAACTAGGTATTAACTATTAAATAATTTATTTGAGGTACCAAAACTCTCCCAAAGGTTGTAGATCCAATCAATAAAACTAAAAGAAAACCACAATCAGGACCCAGAAGATGAGGCAGTTGACTGGGATTAAACGGTACAACGCAGAAAGTATGAGACACTCGTGGAGAACCTTAGGAACTCATGGCAAACCGTGGAGATTCCTATCATATGTGACATCATCTAACACTATCTGATATTAAACAAATAACCTAGCAGGAAATATTAACAGAAATTGACAAACAATAGTTGGGACCTGGAAAATCAGAACTGCAAATGGTTGAATGGATGGCATTCATTAAAGCACGTAGACAATGGCAACCTAAAAGGAAATTTCTAGAAAAAATGCAAATCCCTTGCATCAACAAAAAACATAAAGTTAGGCAGCAAAGTACAAGAATACTTCAAAGTCAAGACTTCATACTTCTGTATATGAATCCTTAGCAAAAACACCAGACCGAGTGTTTGGCAAGATACCTATTTCCTAATCTCTTATTCCTTTGTAAACAGACATGTGCTGACATAGGTAGGGCTGCTGAGGGGTGGAACTGAAAGTGAATATTGAAAACCGACGAATAGGACAAATTTGCATGACTTAAATTTAAATTTGGTAGATAGAAATGGCCAATGTATGAATCAAGAAAAGGGGCTTACTATTGTGAAAATTAGACAATGACCATACTGAAAACCATCCCATTCTTAGATGCTTCACCTACAACCATCTAAGAAAGTGATATACAGTGTTTCTCATAACAAATTCCAGGTCTAGCAAGCAACCTAAAGAGGACAAACTATAGGACCTTTAACCTTTTGATTTATACAACAGTCCTACTAGATTCCCTTCTGAAATCACCAATGCAAGAACTCATGAAGTTTCACTCTAGAAACCCTTGTTACAAGTCCCATAGGCTGGACAGACTACCTGACAGTAATAAAGTTCAAATCAGTCCATTTCCCATCTAATCTCAAATGTGCTAATCCTTCAATTTTTATTTTTATTTATTCTTTTTAATGCAGATTTATTGTGATATTTTAGATAGGAACTAATCCTATCCTCTTGATTTTCCATAGATCTCAAGTTTCAACATCCAAGACAAATTTCTTCTTTGGAGCAATGTGAACAAAATAATACATGGCTCATGTTCTCACCTAGTTTCATGTTTTTCTTGCGTAAAAAGTAAAGTGAAGCTCCAAACCCAGTAGCCAATATCAGACCAGGTACATCAGCTCCAGTACTGGCTAACTGCCCTCCTGTTGCATATTTTGTCTCTATTGGCTTGGAATCATGGCTGCAAATCTTAAAAATAGTTTTTTTTATTAAAAAAATAATTATTTAATGTATTTTTTTTAAATCGGTTCATTGGCATCTGACCGTTCCCGGTTAGACCGGTTCCGGTTAGAAACCCGGTTCATTAGGTCCACCGGTCCGGTCACCGGTTCCGGTTTTTAAAACTATGACTTCAATAGAATGTGTATTACAATCACCCCTTTTGTTGCCATGAATGTGTATTAAGGAGCACCTTTGTAAGGGCCCTCTATGTAATTTCTGCAATCTGGAAAAAAAATTCATAGGTCGAGTTTTTGGCATGTTGTAACAGCACTATCGTGCCATCCACATTCACAATTTCAAACCCTCTGAAGGTTGCCACTTGACTCCATTTGCCCTAATTGGATAGGCACTAATCCCAGTGGGGATTACAAAAGGCATCACGCAGAAGCTCTCTCCATTGTAAAGGCATGGATGGATTAATGGGAAATTCCCCTGTGAGCCTAGTTGAAGATGTACTGGAGAAAGAAAGTTCAAGGATTTCTTTTGTAATATCAGGTTCATCATTGCATCCATATTGTTGTTTGTCTATTGCTGAAAATTCATTAAAATTTTCCCACAAAATTAGGCTTCATATTAGGAAAAAGTCTGTCATTTGAAGAAGGGCTTTGGTTGAGGTGTTCCTATCAATTTCCCTTGCCGATTACTATTAAGTTAGACAAATTACTGCTGTCATTTCAGTTCATGGTAGGACACATTTGCAGTTGCTAGTACAATCACCCCTTTTGCTGCCATGAGTGTCTATTAAGGAGCACCTTTGTAAGGGCTCTCTATGTAATTTCTGCAATCTGGAAAAAAAATTCATAGGTTGAGTTTTTGGCATGTTGTAACAGCACTATCATGCCATCCACATTCACAATCTCAAACCCTCTTAAGGTTGCCACTTGACTCCATTTGCCCTAAATGGATAGGCACTAATCCCCACTAATCCCAGTCTTACATCACAATCTATGTCTAAATCTATCTCATATTTTAATTAAGGAAACCCCCCTTGTTCCAGGCGATAGACAGCCGAACGCAAGAGAGGACAATATTGTGGTGGCAACAAACAAACCCTCTTAGTTCCCCTAAAGGTTGTACATGTGTTTTAAGGCTTTACCACTTAAAGTGCAGGTTTGTGAGGTAACAAGAATCATCAATGTATCTTAGCATTTTTATAAATGTCAATGTTGGGCATTGACTTAGTTAGAAACAAGAAAGTTGAAACAAGCAGTCTTTATGTTAGATAGAAAAATAGCTCAGGATAGTAACTGTGGATTCACCCCTTCAATCTTTTAAAATATTAGAGTTTGTGCTTTGTTTTTGGTTTACAGTTTCATCATTACCATAGATCCATTTTAACAATCTATGATACCAGTGCTTTAATGGTGTAAATTCAAAGAAAACAGATGACCACACTGCATGGATGTGATCTTTCAAATCATATGACATCATCTTCAAAAGCAGAGGCAAAATGAGGATGGGTATGAGAAATGTCTTCTTTGTAATAGAATGGGTGAGATAGAATGATGGCCCGCAAAAGTAAAAAACTTAAAAGAGTTGCAGGATGCTCTGCTTACACTCAAGGAGATACACATTTTCCTTGAGAGGGATCACTTCAATGTGGTCCTTCAAGGGGAAATGACAGTTTGTAAGGAAATGGACTGCATTACAAGGGATGCCAGGGTGCATTCTCAACTATAGTGGATTTTTTGAAGGGGATGAAGGATCCAAATTCCAAAGTCTACTTTGACTACTTGAAAGGAAAAGTGATAGTTACAAGATTCTTCGTTTGCATCAGCAGGATGAATCTCTTGCAGAGGATCAAACAAAGGTCAAAGGCATGTTCCGATTGCATTTTCAAAATATTTTCTCTTAATGCTTTTACAGATCATGTGGTGGATGTCAGGAACGCTCATTGTAGAGTCATTCCATGCAAGATTTATATCTATTGGTGTAGTGATTGATTCAAATTGGATAGTGACTTCTCGAAAGAGGGGTTTTTTTAGCTCTTAGTTCTATGAAGAATATCAAGTCATCGGAAATGGATGGCCTTTGTTGTGATTTTTTCATCAGGAATGGATGGCCTTCATTCTGATTTCCACAAGGCCATGTTGAACACAATACAAGATTATTTCTATTTTTTGACAGCTGAAAATTTCTCTTCTAAAAGGCTATCTAAATCTCTTAATCAAGGACTTAGTAAACACATTACCAAGAATGTAGATAGGGGCACTATTGGAGGTTGGAGCCTCATTACTTTCCTCGGTGTCTCATACAAGATCATGGCTAAAGAAATGGCTCTCAATTGCATGGAAGGTATTTCAACAAGAGCAGACAGGTTTTGTACAGGGTCCAATTATTCTAGACACGTAATCTAGACTCGAGAGGCCTTGGAATGGGCTTGAGACAGTGGCTACCAGCCTTGTTTTCTGCAGATTGACATGTTAGTTTTGCTTGTACTACGGTCTGACCCCGCACTATTCATTCCAAACCGTATTGCCCTTTGGCCTTGCTGTTACTTTCTTTATCTACAATGTTTGTTCCTTTAGACCTTACATGAATGACATTAATTCCACCAAATAGGTTGTGAGCACTTCCCAATATTTCCTGCACAGATTTTAGATTGGCCATTTAAACATTAAACCTAACATACGGTTCGTCACGGAGAAGATGATTAAAGGTTTGGAGGATAGTTGATAAACACCTGCAAGGAACAATCCCATGTAGTACGGTTCTCCTTCACACAAATGGTGCACAGAGAGCACACTTTCAACCTTCCCACTAGGTCCAATAAAGTGTTCTATTTTTCCATCACTGTCACATGTCAAATCAGCCAAGGTTGCCTGTCTATTTGGCTTCTCATGCAACTGATGCAAAGGCATTATAGGGAAAACTTTATTTATGGCCCATGAATTAGGTATGGAACGGAAAATAGATAAGTTGATATGATATGTTGCTGCTAAATATTTCTTAAGCTTATCTACTTCATCTGGTAACTCAAAGTCTACAAAATTTTAAGACACTAAATGAAATAGAATCATAGACATCTTCAACTTGTTCCGTATGCTCAAGACTTAGGAAACCAAGCTTAAATAAGCTATGGGCTTCTTTTTTTAACCAATTTGCATCATTGTAAGCTTCATGTACATTTTGTTGGCAGATATTTTTTTTGATATCATATAAAGTTAATTCACCAGGATTGCAATCTTTCCGAAGTTGTGTTTGTATGATATGGAACAACTGAACATGCATGCAATTCACTTGAATGCAAATCCTCTTGAACAGTTGTACCTGAAGTTTGGACCACGATGTGTGGCCATGGTGAACACACTACTCTCTAATGCATCAACATTTCTCCTTGTTAGTAACTCATTATCCCCTGAAATTTTGCTAAATCAATATATTTGTCAAGGGTGGCCCTTTGCCCCAGATTTGTATATTTGACAATGGATGCCCTGGCTCACCTATTTGAAGTTGCTGGCATTCAGGGGCAAGTGAAGGACATCTTACATCCTGATGGGTTAGACATGGTCAACAATCATTTTGCTAATGGATCCTTTATTTCTATGAGTGTTAAGCAGAGCTTGGTTGATGGTGCTCATACTTGTTTGTACATCTTTGGATCTACATTAGATGTTGTGGTTAGGGACCACGAGACAAATTTTTAGTTGTTAGAGTTAGATTATCAGCCTACTAGATTCCCACAGCTCGGACTTATGTTCGACCAAAGGCTAATTGTGAGGTATCTAGGCATTCCATTTGAAATTTTGAAGTGGGGCTTTCATCAGTGGCTATCCAAGATTGGTGTACCGTGTCTTCAACAATTTTAGAGTAAGCATTAATTTTGGCATCATAAGGATCTCTCATTAGATGGGAAGTTGACAAGGGGGTTGGACAGATCCTCTATGCCTCACACGTTTATTATGTATCTTGTTGGTTGCCTAGTAAGACTCAATTTCAGCATTTAGAGCAGATCATGCAATCATACCTGTGGTAAAAGTATGGTGGGAAGGACAATATTCCACAAGGATGGGGGGGCTCATCCCTTGCCCAATGTGTTGAAAAATAACATTGCGACATCAAGGCCATTTTGCAGGGATGCGGGGTGGATCTTTGGTCAGTCCTTGCAGTAGTATCAACCACAAAGGCTTTAACATTTGTTGCTTTAGCAGAATCTATTAACTCCAACTCTCAATGAAAGATGGGGTGTCGGTTGATCTAGAAGACAGGTGAGCACACAAATTACACCATTTCTAATCTGTTTGGAAAGATAATCAGGACCAGTATTTAGTTCTCCTTCAATGCCGCACTCACTAGTGTGCTGCCTTGTTTGGCAATTGTAGCTATCTGGTCCACTCTTCCTTCATTGGGATTTGGCAGTGATTGAGAGTCTCTGCTCTGTTTTCCCTAGGAATATTAAGTGTAAGTTAGCAAAAATTTAGTTATCTGTCTACTTTTTGTTCCATTTATCTGTTTACTTTTTGTTCCATGTGGTGTAATGAGGTACATGACTAGCTATTAACTGTGGATGAATTATGGATAAGAGATGCTAAATATTTATATTCGGTAACCTATACAGACTTCATTTCTGCTTTGCTAGTCATCATCAAAATGGAACCCCCAAAGGGAGGACAATTTAAGTCAAATTTTGATAAGGCTGCAAAAAGAGATCCCAGAAGAGCAGTTAGTGGAAGGGTAATAACAAGCAGGAATGGGGAGATGATTACAGTATATATGGAAAAAATAGGAATCAACATCAACAATCAAGCAGGAATGAGGGATCTTATAGCAGAGTTAAATTTTTCCTAGGCCTAGCCTGGAAAGAGTGGCAATGGAATGGAGTGGAATTCTCAGATTATAATCAATGTTGTGATAACAGAATGCATTTCTTCTCGAATTTGGAAGTTTGAACCCCCAATGTCAATGGATTAAAAGGAGGTTTCGGCAGAAAGGTTAGAAATAGATCTCATTATGCTACAAGAGCAGCCAACAAGGTTGCTGATTGGCTTTCTAACATGCCATTGAGTGGAAAGTATATGACATCAAGATTTTCAAAACCTGAGGTTCAAAGGAAGAATAATGAATTATTGAAATTAATAGTAAGTCAAAATGTTGAGACTTAGAAAAAACACTAGGCCTTGGGGAGCTAACATAGATGTCCCTGTTTTTTCAATTAGAAAGATTAAGGCAGGATACCTTAAGTTGCAGGACATCAAATTTATGGACTGATTGCAAATCCCTCCATAATTTGTGACAATGGTGGCAGCCATTAGTGAGTAGTATAAATCATAGTTTAATTCTTATGAAGTTTCTGTTTGTTTTCACACCTGGAGAAGAACTGGGCTTGTTAATTCACTTTCTCTCTGCATTATCTCAGTCTCTATTAGCCATTAGCAATCAGAAGAAGGAAAGAAAGGAGAGGAGAAAAGCCCAAATGCTCCCTCAAGGAACTGTGAGGAAAGAGGGTCCTGCCTGTCAAATGCATAATTAAAAACAATGGAAATCCTCTAAGGAGACAGTCCAGATTGACAAGCAATATGTTCATAGGCAGGAAGAGTCCTCCACGTGGAATGATACTAAGCAACCCTTTGGGAATTGAAAATTTTCCTTGAACATGTGCTCCTCAAACAATAAATTCACGAGTCACTTGTCAGTGTGGGTGAGAGATTTCAATGACTGGAGGATAATACTCTGTTTTTTAGGTTGGAGGTGAGAGAAATCATCAGGGAGGCAATGGAAAAAGCTATGGCATAGTTTTCTAAGTGAGTGTGGAAGCATGAGGAGGACAAGAGGGCTGCTGATATTGAGTTAAGGATAGAACATTGCTACAAGCTTGACCGCATTTTCCATCTTTCCCAGTTCAATGCAAAACTAAGTTCAAAGTCAAGGAGATTAGATTGTACACTGATGGTTCAAAGAGAACAAGCGACTAAGTGGATGCCAACAAGGTGCTACTTAGCCACTGGGAGAGGTGCTTGGAGCAGCTGCCTCACTTAATCATTCTGCCAGTGATAAGATCAAACAACATTGATGACAACCCAAGCCAAAAAACAAGGCAATCCATAAAATGTACAATAAATCCCCATTATGCTTATTAGTTGTTAAAGGAGGGACAAACAGTCTTTGTATTGTTACTGCTCTTAATAATGCTGAAAAAAAATTGATTCAAACATTAGAAATACTCTGAAATCCTCTTGTACATGTAGCTGATAACAATGTTGCCAGAAGCAAGAATGCAAATGGAAAAAAAATTAGGAACAGGGAAGCGTGAATCCCAAAAAATAGAAATTTTCAAAAAAAAAAATGAGAACATGAAAGATAAAGAAGATATAAAACAGTATAAATGCAAATATATTTCAATATTTTACTTCTTAAACGATAAAGCATGAGAAATTACATCATGATTCATGGTTCATATGAAAAGGATGAATAACTTTTTCTTTTCAAAGAAAACCTCCCAAGATCCCCCCACTGCCCCTTCCCCCAAATATCCAGATGGAGAGTAGGACAATCACCAACCACAACAGCAGCTGGAAACCCTGACAGACTCAACTGGCTTTGAACCTGTGACCTATGCCATCCCCATCAACAACATGCCTTTGGCAGACGGTTCATACCTGACTGTCGGCATCTTCAACTTTATCTTAGTTACCAAGATAACAGACATTACTTTGACAATTCAATTGGTTATATTTCCTTCTCCATAGAAAGATCTACTAGTGATGTTCCCAATACATCATTCTGAGTGAGACAGAAATGGAGATGGATAGATTAAAGAAAAATGAACCTCGATCCTTGAAATAAACATTATGGTCATTAAACAATATATACTTAACAGGGAAGACAAAGTAATAAATAAAGATAAGATAATTTTATTAACGTCTAACGAATGACCACAAAAAGGTCAATGGGACTGATGGTTACAATGATTACAGCATACTAGCTGGTGGACCAAACGGTCCCCTTTCTTTATAAGAGCAGGAAAAGAAAAACTACAGAGAATACGAAAGTAAAAGTCTGGATGACTGAAACAACTTGACAATGAGTTGTGGTGAAGAAGTCCTGGAGGAGAAGGATGAGCCTCCTGAGTGGGGGGAGACTCCTCCTAGCATCCGAGGCCGTTAGAAGAGGACTGAAGGAAACTTTTCAATGTCTGTTGCCCTGAAGAGGAGCTGGACTGCTGCCGCTGCCGTCAGGAGGATTTGGGGCACCCCCTGGAGATGGGGGGGTGCCTGGTTCTGGATCGCTGATGGGGTCTAGTGGGACGAGATTCCCAGATCCGCACTGACCTGGATTCATGGTCTAAGGATCGATCGGTGGCTCTCTTGGTGCCCTGCGATTTTGGGAGTGCTCTGAAGAAGTCAGTGATCCTCTGTGTGGTGGCCAAGGCAGACGGAAGCTGGAGTAGAGTCAAACGGTGTCTGAAGGTCTCCTGGAGGTAAAGTACCAAGCATCTCTGGTCAGTGTATCTAAGGAAGTTGACTGATAAGCAATAAAAGCGCCTGCGAATCCCATAGTAGATGGGGCATCTGAAGATGAAGTGTGACTCGGTTTCCACCTCTTGTAAGTGACAAAGTTGACAGATCCTCTCCGTCTTGTCAATATGGTGGTTTGTTTCCACCCGAATCTTGTGTGATCCAACTCTGAGCTGCCCAAGGGGGATCCTGATGGCATGCATCCAATGTTGGAGGGTATAAGGGGGTCGAGTGATGAGTCCATCTCTGATCTCCAGGAAGTTATCAGCGTAAAAGGCCACCTTTGGACACAGACTGCCCAGAGGATTGACGCATTTAGTCCCTTAGTTAAATAAGGGACTAAGCCTGGAAGAATAAAAACCTATTTAAGACCAAGAGTGAAGGATAGTAGATATGAAAAAGAGACCCCTACCTATGAAGTACACAACTCACCAAAGAGATAAGGTTGATAAGGAAGCCTAGCAAACTGGAAAAAACCGAAATCTAGATAATTAATAATGTACAAAAACAATAATTGACCAAACAACACAGAATTCCACTAGAAATCCAAAAAATGAGCACTCCACGTAACATGCTTCTATATGTCACATAATAATATCTACTTTGAGATTTTCTAATAAAAACCACATCATAATATCTTTCAAGATTCGTTAGTAGATGTTGCATAACAATATCTTTCTAGATGTGTTAGTCATTCAAGTCTCCATTAAGAAAAACCTAGGAAAAGGAAATATTGTAGGGAAGCACTCCCCTTGCTCAACTTTCAAGCAAGTATCTACAATAGTGCACTCCCAAAATATTCTCAGTCGAGTGTTTTCAAGCAAGGTTACTTGGGAGCAGGAGCGAAAACGGGGAGCGGGAGCGGGAGCAGGAGCGCCATTTTCAAAAGCTCCCGGTCTAGGAGCGTTTCGAGTAGCATTTTTTTAATATATATATATATATATTATATTTTGATGCATATATGTCAACAAAAGCATGTAGAATGATGAATTAGACATAAAAAAACATAGATTGAACCAAAGGTATCTTTGTCATTACCTCTAGATTCGTATAGGGATCTTTGTCATTAATATCACCCTCTAAGCATTGGCTCTGGGAGTGTGCTCCAGGAGCGGGTTCGTGGGAGCGGGCTCAAGGAGCGGGTTTTATAGGGGGGAGGCACTCCCCCGCAACCTTGTTTCCAAGAGCACGCTCACAATCTGCATATTCATGTTGTCTAGAGAATGTTGAACACTCCCCAAAGAGTAGGGCTAGTCCCAAGACAATTGGAAAAGCTATTTTTACTTTTTTTTAAACAAATTGGGGCCTACGAGAAGGCCCCAATAGGTCTCATGCGCTCAATGAAGGGGGTTTAGAGCTTTATAAATGCCTAATTCCTCTTTATTTCTCCTTGCATTTTTCTTTCCAAAAAATAAAGGTTTGATTGTTAAAGGTCATCAATTTTGGTAGAATATCTACCATTCAAACCCAAGAACTAAGCCAACGAAAGTCCCTCATGGGAAAATTTCTTGCAGTAATTCCTATAATTAAACAATTAAAAAAATGCAGTTAGCTACCTCTTGAGTGGGTTTAGTAGCCTCTAGAAGCTTCTCCTTTAGCATAGAGGCTTAATCCTGCTTGTCTTGTCCACGTCATTTCTTCGAGATCCAATTTCTTTGCTTTGGGACCCTTGGGAGCATGGGTCCAAGCAAATCCGAGGCCATTTTGCATTATGATTTGGTATGTGTGGTTCGATGCTACCATAGCAAGAGCTTGCAGTACACCATGGAGTCTCACAAATCTCAGCAAAGGTCTCAGGTACTGTGTTAATAAGAATAATACTCTATGCTACGATGTTGATCAGTGCCAGGTGCTATATCATAATGTATAACCTCGGCACTTCTAGGTACTGTGCTCACTGATGTTATGATGCTAAGATGCTCGAAGCTACTTGGTGTTGAAAAGTGTAACTAGGATCGGTCTTCATATTGACTATGTAATTATGTATTTATGTGAAGAAGAAGACAAAGATAATAAAATGTATTTTTGTTGTACTTGCTTCATGGGTTTCATGAGCAATATTTTATTATAGGTCAATAGACTTCTTCTTGATGTCTATTAGGATTCGTCTTCTAGTTATAAATGTAATTAAGGGTCATAAATATGAAGAGTAGTCATCAAAATGCTCCAAGACCTTGTCATGTTCACCCTCATTAAACACTGGAATAATTGCACTATATGTCGGCCTGTATACACAGTGATCTAGTCGGCCTCCAATCAGCTTGAAGGGTCGTCCTAACAACAGTGACATGATGCCTATATATACAGTAAACTCTGTGGTCATTTGAACCAAGGAATTGTGGATCTCCGGACAGGAAACAGTGCAGATTTCAAGAAGCATAAAAGTGTGGATTTCAGGAAGGAGAAAAGTGCGGGCTAAAGGAAAAAATTATGGACATTCCTGTGATAGTTACCTCATAATAAAGTCTGTGTTAAAATACAAATTGAAGCAGTAAGTGCGGTTCTGTTCTGTGTAGCATTCTGGAGCAGTGAACGTGGATTAGTATGAAGAAGCTACGGTCAAGTGAAGTGCGGTCAAACTTGTAATGAATTCACTAATAGTATAAGGTCAGTGTTTTATGTATTGTAATGACTGTAAGCATTCAAATGTTATGATATGCGAAGGGTTAAGCTCAACGATCATGATGTGATGATAAGTCTAAGGGCTAGTATAAGTATGGGAAAAGGAGGAAGGTAAATGATTTACCTTCCTACTCTCAAAAAGGTTACACATCTCCAAATGCATGACAAGTGAATGATGAGACTTCAAATGATCTGGTCTCTTATATTTGAATAAGCAATAAGAAGTGTCTGAAGACGAACTTAGAAACCGAGTTCTCTAAGGTTGATGCAGATCAGTGAAATTTGTTGAAGAAAAGAAGGATTAGTATTGAAGGAAGACTTAGAAGCAATGGCAATGTCTTGGAAGCAATGTCTTGATCATGGTACTTGTCATCTTGAAATTCTGTAAGAATAATTTCTTGTGGGGTTTCCTCTCCAAGAGGGAGAGGTTTTTCCCTAGCTCGAAGAGCCTAACTTTGTGTCTTTTGTATTTTGGTAATTGACTTGATGAAAGACTAAATAAGCTAAAGAAGAGAAGACATAAGTAACTCAAATAAGCTCACAAGTAATTATCAAGAAGAGAAATTGAATTAATCACCAACCCCCTAAATTCTCAACAGTTGGTGCTACTCGGTGTTGTAGTGATAACATGAAGTTCAGTGATGAATCACTATGTTTGGATGTTGCTATAGGGATTATGATTTGAAGATCAAAGGATCAAGGAAGATGACTATGTCTTGGTCTTGGAGTGGCAAAATAGGTCAAGGGCCTTGGTCTTGGTATTTGTCAATTGGAATCTCTACAAGAAGAATTTGTGCGGCTTTTCCTCTCAAAGAGTGAGAGGTTTTGGCCCTGGCTCATAACCTACATGTTGTGTCTCTTTTCTATTTATGTTTATGCATTGGTTACTGTTTGATGAAGAAAGAACACTAATGATCTAACAAGAAAAATATCTTAATCTAAAGAAGTTAAAAGGCATTCACAAACAGTCACTAATGAAGAGAAATCTCTTAACACTAAATCCCCTAGATTTCTCAACATTGTAGTGGTCAAGGGCCTTCTTTTAAAAGGCTTGGTGCAGGCCCGCCCTTTCTCCAGTCATAATGAGCGACAGATAGTTTTGGAGAGTTGTATGAAGCCGAATCCACCTTCCCCCCCAATTGTAATCAAGGATTCATTTCTTTTGTTTTTCTGAGTTCTTGTGAGACCCCTCTCGAGGGGATACTATGTTTGCAAGTGCGAGCTACGAATCTAGTCTCCTCCCTTGCAGCCAAGATTCAAGAATGGACCGGGATCCCCTCTGCCTTATGCATCTCCTTTATGAGGGCCAACAACTTTAGGATACAAATAAACTAAGTGAGCACGACATAGTAAACAACACAGTAATAAATCTAGTTTCTAGATTGTGAGGCAAAGCTCAAGGAAGGGGTGGGCCCTCTTCCTCTCAGCCCAAATATTTTAAAAGAAGCGTTAAAGCTAGGGATTGTGAACCAGCCTCCTAAGGAGCTCTCAGTGCCAGCGTTTCTTGTGGATCAAATGGAGAAAATCCCATCCATTGGTGTGCCAAAAAATTAATTCGACTCTCTCAGTGTTGACTACATGGAGCATGCTCTAATTTGTCGATTTAATGGATTTTGGCCTTCAGCATATGTACTTCGAGATTGGGTGGCTAAGACCTGGTCTAAGCATAGTTATCTGTTCTTCTCCTCAGAGGGATACTTTATAGTATATTTCAAGAACCAGAGGGATCGACAGGGGGTCCTTGAGCTTGCAGCAAGGTTTTGGGCTGATTAGGGCTCTCCATTCAACCATGGTTTGTAGATTTTAACCCCTAATAATGCCAGATTTGGCCATTCTTATTTGGGTTCAACTCCCTAATTTACCTCTTAACTTAATGCACCCTGATATTTTAGCTGATATTGGTAATGCCCTAGGCCGATTCATTAATATCAACATGCACAAGCTAGCGAAGGGTATTGTGACCTTTGCACGGATATGCGTGGAAGTTGATTTCAACAAGGGATTACCTGATAAAATCCTCCTGAATTGGAGGGGAGATATTTACTCACAAGCACTAGATTATGAGAACACAACCTTCTGTTACAAGTCTGCCAATAGCCAGGTCACCTCCAAAATGTATGCCCTTCTTCTCAAGGGCCCTCTCCACCTCACCAAGAATTTATTGCTAGTGTTCAGTGAAAAAGAAAAAAATGTAGAACAATAACACTTCACCTTTTCCTTCTTTTGGTTCATACAGATGGTCTATTCAGACACACATTTCTTTGAGAAATCTAAAACCTATACCAACTTTTCTATAGATCCACTGGAACAAACCGTTGTTTCATTCACTCCTTCGTATGCCTAAAATGTTGATGTTATGTATTTGACAAAACATCAAGTAGTAGGTCTGACAGGTCTCTGACTTATCCTTCTAATTTAATAAATTTCTTGAATTTCTTTCTCCTTTGACTTTGTGATTGTTATATTTGAATTTGGGTCAATCTTTAGAAAGTTTTACAATCACTGGATTGTTCAATTTGAGTTTTCTATACGACAAGTTTCTTGAACTAGATTTGTGATGTTGTTTGTTTCTCAAACATACGCTTTTATTTTGAATTAGACTTTTCTAATACTTTTAGGATAATAGTAACTTTCATAGCTAGGTTAAGTGTTGCCTTGACAAAACGGGCATCTTTGTAGACCAAATTTTCAATGTGGAAGATCTATTTAGGAGGGTGTTTCTCCATCATTGTTTTCTGAAATATTCCTTTACCTAATAACACAGACTTTCTAAAATGGTCTTCAACTTTTAACCATTACACTTATAACAAATTGTATTCTATAAGAGTTGCAGTCTAAATTTTTCTTTGCTTGAACAGACATTGTAATTGTAGCAAAGCATAGATAAACATGAAACTCTAATGTGTTTGGAAGAAAGTCGGTTCATGCTTCTAAGAAGACTTAGAGAACATTGTGGCAGAGAACTAACTGTTATTCAAGAAGCTCTAGCATTTGCTAGTGACAAAGATGAGGAAGAGGATATACATTCAACCATTGTGCTCGCCAAAAATCTTCAACCAGAGAAGAAAATAAAATAGTCCACTATAATTAAAATGACAAAACCGATGAAAATAGTAAAAATTAAAAAACAAATGCTAGAATGGCCTTAATTATTTTCTTAATTGCAACGTCCAATTCTTGAAGAATTCAAAGCCAAAGCATAGAATGGCCGGTGTAGTAGTATCCAAGGTTGCACTAATAGCTGTGAGCATGCTCATAGTGCTTCAATTATAGCATACAACACTATGATCCCTAAAAGGCTAAAGGAAAGTGGTAGCAACAAAAGTTTAAGGGTTGCAAAGAATACTAGACATTTAAAAAGGCCAGAAGGACATTCCAACATTGAAGATCATCTTCCAAAACATTCAATAGGTGAAACGACAAAGCTTCTTGGACAATACAATTTCAAAAATTTAGATGTGTTAATTGGTAGGAGTTGGCATGCATTACAGGTCCCCTTATTTGTTGTGACTAATCAATCAATAACTGCAATCACGGCCTTAGTACATGTCAAGGGGTTCTGTATTCTAAATTTTTTATCCTTGTTACTTGGTAGAATGGCTTTCATTCACATTGTAGGTGGGAGCCTTATGAAGGAAAGGGAGATTCATATTTAATGTGGTTTCTGTTTTTTCAAACACAAAAGTTTTGCAGAATTCCAGCATAGATTGTGAAATGTGTGGTATATGAATTAAGTATATAGTGCTTCTTAATAGGGAAAATTTCTAAGATAGTGTAGTGTGGTATTTGAATATGCCTCATACAGTTTTTCAAAGGAGGTTGTCAACGACTATGGTGTTTTACTGGCTGATTGACTACTCTTGTGCATCCAAAAGTTTTGCAGAATCACTCTAGGTTTGATTTTCTCTTTTACTCACTGAGTGATTACCCCTTTACATCCCAAAGGCTTGTGGAATTGCTTCAGGTTTGTGGAATTAGGCCTCGCAGTTTGTGAGAAAGAGTAAAATGATTGGGGAGTATTGGCTTATTTCACTCTTTGCAGAATATCTAAAAAAAAAATTAAGTGATTTCTACTTATGAATCATACTTTTTAAAAATAAATTCTACTTATTTTCATAATTTAAGAGGTTTCACCGATCTAAAAATAGATAATAAATAAGTGAAACATAAGCTTACTGATGGTGACATTGTCGTCGGGGTCTCTGAAGCATCTTTTCTATTCCCTTGAGGCTGAGTGAGGTGCAGAGGATTCTCACAGCAACTTTGTTGGCCGCAATGCTGGCCTTCATCGAAACCTCTCATTTAGGTCTTCTATTCTTGCTCCTTTATTATGAAAAATGGCCTCCCCAACTCATCAGAAGCCAACGTCATCCCTGCAAATAGTAACAAAATGCAGCACAGAGATTAAGCCGAAACACACAAGCATGGATGCGAAAAAAAAAGTAGAACCAGATACCTGTGTGTACCCCTCTCTGTGGAACACTAAAAATTGTGGAAAATCAGTGAACAAATGTAGCACCGTCAACCGTCAATGGACTGAATATCCAATGGTGGGGTTCGAGATTGGATATCCAGTCTGTCCCTGCTAAAACCCGGCCAAATCCCAACTCTCTTCAATCTCGTTTTCGCTCTCACCCCTGTGGTTTTCGCTCTCGCCCCTGTGCAATTTAGATTAAATGTTTTCGTTCCTGCCCTGTAAAAACCGAAAAAAAATACTCCTTCGGAACATTTGGGTTGCCATGGGTTTTAAAATCCTATAATTTTATTTCCAATTTTTTTTTAATATTACTTGAAAGCGTTTATTGTATATTTTTGGTTGTGATAAAAGCATTTTTTTTGTTATATTTTGGCATATTTATTATTATAATAATAATATATTTTTAAGATTACTTATTTTATGTAATGATTTTATTATTAAAATTTGTTAGGATAAGAATGTTGTATTTTTGGAATTTTAATGTGAAAGTATTTTTAACTTAGTTGTATTGGAAATTAAATTAATTTTAATATATATATATATATATATATATATATATATATATATATATATTGGGTGGGTGTTAACAAAAGAGGGTTTATGGTAAGTGGGTTTAATAGTTAAAAAGTGTTAGTCTCTTAAATGTCATATGACAAATTTGGAAGGAGTACGGTGTATATTCTTCTTTAGGTTAAATATATTCAAATGGTTGTGTGAATGGGGTTGTAAGAGATTATGTTTTCATCTTGAGAAAATAGAGTCATCTCGAAGTCACTCTCATAGTTCAGGTTGTCATAAGTAAAATATGTGTTTTGTCTTAAGATGTGAACATTTCATTTTAGGGAGTGTGATAATGTGGTTTTAGCAAGGCATTAAAAGATGGAACGAGCATGCACATTTGGTATGCTAGTGTTGTGTTCTTCTTGAGGCATGAGTGCACGTCTAAGAAGACTCTAACAAGGGTTGAAGAGGTGGAATACTTAGAGAAGTTTTGGGGGGTTGTAGTCTCACTTAGAGGTGTAGAAAAGCAAGTTAAGCACCATGAGAAGTTTTGAAGCAAACTTAAGATATTTGACAAGTTGCACGAAGAAAAATTAGCAGTGGTATTAATTGAACATTCTTTGATCAAAGTTGATACCCTCTCCTTGGCACTACCACTTTGCAAGACAAAGAAGAAATGTGAAATATATGTGGAACCCACTAAAGAAGTTGGCAAGGTTGTTGCAACATATATAGGTGGTTTTATCGTGTTGCAAAAGGAGTTATTGGAACTTAGAAGGTGACCATTGGAGTAGATTTTTCATGGAGTGTCGGGGAGGTGCAAGGGTGTAGGCCACATCTTACAGGTATCTTGTACTTTTGGTGCGCGTTAGCGATGTTAGTGCATTGTGTTTGATGAGCAATAGCTATATAATGTTTCATGAAGGAAAAAACCCACAATTTTGAGATGTCTAAACATTTGGCATTGTAAGATGTGTTATGCCCTAGTTTTGAGGAGATAATTAGAACCCTCTCAGAGTATGATGGGTTGTACCATGGACTTAGGTCCACTTGCATGGGTTGAGGTGTAAAGGTGCCCCGTGAGTTGAGGAAAATGATTGCAATGCTTACCTATATAAAGTGTTTATGATATAATATTAATGATTTTTTTTGGAGAATGGAAGAGGAAGATAAGAAAGGAGAGGCACTAAGGTTTATTGTAAATCAATCAAAAGGAAGGAAAAATGTCTCCTATTAGAGATATTTTTCAAGTTGCCTCTTCAATAGTATTAAATTTCGTTGGAGCTATGGAGTTAGCCTCAAAAACATTGATTGGGTACTCGAGAAATCCAAGACCTGGCATATCCAAGCTAGTCCATTAGATAGATTCGTCTTGGGTAAAGGTTGTGAATTCTAAGGTGCAAATCTCCCATTTTTAATGTGGGTTTTAAACCTTTGATTTGAAAATGCTAAAAGCAAGGTCATGATCTTGAAAGGAGATCCTTAATTTTACCAAAACTCAATGCCAATGTTTAATCCATGGTGTGATTCTTTCTATTTGGGTTTTGCCTTAAACATTGAGATCTATCTTTGGGTCTAGCTATTAGTCTATCGTTTCATTTATGTGTTGAGAAGGTCTTAAGCCTGGTTGTAGGGGATGAGATGGTTATTTTCCAATACCCCTCCCTTGAAACCTTATAAAGAGATAGTGTGCCCCATTTTGTTGTCGTAATATTTCAACCATGAGCTCTTCTTATGAGTATGCCCTTGAAGGGAGGGTATGTAAAGGAAGTAGAAAAAAAAAACAAAATTTCATGTTGATTCGAAGGAGGGGTATAGATTGTAGATGTCTCTAGAGGTATTGACAAAGGTGAAGGATAAAGGAGTTTAACACCTTCCATTCCACCATTTGAGTTGCTAAAGGGCACTGACTTTAAGGGTCATAGGTGAGTTCTCACAAAGATCTTAAAAATAAGAAGGTAGGTGTGATTTAGCATAGGATTTATTCTTCAATGGTTGACTTTTAGGGTGAGATTTCCTAGTAAATGGAAAAAATTGAAGCCCTACCACCCATAGATTAAGTGGAGTATGAGAAAATGTTTCCTAAGTTTCAAAAATTCTCACCATATATTGTCCACGATATCCATGACAATTATGTTCAATTGTCGATAACTCATGTTATGGTATCATCTTTGATTCATGGAACATATACTTCTTCAACTAGTGGTGGAGAGTCCAACCAATGAGTAGGTAAGGTTGTTCATTTACAAGGTTGGCATCAATGAAGTATTCCCCCTCTCTGCCCAACTCTAAGAGGAGAAGTATGCATATTGGACTTATTATTGTAAAAAATTGTAAATATTGGGTTATCTTGAAGTTCAAGGGCTTGAAGTTTTGCGTCAGTGACTTCTATGTGTGTTAGGTGTCAAGGCATGGTAGGATGTGCTAGGGAGTACCAAAGCATGCCAAGGAATGCAGGGGATTCTAACAAGTGCCACATATTGCCAAGGGATTTTTAGACGTGCTAGGTGTTATGGCATGTCAAGATGCAAAATATGTTGCTTAGTTGTTTTACGACCACGAATGGATGTGAGCCTTGTCTTCATAACTTATTAAGTTGTTTGATTTGAGATTCGGCGTGATTATCCTAAGATGAGTTATAGGAAGTTCTTAAGTGAACAAGGAATAATATAGTTGTAGTAACTGTAACTTGGTCAAGCTATTGTAGTCGAAGCAGGATTTGGTTGGGTTCCCAAGTTGCAAAAAAATAAGGGTAGTTGTGAGGGCGTGATAAATAAGGAATGATAGGGCGTGCCATGGAATGAAAAGGTGTGCTAACAAATTCTATATAGTTTCAAAGCATGTCGAGGAGTGTTGGGGAGTGTCAGGGCATCACAAGGAAGAACTAGGTCAAAATTCATGGAAATGAATGAATAAGAGTGTGTGCTAAGGAGTATCAGTGACTTCTAGGTGTCTCAAGGATGAAGTGTGTTAGGATAATTTTAAAATAGGACTTGTAGGAGGAAAGCCTACGATTGCAATAATGGGCTAGACAAAGCAGTCGAGACTTTGGGTTAGGCACAACACTATTGTTTCAATAACTTTGTTGGGTACCCAAGTCGCAAAAAAGTAAGGCTATCTATAAGGGCATGACAATTAGGGAGTGCCAAGGTGTGCCAAGGAATTTCAATAAGTGCTAACACATGTTAGACGTTTCCATTAAGGCATGTTAGGCACACCAAGACATGGCAAGTGATAAGGAGGGAGTGACAAGATATGCTAGATAGTTCCAAGGTATGCTAGTGTGCTAGGGAAGCATACCAAGATGTGTCAAGTGCCAATGTGTGTTTAGTGTTAGTGAGTGCCAGGAAACACAAGGGAGCACTATGTTAAAATTCTTGGAAATGAATGAATAAGAGTGTGTGACAGGGGGTGTCAGCAAGTCTCAAGTGTGTTAAGGAGGGAGTGACATGGTATGCCAGGTAGCGTTAAGTCATGCTAGTGTGCCAGAGTGGCATGCGACAAAGATGTGCCAATTGCCAGGGTGTGCCAACACATGCTAGGAAGCGCTAGGGACCCACAAGTGAGCACTAGGTGAAAATAATGCATGCAAATGAACATTAAGAGATTGTGACAGGAAGTGTCAATAAGTTCCAAGTGTGCTAAGGAGGGAGTGAAAAAGTATGATGGGTAGTGCTAAGGCATGCTAGAGGCCATGGAAACATGCCAAGATGTGCCAGGTGCTAGGGTGTGCCAATGGATGTCAATGAGTGTTATGGAGTGCCAAGGAAAAACAAGGGAGCACTAGTTTCAAATGCATGGAAATGAATGAATAAGAGTGTGTGACAAGGAGTTTCAATGAGTTATAGGTGTGTTTAAGGAGGGAGTGACAAGGTTATATGATAGGCAGTGCCAAGGTATGCTAAACTACCAAGGCATGTCAAGAAGTGCTAGGGTGTGTTAGGGTGTGTAAAAGCATGCCAAGGAATGTAGGGGATGCTAACACATGCCACATAGTGCCAAGGCATTTAAGATATGCCAGGTGCTATGGTATGTCAATATATAAACTGTGTTGCTTAGTTTTTTTACAACCACATTTGGATGTGATAAGCCTTGTCTTGGTAACTTGTTAAGTGGGATGAGTTGAGATTGGACATGAGTAGCCTAAGATGAGTTACATGTAGTTTTTAGGTGAATAAAGTATATGTTGAATTTCAATGACATACGAGAATTTGTTTTTGGTCTTAGAATATTTGATGCAAACACACTCAAGTGCCACAACACATATACTTTGCACAACGAAATCTACACACATTAGGGAATCAACTAGTGCACATGACAATTTTTAACTTTTCAAACCGTTCTTTGTTAAATACAAACTATAATAGAATAGGCTAGAGCTCTTGTACCACGGATCATGACCCTTTACAATCACACTGATATAAGGAATACAACTAGGGCTTGGTGTTAGTCTTTTGATAACCAATGTACCTCGAACAAGACAACACTTTAACCACTTTTTGATGGTGGCCGCACATAGCCCTTTCAGTCCACATGTCTTGAACATCACATATGGTAGGTCCTCTTGCCTCCCATTATGCAACTCCTCAATTTTCCTCTATCAATGATCAACTCATAATCAGTGTATAGATAGGATTTATTTGGATTCATTTGTATCATCACTTGACTTGGGGTCTCTCTATCTTTAGATAACTTCACATTTTTCCTTGGAGGACTATTTTAGACGATGGATGCATTTTGATGTATGGATTTGGGCTATTTTTATGTTGGAGATTTGTTTTTACAAATGTGAAGCTAGTTGGATATACTCTCTAACATTGTGAGTGATAATTTAACTCTATTCTTCTTGTTGTTGCATGCTATTGAATTCACTATAACTAGGGCTAATTGTTGCATGATGGAAATGTGGAATTATGTGTCTATTTAGCTTATTTAATGTATGGGCCATTGTTAGATGAATGAAATGTCTTTGAGACCATTGTATCTCAATAATATTGCACCATTTTTATGAAGTATAAATTCTTGAAGGTCAATTTTCGTATTCCTCTAACATTGGACGAAGTTGACTTTCTGGGCCTCCTTGATCAAGAAACCAAATTCTTGCTTATTATCATCCCTGACTCCATATCCCCAAGTGAATTAGGCACTAGTACCTCAAAAAGGGTGATGATTTCCCCCCATTTTTTCACAATTTTCCATTTTTCCCTAGGTCTAGCCCTATTATGTCACCTAGGGCATCAATTTCCCATAAATCTAGCCAGAGGAAAACTTCGATCTCCTAGAGGCAACTGCGTTGATGGGTCCCCTCACTCTCCTCAGAATTTGGGCCAATTATGATGGTGGAATCTCCAGATACCTCAAGCCCTATCTCTAGGATCAAGTTTTGCCTAGGTGTTCCCAAGGCTAGAACCTAGTAGGATCAATTTGACCCATCGAAGTAAAAAATCTTGCTTGATCCTTTCCCCTCACATTTTCCAGGATAGGAACATCATTGGTTGCTAAATTTCATCCCTGAACCTTGGTTGGGTTCACTTGGCCCCGTGTGGTCCCATTTGGTGTCAAAGGCCTTTCATCAAGGACCATTTGGGAATCCAAGTTCCCAAAGCATTTTATGGATTGATAAATTCCTTCATAAGTCATATTCTTCTCCCTCAACCCTTCAATCCCCCTCCTCTCTCCCTATAAGATCAAGTCCCTTGCTTAAAAGGCAAGGAAGTCCCACTCTTTATTATATCCTAGGGAAATGGTTTCTAGGGCTAGGGCTAGTTGGTTGGCCCACTTGACTGCTACTTTAGTCCTTCAAATTCTGCACATTCTTAAGCCCTATACACCTTCCCTTCTACCAATCTTGTTGTCCTTCACAAGTACAAGAGTTAGGCCTCTTCTTTGACAGTAACCTAACAACTCTCCAACTGTACTTGGACTACCATAAATCTTCCCAACCACAATCAATTATTTTTACTGATCCAGAGCCCACAATATTCTCTTCATTTACGGATCTTCAATTCTTCCACTTAACAATGGTTTGAGTCCTCTCAAAATCATTGTTCTCATGTATCGACCATTTGATCTTTGTTTTCCAATCTATGAAAAAATCTAAACTACTCCTCTTATCATCCTTCTAACAATCTGTAGATGACTAAACTAGGGTTGTAAATTAGCCACTAACATTCCATTGAATAATTTTGTATAGGTTGCTTTAGATCTTTGTCTAAAACTCTCTGGATAGTCCACCAAAATCAACTCCTCTGCATGTCAATCCATTCTTCATATGGCACATTTATTCTGCATGCTCAATCTTATGCTCAGGTTTCACCCTCCTTTGGATCTGCTATCTCCACACATACTGAATCTTCAAACCATCTTCCATATCCGCGATCTATATTTCAAAAATAAACCTCGCTCTAAGGGTCACAACCATTCTTCTTCTACGCAAATTTTTCACAGTCTTAAGGGCATACCTTATGAACTAAACATGCTAGGAAATTGTCCTAACTAGGGTTAAAGAAAAAATTGTGGTGATGTTTGGATGGGTGCTAATTTGTAGGGTTTTCCATTTTTATAATTTTCTTTGTTGTGCTTTGTACCATGCTACCTAGTTGCTTTCCTGTTGCCCTAGCATTTTAAATTTTTTGATGTCTATCTCTCTATTGTTTCTTGCCCCATTTGAAACATCATCCTTATTTGGTAGGTGTTTTATTCAATATAGTGTGAATATTTTTCCATCACACAACTTCTGTGGCGTTTGTCTACTGAAATAGCTTGTAAGGCCCATTCATCAGGGTATTTGATGAAATGAAATGATTATCGATGATCACCAACTAATGGTACCTGCAAAGATTTACTCTAACAATTCTACAATTTTCATTTGCCAACAATTAAACAACATTTTAACCTCATGAACTAGTCTCCTCTGTTCTCTTAGCTGATGCTATAAGCACTTATTGTTATTGTCAAAGCTTTTACTCTCTAGTCCCATTGAGCTATTTCAGTTATTTGTGGACATTGATCTATTTTCATTTCATTTCTTCAATTTTTCTGACTGTTATGCGTTACCTTTGACCAGTGACTTCTTTCTTAACTATGATTTTTCTGCATAAGTATTCCAGCCAGCTAGAGCAGCAGGGGCAGCAGGAACCACTCAGTCCAGCCAAAGCCCAGCAGGGGCAGCAGGAGCCACGCAGGGATGACGCAGGCCTATTCAGGGCAGCGCAGGGGCAGTGTAAGCCCTTCAGGTGTGACGTAGACCCTTACTGAGCAGCGCAGAGGTCGACATAGGCCATTCAGGCTGACGTAGAGGGATTCAGAGCAACGTATTACTGCCATTTTTATTTCTTTGTTGGGTGAACTAGTTTTGGTGCCCAGGATTGTTGTACTTAGATTCTGCATAATAATGAAAACCCTCTAGAGCTAGCTGCACCGGTTTTCCTACATTGGGTTTTTTTCGGGGACAATTGTCCAGAAATTACGTCTGCCACTTTGTCTATGAGCATGTTATTCAATATTTGATCTATATGCGTAGGTTGCTAGTTTTATTTACTATTTACTTCGCTAATTTATTAAATATTTTATAAATTAACTTGTAACTTAATTCAATTAGGAGAAGTAAATCAAGATACTGCAGTAGGGTTTCTTAGATTAAGAAATTTTCACATTCCCTAAGTCTAGCCCCATTAGGTCACCTAGAGCAACAATTTCCCAGGAATCTAGCTAGAGGAAGGCAGCTGTGTTGTTGGGTGCCCTCACTCTCCTCAGAACTTGGGCCAATTCCGACGGTGGAATCTCCAGATTCCTCAAGCCTTAGCTCTAAGGTCAAGTTTTGCCTAGGTGGTCCCAAGGATAGAACATAGTAGGATCAATTTGACCTATTGAAGTAAAAACTCTTTTCTGATCCTTTCCCCTCACCTTGTCCAGGATAGGAACATCATTGGTTGCTAAATTCCATCCTCAAACCTAGGCTGGGTCCACTTGGCCTCGTGTGGTCCCATTTGGTGTCAAAGGCCTTTCATCAAGGACCATTTGGGAATCCAAGTTCCCAAATGATTTTAGGGATTAAGAACTTCCTTCATAAGTCTTTTTCTTCTCCCTCAACCCTTCAATCCCCCTCCTCTCTCCCTAGAAGATAAATTCACTTGCTTAAAAGGAAAGAAAGTCCCACTCTTTATTTTATCTTAGGGAAAGGGTTTCGAGGGTCACTTCCCACCTATTCATTGACCTATATGCTACAAGTGACTTCCTAAACTACCGGGACTCCACCCATCGGTGAAATTCCGTGAAGAGAAAGGAGCCTTAGTTGTGGTGACAATGGGCTAAGCCTCCATCGTTTCCCTTGTCCTAGCAGTTGCCCTCTTAGGAACCCCTTTTAGGTCCACTACTAGTTTGAGTGGTAACAAGTTCTTCACAATTCCATTTGTGAACAACTCTTTCGTAAGCCCACTTCTGCCATATTATAGCTCCAAGATGATAAGTCCAGGGCTATGGAGGCTGCCCTTCTTCTCTCTGAATCAATCCTCTACAATATAGTGAATTAGGGCTAGTTGGTTGGCCCACTTGACTGTTACTTTAGTCCTTCAAATTCTGCACATCCTTAGGCCCTATACACCTACCCTTCCACCAATTTTGTTGTCCTTCACTAGAACAAGAGTCAGGGCTCTTCTTTGATAGTAACCTAACAACCCTCCAACTGTACTTGGACTACCATCAATCTGCCCAACCACAGTCAATTCTTTTTACTGATCTAGGGCCCACAATATTGTCTTCATCTAGGGCTCTTCAAATCTGCCACCTAACAATGGTTTGAGTCCTCTCAAGATCATTATTCTTGTGTATCGACAATTTGATCTTTATTGTCCAGTCTATGAACAAATATGAACTACTCCTCTTATCATGCTTCTAACATTCTGTAGATGACTGAACTAGGGTTACAAATCAGCCATTAACAGTCCATTTACTAATTTTTTATAGGTTTCTTCAGATATTTGTTTAAAACTCTATGGAAATTCCATCAAAATCAACTCCTCTGCATGTCAATCCATTCTTCATATGGCACATTTCTTCTGCATGCGCAATCTTTTGCTCAGGTTCCACCCTCCTTTAGATCTATTGTCTCCACACATACTGAATCTGCAAACCATCTTCCAGATCTGCGGTCTTTATTGCAGAAATAAACCTCGCTCTAAGGGTCACAACCCGTCTTCTTCTACACAAATTTGTCACAATCTTAAGGGCATACCTTATGAACTAAACATGCTAGGAAATTGTCCTAACTAGGGCATTATACTTATGTACTTCTAATTGTTGTAGAACAAACCCTATCCACACATAGAAAAAACACGATTCTTACCTCCATAAGGGACTCGACCTAGCTCATATGGATCCATAGATTCTGGGCATTTCTTTGATAGAATCTTGACATGAACTTCAGATCTCAATGTCGACCCTCAAACTAGGGTTAAATCAATCAATATTGTGTCTGCGTCGACTTCTGTTATGGCTCTAAATTACAGTGCAAGCCCTCCTCCATTTATGTTGTTCTTTATCACAGACCTTGCCGCCTACTAACCACCACAAGGCAATATGGTATCAACCCTCTCTTCTATTTCATGTAGAAAATATAACCAATGGGATTCAATCTAATCTTGTAATGTACTAAAACAAGATAATAAATCCTTCCTACAATTTGTGGAAACAAAACACGATTGCACAATCACATATAAGTAAGAGAAACAAGTTATCAATTGCACAACACTAAATGTATCTGGGGAAGCAACTACTCAAAACCCTCTATCTCTATTTTGTATTAAGTCGAGGAATCATGAAACAATACAATGCTTAATCTCTCTTGATATTCTCCAGCACTCTGCCAATTGTCTCCTGCTGATCTAGGAAAAATCGGTCTAATACTTAGTCAATTCTCAGCCTGCCTTTCTCACACAATTCCTATGGAATTATCTCCATATTAGTTAGGAAAATCGACCTTCCTTGATTGTGCAATCCATCATGGCATCCTAATGACTTTATAATTGCACATGGGAAATTTTCTATAAATACAACTGATAGTTATGTTTCTCTTAACTGTGTTACAATAAGGATGAAGGGTCTTTTTTATTATTTAAAAATAAGATAAAACCCTAAACACCCAAAACCCTAACCCGAGGAGATGTAACACCAAGATTTTATGGGCCCCGTTGGGGTTAGTTGGGCAGCCAACTTTCTGGGGTCATAACTTGGTCATCTGATCTTCGTTTGACACACATGATACCTCGTTAGAAAGATCTCTCCGAGGACTACAACTACTAATGCAAATTCTAAGAAACCGCCAAACCTGTCATGCCCAAAAAATGTCGTTTGGGGCCTCAAAACGGCTCCGGAAGTTCAGGACCCGAAAAACTAACAAAAATAGTAAATTGTGCTATAACTAAGGAAACTGGAAAACTGAAAGAGACAATGGCGAGGGCCCAAGTGGAATAGGCAGGTGGCCACCAATATCCACCTCGATCACCTTAAATTGAATTTACTGAGCTAACTCAATCATCATGACTTAGCTAACTGACACAAGTTGTTATGAGACGAAATTACAATTTATTGTCCAATTTATTTAAGTGAAAAATAAATTAGATGCCTCACATTCCTCACTCCTAGTACATCAAAATTCCTCACTAGTGTGGGTGCATTTTTTTTTTGTCCTTTCTAGTTTCTAATTTCACTATTTATTGTTGCAAATTTCAACACTCCCTCTCAGCAAGAAAGGAATTCAATATATCCCCATCCGGTACCTTTGGAATGTTCTGCATGCTACACTTCTCTAGTGTTGTTTGCACCTACAAATCTTGAAACTAAATAGCCTCCGAACAACTTACTCAGTATAATGCATCTGTCATCAGAGTCTTATAACTGCTGCTAGCTACTACACCTGTCTAGTACTGGATTCTCTGCGAGGCTGCTGACATCTGCATCGGTGCCCTTTGAACTATTTATAACTCTGATTTGTAATCCATTATTTAACATTTGTCACTCTGATTTCTGTCTTGCTGACATCTGACTACATTAATCTAACTGATCCTTCCTACTACTATTGTACTATGGACTCCTCGTAGCCAGGTTCGATCCATGAGACACGCCATCTCAATGGAACTTGCCCAAATTTCTTATCTTGGGATTATGTCTACACATCACCCCACCTTACACCTCGATGTATGGATGCTTAGGAAACTGACAATACAAATTCAGAGATTCATATCAGATTCAGACAGATTAAAGAGAAGAATGAAGAGCTCAAGAATCAAGCTCATTCTAGATTTCTTAAGGAAAATCCTGGAAACAAAGACAGGCTTCTTTCAACATTTGATTATTCATCCAATAAATTGGTAATTTCATTCTTGAAGCCTACAGTGGCTAAGCCAAAATCAGTGGCAGATTATTCCAAAACAGATCTTGAACTGGATGCAGATGCCATTCCTGAATTAGATCAAATTAAATTTCATAGGATAAATACTGAAATGATATATTCCAAAATTGTCAGTAAAACTATGAAATCAATAAGGCTTGAGAAAACAGTGCTCAACCTCCAAAATAAAATGAGGTTGGACAAAGCCTCACTGTATGCTAATAATTTAAGAATAAAAGCACTAGAAGATATAGTGATTGAAGCAGGGGGTGACCCAGCCAACATTGAAGGGGAAAAAGTCTTAATTAAAAATAAAAATGAGGATATAGATGCTCTTAGAAAACAGTTCAAGTTGCCTCAGAGTGAAAACTCTCAAGCAAAAGAAATTCTACAGCAAAAAACAAAGAATGATGATTTAAAGCAGCTTATACATCAAATGACAGATAAGATAAAAAAAATGGAAAGTCAAATAGAAGCTCTAATGAAAGAGAATGAAGAACTAAGAAAAGCACAACCAATGGTCATTCCTACAGTGATCCCAACTGTAAACACTGCTATACCATCTACTTTGGAAGAACACTTGGCACCAAAAGGAGTACTGCCAACTGCAGTGACAATTACTTCTCTAATCTCTGCCTCTTCTTCTTCATCCTCACAGAGGAGCACACTAAAATACCAAGATAAAGAGATTCTTAGTTTGAAAGGCACTATGAAAAATTTAGAAAAATCCAAAAATGATGCCTTGATTACTTCTAGAGGACATGAGCAAAGGGCTGATCGACTACAAGAACAGGTAAAGATTTTGCAAGCATAAGTAAATCTTACAGATCAAGTGGCCTTTATAAAAAATCATTTATGGACCAAAATTATTGATGGCATTCATTCTCAATGACCTTCAATTCGGATAATTTATGAACAGAGGGAGTTACTTCAAGTTGCTAGTGCAGAGATTGACAAGACTAAGAGGGAAATTGACAAAAAACTAGCCCAAGCAATCCAAATCATAGCTTTTTTAAACAGTAAAACCAGGGAAGAGTTGGAAGAATTGAAAAATTTTGATAGAACAAAAACCATTCTTCAAATCAAAAACGTCCTGAACAAAAGAAACATAATGAGTAATCTAGAGGACCTGTGTAAAGACATGAATTTATCCATCTCAAGATTTTTAGCCAAATACAAAACATTGTCAGAAGCAGGTTTGCCTGATATTCACGCATTGAATGACAAGTTAATGCCTCAGAAATATTATGATCTAAAAATCAGAAATCATGCAAAAGAGCAAGCCAAACAACAACTGCCTCAAGGATCACCAACAGGCAAAATACTTCTTCAGTATTTTGAAAATCTGTTCTTTTTAGATAATGAGATCAGGCATATGTTCACTATCAAGCCTAACTTTGCCAAGTATACAGAGGTAGATGAAAGTTACAGAAAATTGAAGACTATGAAGATCCCCTCTGTAGAAAAGTGGCAAGAATTCACAGATCTGTTGTGAATTTAATGGATAAAAAACAGGAAATTCACTTGGAAATTCATTTTTTACTGTTACCTCAAATGGTAAAAATACAGGGTTAAAGTGCACAACAACAATCAGTTCAAATTAGAATAATCATTTCTATTTTTGCTTGTAAAAAGGTAACAACTTGCAAACTGTTTTGCAGCTGTCCCTCTTTTTAAGTTTTCTTTCCTATTTTTGATTAAAACATTATCTCAATTCCTGAGATATTTTGTAAACATTTTTTTTTATAAATACTTCACAATTCGAAGTATTCAGTGTGAATAAAATTTCTCAAGACAACTATAGTTCGTGCTCTCTACTTGGCATTTTAATGTTTTCTACTTTGTTCGTGCTCTCTACTTGGCCATTGGCCCGTGGGTGATATGGAGTTGTAATCTTGTGCTGAATGTGGTAGTTTTGCAATGTTTCAGCTAATTTATTACCTACAAATTGTGGTCCTCCATCTGTGATTATGTCCCTTGGGAGACCATAGCGCACAAAGATTTGGAAAAGAAACTGTACTACAGAGTCCTCTGTAGCTTTTGAAAGTGCCTCTGCTTCGACCCACTTAGTGACATATTCGGTTACAACTAGGATGTATGTTTTTTGGTTTGAGGGAGGACTAATAGGGCCAAAAAAATCAAGTGCCCAACGTTCAAATGTTTCAATCACTAGTTGAGGGTTCAAAGGCATTTCATCAGACTGCCCAGGGCGTCCTGCCCTTTGGCAGCTATCACAGGCCTGCACGAATTTTTTGGCATCCTTAAAGATGGTAGGCCAGTAATAGCCTGTTCGTAAAACCTTATGGGCAGTTCTACGATTCCCAGTTAGATTCCCTTCTTCAATCTTCTTATCTGTAGCTTAAGGATTCTTAAGTGCCCTTTTGCTCAAATTCCATCCACTCCATCAAATCAAGCCTATACATAGCCTTAGAAGGTCACCTATCTTGCCCTTAGCACATTTGCATCTCTGAGCCTTAATTCTTAGTTCTTCTTGCTTAGAGAGTTGGCTCCATTGCCCAATATTCTGGTAGATCCTTCTGGTTTACCTTGAAATATCTTTATTCCCACCAATATTTTAAAATCAAACCCAAATACACAATCATAGCTAGCCTAATATTTGTTACTAAAACAAAGCTAAATCATACGGAGAGATCCCTCTCTGGAGTTCAATAAGGCTAGATCTTGAATTCCCAAAGCGGTTCTTGGTTACCCCTAGTGTTCTTAACTACAAAAATCCCCATCCCACAACCTGAGAATTACTAGGGTGATAACAAGCCTTGGGGGTATTATGATCCTTGGAGGAAACTCCCATAGCTAGAAGAGTTGACAGAGAAAATTGGATCGAGTACAAAGGTGTGGCAGGTGGGTTTTACCCTGTACCAATTGTTATGGTGCATATATGATGTGTATTACAGTTTATCTTATAATTTTGTTGAAGCAGCATACAACAATTTACATAGTGATATGAGAACCACTCTCTAGAGTATACATCGATTTTGTACACATGGCTTTTCAGTTGCTTTTTAAGATATATCATTGGTGATGATCACATGATTATATAATGAACCATTAAGTTGAACTATGAAATTATTTCTCACAACACACACACACACATATTGATGAATTAATAATTTTTCTCATATAATTTTTTTAATCTATTTTGAAAAAAAAAAATTATATATAATTATTTCTAAGAAGAACAAGAGAGAATTCCTTACCATATCTTCATAAAACATATAATAGCAAGAAAATTAATCTATTGAAATTTCATTTCCAAACATATTCATGGAGTAAAATGAAGATTAAAAGGAGATATTCATGGATTTACCTATAACATCACCTCATAATTAAGAATGTAATTGTACAATATTGATGATACATAGGTTAGGAGAAAATTAATCTATTGAAATTTCATTTCCAAACATATTCATGGAGTAAAATGAGGATTAAAAAGAGATATTTATGAATTTACTTATAACATCACCTCATAAAAGTGTAAATGTCCAATATTGATAAAATTTATTTATATATGATAAATAATAAAACTTTATCTCACATGTCTCATATAATCTTATAAAAAAACAATTGCACCGGGGGTGCAATCCTCAAAACTTTTAAACTATCTAATGTATATGTACCTATTTAAAGTATTCGGGGCCCACATTACAAATGCCCAAAGTGAAATATTTGTGCATATGTTATATATGAGCCAATGGTTTAAATAACTATCGGGCGGTGAAACAAAACTTATAACAAAATATTAATAAAACTATATCATACGTCCGGACTTCAAAAAAAATAAACCCGATTTCAATCACAAATTCGCGTTCCAAAATAGCCTGCTGATGTCACCCTAATTTGTGACACGAAAAATTCATAGAAAACGCCATATAAAAATTCGGGTCCGTTTTTTGGCTTTTCGTACGGAGGAAAACTGTTATGCGAAAATCAAATTAATTCCTCCCTATAATGTTTCGGGTCCGGAATTCCACAATGCAGACGGGCCAAAAAATAACGCGAACGAATCGCCTGCTTCCACGTGGATGGCTGATTTGGTCTATGGTCTGTGGGACCACGTTCTTCTGAATTAAAATCTCCCGCGTTTACTTTTAAATTTCTCTATTTCCAAAACAATACAGTGCTCTGTTTTTAAGTGTGCAGGGACTGTGATTTCAAAACCAAAATTGACTGTTCATCAGTTTTAGAAAGCGGCTGTTTGACATAGCCATTCAAACAGATTTAGAAAGCGGCTAGAGGACAGGGTAGGTAGTTGAAATTAATATTTCAACATCCCTCATTCACTGAGAATACCCTCCTTGGTGCCTTCTTCACCGGACTACGATGTGTTCATCAACAGTCGTGAACCCAATGTCCATTTCTTCGTCAGGCATCTTCACAATAGTCTTGTTTCCAAAGGATTGCGAGTCTTTCTCGACAGCATAGAATTGCAGGCTGGACAATAAATACCTTCACAAATCAAAGACGCAATTAAAGGAGCCTCTCTCATTATTACTATTTTCTCTCCAAATTATGCACAATCGCAAAGGTGCCTCCATTAACTACTCCTCGCATTGCTCTGTAAGCCGACCATTTTTGCAAAGGCATATAACTGTCGTTTATTGCATATAAGTGTCGTTATACTGACGGCGGCCAGAGCGTCGCTGACGGATCCCTCTAAACGTCGTAATTGCGACACTTAGACATTGTGTCGCAAACAAAGCGTCGCTATTGCGATGGCTGCCTTCAAACGTCACAATTGCGACACTTAGACATTGTGTCACAATTGCGACGTTTGGAAGCAGTCGTCGCAATAGCGACGCTTTGGTGCATAGTGTCGCAATTGCGACGTCTTCCTTCAAACGTCGCAATTGCGACACTTTTTCTAAGTGTCGGTATTGCGACACATTTCTCTAGACTTCGGTATAGTGACAGTTTCGGGCGGGATTGAAAACATTTGGGGAAATTTCCGACATTTGGTCAAAAGTGTCGAAACCAAGTGTCGGAATTTCTGCCAAATGTACTAGTGGGGAAACACAAGGGAGCACTAGGTAAACTTAGTGCATGAAAATAAAAAAATAATAATTTGTGACGGGAAGTGTCAGTGAGTTCCAGGTTTTCTAAGGAGGGAGTGACAATGTATGTTAGAGGTCCGGGAAACATGCCAATATGTGCTAGGTTATAAGGGTTTCCAATGCATGTCAGTGAGTGTGATGGAGTGACAAGGAACTTCAAGGGAGAACTAGTTTCAAATACATGAAATTGAATAAGAGTGTGTTACAGGGAGTGTCAGTGAGTTTTAGGTGTGCTAAGGAGGAAGTGACAAGGTATGCTAGGTAGTTCCAAGGAATGCCAGAGTGTCAGCGTGACATGCCAAGATGTGTTAGGTGTCAGGGTGTGCCAATGTGTGCCAAGGAGTGTTAGGAAGTTCAACAGGAAGTTATTAGGTGAAAAAGGCATAGCATAGTTGTAGTAATTGTAATTTGGTCAAGCTATTATAGTAAAGGAAGGACTTGATTGGATTCCCAAGTCTAAAAAAAGGTAAGGGTAGTTGTGAGGGCATGATAGCTAAGAAGTGCGAAGGCATGCCAAGGAATGAAAAGGTGTGCTAACACATGGCAGACAATGTCAATGCATGTTGAGGAGTGTTAGGGAGTTATAGGTGAATTGGAGAATTAGTTCAAAATTCTTGGTAATGAACAAATAAGAGTGTGTTCCAAGGAGTGCCACTGAATTCCAGGTGTCGCAAGGATGAAGTGTTTTAGGGGAAGTTCAGAATAATAATTTCAAGAGGGTAGTCTATGGTTGTGATAAGGTGTGGAAAGATTAATTTTGGATAAAGGGGGACATTGGGTTGGGCACGACATTGTTTTGCTAATGACTTGGTTGGGTTCCCAAGTTGCAAAAAAATAAAGTCTATGTATGAGGGTGTGACAACTAGGGAGTGTCAAGGTGTTCCAGAGAATGTAAGGTTCCCAAGTAAGGCTAGTTATGAGGGCATGAGTGCCAAGTCATGACTGGGAATGCTAATATGTGAAAGATATTGTGAAGAAATGTCAAACATGCTAAGATGTTCCAAGTGTTAAGACATGCTAATATGTGCAAGGGTGTGACAATGCATGTCAGGGACAGTCAAGGAAAAAAATGGAGAAACAAGTTGAACTACAAAGATATGAACACATAAGAGGGTTAATAAGTCATCAATTTACCTTTTTTATGGGAGAAATGCCAGGCACACCAACACTAGGTGAAAATAGGTGCCAAGTGCCAAGTGTTAATGCATTCTACGTGCCAAATATTCCTCTAATGCTTCTCATCTACTTTCGAATAATTGATCTCAAATAGCTTTAATATTAAACCATGCCAAGGCATACCAAGTCATCTCATGAATGCATGTCAGACATGCTAAGAATTTCCAAGTGCTAACATGTGTAGAAATTTCAATACGATTATGTATTGCCTGGATTCTCCTGATATAAAAATTATATGTCACTGTTAAATATAGAATCGCTTCTACAAAAATTATTGCGGAAATTTAAAACACGATCGCCAATTGCAAACACATGAAGAAAGATCAATCACACAAAACACAAATGTTTTTACCGGGAAAGCATAAATATAAAATCCCCACTATCATATATTATGCATATATCATGGATCATGGAAAAATCTCATACAAAACTCTAATCTAATAGCTCTTAGTACAATATACAATTGTCTCACACTGTCATACAAAGATTGGCAAATACATGTGCCAATTTACTACCTCCTGACAGCCTGCATCCACTGCACAATCCCTGCTGATCATAATCCTTGAATAAATGAGATACTGCCTTGCCTTGACTGCAAAATCCTCATTGGCATCTCCAATGTGTGTGTGGTTGCATGAGTGCACCCACCAATGTCACAACATATAGTCAAGTTGTCCCTTTCACCTATCTCTCAACTGGGTCTCCACTGGATCTGACATGCGTGTAGTTAACAATAGTAAATATTCAGTTTCATGTGAGATCAATCCATGTGAATTAATTTAATGTTTAATTCACTTATCTCTCACTAGTGTATCTTTAGTTACAACTAGTTACAACTAGCACAACTGAGCTTAACTCACTTAACTGAGTTAAACTACTTTACAACTCACATAACTACACATCCAACTCTGTTACAACTTCGAATCACTCAGTTACAACCAAGTCCACTTGCATGTCCCACCAACCAAACTTAGAACTCAAATTCCTTCATCTAACTAGTTTTCCACTTCAATTAACTGAAATCAAGTGCTTCAAGAGAATAGATTAATATTTATTGTCCAATTATTATTAAGAGATAATAATAATCAACATGCATTCTATTTTTAGACACACGATCTATAAATAGACTTCGCACATGCATCTAAAAATAGAACCTCATCTATAAATAGAATTTTCTCACCATTCTAAAAATAGACTCCAATTATAAATAGAATTTTCTCAACATTCTAAAAATAGACATACACCTAAAAATAGCCTGCGGGCCCCACCTAGTGTAGGTGCTTAATTTTCACTAGGATCATCATCTTATTGAATCTCAACAACATGTGCAAGTGCCAATGTGTGTCAGGAAGTGTTATGCATTTTATGAAGTGGCAGGGCATGTCGAAAAGTGTTAAGTGGAGAGTTCCAATGCATGTTGAGGAGTGTTAAGGAGTACTAAGACAACACAAGGGAGAACTAGGTCAAAATACATGTAAGTGAATGAATATGAGGGTGTGTTAGGGAGCGGAAATGAGTGACAGTTGTCATTCCAAGGAAGGAGTGAGAAGTTATTGTAAGAATTTACACACCTTATTGACCACTCACTTTTTACCATTCTCACACCATAAAAAAAACCATAAAAATGTCATTCTTAAAATCTATTGTGTAGTTTCCTAATGTCATTCAAGTATAATCTCTTAATTACTTATGTTAGTAATGGTGCGATCACTTTTTTATTATCTTAAAGGAACTCTTTCTAGATATGCACCCCATCAAACATAAATCATCGAGTGAAAAAGAATGGAAATGAATTAATAAGAGGGTGTGTTGGGGGTGTCAACGAGTGTCAGGCGTGGCAAGGGGGAAGTGACAAGGCATATTAGGGAATGATATGGTGTTTCAAGAAGTTTCATGGTGTGCCAGTATGTGCCAGATAGTGCCAAGGCATTCGAGGCATGCCAAGACATGACATGTGTTAAGGAGGGAGTGTTAGAAAGTTATAGGTGTGCTAAGGAGGGAGTGAAAAGGTATGCTAGACAATTCCAAGGCATGATAGAGTGCTAGGAAAGCATGCCAAGATGTGCCAAGTTTCAGGGTGTGCCAATGTGTGCCAAGGAGTGTTACGGAAAGCTAGAGAAACAAAAGGGAGCACTATGTCATAATGCATGGAAATGAATGAATAAGAGTGTATGACAAGGAGTTTCAACGAGTTCCATGTGTGATAAGGAGGAGTGACAACACATGCTTGGCAGTGATAAGGAATGATAGAATGCTAGGGCGGGATGCAACCAAGATGTGCCAATGCATGCAAGGAAGTGTTAACTAGGAGTGCCAGGGAAACACAAGGGAGAACTACGTCAAAATGCATGGAAATGAACAAATAAGAGTTATTTATTGGAAGTGTCAGTGAATTCCAGGTGTGTGTTGAACCTCAAAATTGTCCTTTCTCTGATATCCTTTCTCATCACTTTTTCCTCACCTTCTCATAATTCCATACACTCCAATCAATGATAAATGTCATGTTTTATCTCAGGGAATGAATTTAAATGATTTCTATGTTATATTTTGATGTTCTTGTTATTTCAATGGTTTTTTGTAACTTAGCTACAGAATGTAGCCTATTCTACAGCTAACCGTTGGTTCCACAGCTACTTTTATGGTTTGATAGGTTCCAAGGAGAAAATAAAGGAACGAGCCACATGGGCATCTCCAGAATTATTCACACATGGATTTCATCCTATCTACTTGATCGAAATCGAAAGAAAAGGGTGTCTGTGATCGTGGTCAAAGGGTGTAAGCCGAGAGTGAATAACTCTTGATTTGCTCTGAAAATCAAGATTTTACCAGTTAGAATCTAATTCTATGTTTCGGTTAGAATAGACATTTGTAGGCGTAATTAGCTCATCACAGCTACATTTTATTTTATTTAAATACCAGTTATGTAAAGACTGAATAATAGTTGTACTTTTTGAAACATTGTGTATTGCTTTAAACTCTGTTCTTTTCATAAACAAGGACCATGTTCATGGTTCCGTTATCTTCTTAATGCATATATAATCAGCTAGGATCTCGACCAATTCTGTCGCAGAGGGCCCTTGCATAGGAGGAGGTTTTTCGTTAGTTATTTTAGTTTAATTATTTACTTTGTTTTGTCAATTTCCTGAGTAGATTAATATTGTGTTGCAGCTTTTAAATCAGTATGATATTATCAAGTCATGAATGTTTTCTTAGCATCAATGATAGAATGACTGTGTAATATTTTATTTCCTAAAACATCTCAATAAGGTATATTCATCTATTTTCCAATTGGATTAAGTTTGAGGCAATAGAGCTCATAGTTGTTTAGTTTTCTTTCATGTTCTGATATTTACTTTCCTAGATTAAATTCTCAGTTAATTGTATAATTGGATGCTCCTAAAGATCAAGCCAAGAAGGTGACTTGTCATACTTCCAAATTGGGTGCTCGAGTGTTCAACCTATGCAATCATTGAGCTTTTATTTTACATGCTTTTAAATTGTTTTCTAGATTAAGATCCTCAGTCAGTTGTATAATTGGATGTTCCTAAAGACCAGGCCAAGAAGGTGGCTTGTCATACCTACAAATTTGGTGCTTGAATGTTTAACCTATGCAATTATTTAGTTTTCCTTTACATGCTTTAATTTCATTCCTAGATTTAATTTTCAAAACTAAAGTATAATCGGTTTCTTGTACATCATTTCAAGAGGGTGATTATATCATACTTCCATATTGAATGTTGGAGTGATTGAACATAAGTTAGTTGTTTTCCTTTGAATATTCTTTCATCTAGAGTAGCATTGCAATTTCAATTTTTAGTTACAAGAATCTTATCCATGGGGCATGACTAATGTTAAATTAGAAGTCATTATAATAGGCACTCTGTTTTTAGATCATATTCTAACCATTCAATAGCTTTTTGTTCATTTTTATGAAAGTTAGTTTAACTTAAAGACACTTCCTTTTCTTCATTCTTTCAAAATTAGTTTTACACATCTAAATTACACTAGATTCAATTGATTCCTTTCATAGTTTTCATTTCTTAAAGATTAACATTTAGACATAAATCTCAAAACCCCCTAAAAAAACATAAAAATACATACAACGAAGTAATAAGAAGGTTAAATAAGCACATATAGTGCACCACACTTCATTAGATTACAAACCTCGGTTGATAATTTATGTTGAACAATTTAAGACATTAAATTGGCTAAACAGTGTGCTAAGGAGGGAGTGATAATGTATGCTAGGCAATGTTAAGGCATGCTAGAGGCTAGTGAGACATGCCAAGATGTCCTAGGTGTTAGGGTGTACCAACACGTGCCAAGAAGTGTTAAGGAATGTTATGGAAACACAAGGTAGCACTAGGTAAAAAGGCATGGAAATGAATGAATGAGAGTTTGTGACTGGGAGTTTCAATGAGCTCTAGGTGTGCTAAGGAGAGAGTGAAAAGGTATGCTAGGTAGTGCTAACAAATGCTAGAGTGCTAGGGTGGCATGCCAAGATGTGCTAGGTGTTAGGGTGTGCCAATGCATGATAGGGAGTGTCAGGTAAGCACAGGGAAGCACTAGATCAAAATGCATGGAAATGAACAAATAAGACTGTGTGATTGGGAGTGTCAATGAGTTCTAGGTGTGTTAAGGAGGGAGTGACAAGGTTATATGCTAGGCAATGCCAAGGCATGTTAAACTACCAAGGTGTGTCAGGAAGTGCTACAGTGTGCTAGGAAGTGTAAAATCATGTCAAGGAATGTAGGGGATGCTAACACATGCCACATAATGTAGAAATTATAAAATATGCATGTATATATTGGATTCACCCGATCTAACAATATGCTAAAGTTAAATACTGAATCACTTCTATAACAATTTGCGGAATTAAAAACAACACAATTACCAATCACATGAAGCAAAGAAGAATAGATCAAAACCACAACACTAGATATTCCCGGGGAAAGATTAATTCTCAAAACCCCTATATCATATATTGTATATTCCATAAGGAATAATGAAACAATAACATACAAAGCTCCAATCCAAGAGCTCTTAGTACATGAGCTAATTGTCTCACACTGTCATACAAAAATTGGCAAGTTCCTTAACCAATTTACAGCCTCCAGAAAGCCTGCCTTTCTCACAAAGTTCTTGATGAATGAAATTATTAATCATAAAGAATTTCAACCTTCCTCAACTGCGTTGAGTATCATGGGCATCCTGTGGTGTTATAACTACACCTAGGTAGCCTTCTAATATCACAATTGATAGTTACACTTCCCTTTCACCTAGATCTCCACTGGGTCTCCACTGGATTTGACATGCATGCAGTTAATAATAGTAAAAACATCAGTTTCATGTGAAATCACTACATGTGAATTAATTAATACTTAATTCACTTGATCTCTCACTAGTGTATCTGCAGTTACAACTAGCACAACTGACTTTAACTCACTTAACTAAGTTAAACTGATTTACAACTTGCATCAACTATTGCACCACTGCACTTCCAACTCTATTACAACTTCGAATCACTCAGTTGCAACTAAGTCCACTTGCATGTCCCACCAACCAACCTCTTAACTTGAAATTCCTATAGCTAACTAATTTTCCACTTCAGTTAACTATTTCCAAGTGCTCATTGAGAATAGATTATTGTTTATTGTCCAACTATTATTAAGAGATAATAATAATCAACATGCATTCTATAAATAGACATGTGATCTATAAATAGACTTCGCACATGCATCTATAAATATAATTTTCTTAGCATCTATAAATAGACCTCCACCTAAAAATAGCCTATGTGGGCCCCACCTAGTGTAGGTGCTTAATTTTCACTAGGATCAAGGATGTTGTTTCCAGATGCCAATTTCATTGTTTCTTGTTTCAAACTTCAACACTCCCTCTCAACAAGAAAGGAATTTCTTTGCATGCGATATGAAACTCCATGCATGTGACATGCAACCTTTGCATGCACCATGTGACATGCAACCTTTGCATGCACCATGCAACCTCATGCATGCGCCATGCAACTCCATGCATGTGCCCTGCAACCCTTACATGTGCCATGCAAACTCATGCATGCACCCTGCAACTCCATGCATGTGCCATGCATCCTTTGCATGCAACATTTCTGAAACTGAATAACCTCCAAACAACTGAATTAGTATAATGCATATGTCATCAAAGTCTTCTGACTTCTGCTGGTACCAACTGCACATGTCTTCAGGATCCACTGCATTGTTGACCTCTACATCCATGCACTCCGCACTTGCTATCAACTCTGATCCACGTTCCAGTATCTAACACTGTCACTTTGATTTCATGTCCTCATGACATTTGACAACATCAATCCAACTCATCCTGCTACTATTTCTCTGTGAGATCCTCGTAGCCAGGTTTGATTCATGAGATCCACACCATCTCAATGAATCCTGCCAAAAAATTTCTTCTTGGGATTATTCATGCATGTCACCCCACCTCTCACCTGGTGGTATAGCTGCATGCACTCCCTCTGCCCATCTGGCTCGAAATTTCTCGGCATGAGTGGTTGCTCCCACTCCATGATCCTCTGCATGTGGCTACTCCACATCTTGAGGTTCACTCTTACCTACATGCAAATCTAGATCCCTCTCAAGGGTCAATTGCATGGCTTTATCACACTTCCCAACAATAGGAAGCTCTTTAGAAATCCCATCTACATCAGGTCTATAGAGATTCTTCTGCATCTCCAGTTGTGGCTGCTCCACAACCTTCTAAGACTTCTTCTCAGGTTGCATGTTGAGAGGCTCCCTCTCAACCACCAAGTCACTTACCTCTGATTTTCTCCTCAAAGCTTTGCATGCATCTTGTACCTTAGTGCATGGAGGTTCTTGGTTCACGCACATTGTAATTGTCCCGCCGTCGCAAAATTTTCCAACAAAAAGATCTGATTTTAAATCGATGATATCTCCCTCATCTGAGCTTTGATTCAACTAGTTTTTTTTTTCAATTTGGGTATTTTTTGCAAGGAATCAAAATATGCTATTTTTTTGTGAAAATTTTGCATCAAAATTTTCAGATATTCTCTGCAAACTCGTGCACCTAAATTATTCCTTCTCTCATACCATGTAGAAAATTTATAACACAGCTTCGATACCATGTAGAAAATTTATAACACAGCTCTAATACCATGTAAAATTATACAATATGCATGTATATCTTGGATTCACCCGATCTAACAATATGCTAAAGTTAAATACTAAATCGCTTCTACAAAAAATTTCGGAATTAAAAACAACACAATTTCCATTCACATGAAGCAAAGAAGAGTAGATCAAAACCACAACACCAGATATTCCCGGGGAAAGCTTACTGCTCAAAACCCCTCTATCATATATTGTATACTCCACAAGGAATCATGAAAAAATTACATACAAATCTCCAGTCCAAGATCTCTCAATACATGAGCTAATTGTCTCACGCTGTCATACAAAAATTGGCAAGTTCCTTAGCCAATTTACTGCCTCCAGAGAGCCTGCCTTGCTCATGCAGTTCCTGATGAATTAAATTCTTAATCACAAATAATTTGAGCATTCCTCAACTGCGTTGAGTATCATGGGCATCATGTGGTGTTATAACTACACCTTGGTAGCCTTCTAATATCACAACTGAAAGTTACACTTCCCTTTCACCTAGATCTCCATTGGGTCTCCACTGGATCTGACATGCATGCAGTTAATAATAGTAAAAACATCAGTTGCATGTGATATCACTACATGTGAATTAATTAATATTTAATTCACTTGATCTCTCATTAGTGTATCTGCAGTTACAACTAGCACAACTGATTTTAACTCACTTAATTGAGTTAAACTCATTTACAACTTGCATTAACTAATGCACCACTGCACTTCCAACTCTGTTACAACTTCGAATCACTCAGTTGAAACTAAGTCCACTTGCATGTCCCACCAACCAACCTCTTAACTCGAAATTCCTATAGTTAACTAATTTTCCACTTCAGTTAACTATTTCCAAGTGCTCATTGAGAATATATTATTGTTTATTTTCCAACTATTATTAAGAGATAATAATAATCGACATGCATTCTATAAATAGACATGTGATCTATAAATAGACTTCGCACATGCATCTATAAATGAAATTTTCTCACCATCTATAAATATACCTCCACCTAAAAATAGCATGTGTGGGCCCCACCTAGTGTAGGTGCTTAATTTTCACTAGGATCAAGGATGTTGCTTCTAGATGCCAATTTCACTGTTTCTTGTTGCAAACTTCAACACTTAGTTGCAAGGAATTTAAGACATGTCAGGTGTTATGGCATGTCAAGATCTAAACTATGTTGCTTAGTTGTTTTACGACCACAGTTGGATGTGATGAGCCTTGTCTTGGTAACTTGTTAAGTGGGATCAATTGAGATTGGACATGAGTAGTCTAAGATGAGTTACATGTAGTTCTTAGGTGAAAAAGGCATATGTTGAATTTCCACGACACATGATAATTTGGGTTTGGTCTTAGAATATTTGTTGTAAACACACTCAAGTGCCACAACACATCAACTTTGCACAATGAAATATACACACATCAGGGAATCAATTAGTGCACATGAAAATTTTTAACTTTTTCAAACCTTTATTCATTAAATTAAAAACTATAATAGAATAGTTTGGAGCTCTCGTGCCAGGGATGATGGCCCTTTACAATCACAATGATACGAGGAATACAACTAGGGATTCATGTTATTCCTTTGACAACCAATATACCTTGAACAAGACAACACTTGACCCAATTTTTGATGGTGGACACACATATCCCTTTCATTCCACATGTCTTGAACACATCTGGCAGGTCCTTTTTCCTCCCATTATGCAACTCCTCAATCTGCCTCTATCAATGAACTCAACTCCTTTATGTTACTGAACTCAGCTAAAAAAAAATTTCCCTCTATCTACCTCTTTTTTCCTTTAAGGTCTGTAACACTTAAGGTTTTCAACCAATTGTTCACAACTCTAGTGTGAACAACTCTTTGGTCTACCCACTTTTTCCATACTACTGCTCCAAGGTGAAAAGTCTAGGGATATGGAGGTTTCCCTTCTTCTCAATGACGCAATCCTCTACAATATAGTGAAATAGGGTTAGCTGGCTAGCCCACTTTACTGCTACTTTATTCATTCAAAATTTTCATGCCCTTAGGCCCAATACACCTACCCTTATACCAGTCTTGTTTTTCTTCACAAGTACATGACTTAGAGCTCTTCATTGATAGTCACCTAACAACCGTCCAATTATACTTGGACTGCCATCAATTTTCCCAACCATAGTAAATTTTTTTACTGATCTAGTGCCCACAACACTACCCTCATTTAGGGATCTCCAAATATGCCACCTAATAGTGATTTGAGTCCTCTCAAAATCACTATTCTTGTGTACCAATTTCTTTGTTGTCCAATTTGTGAACAAATATGAACTACTCATCATATCATCCTTCTAAAAATTTGCATATGACTGAACTAGGGTCAAAAATCATCCATTAACAGTCCATTGACTAACTATTTATAGGATGCTTCAGATCTTTGTCCAAAACTCTATGGACAATCCAACAAAATAAAATCCTCTTCATGTCAATCCATTCCTCATATGGCACATTTCTTCTGCTTCATCTTCTGCTCAGGTTCCACCTTCCTTTGGATTTTCTATCTCCGCACATACTTCTGCAAACCATATTCCAAATCTGAGGTATATATTGCAGAGATAAAACTCTCTCTAAGGGTCACAACCCCTCTTCTTTTATGAATATTTGTCACAATATTAATGGCATAAATTATGGATTGAACATATTATAAAGCCTCCCTAAATAGGGAATTATAATTCTATTCTAATTGCTTTAGAACAAACCATATCCACCCATAGAAAAAAAAGACAACTCTTTCCTCCATTAGAGACTCGACCTAGCTCATATGGATCCATATATTCTGGTCATTTGTTTGATTGAATCTTGACGTGAACTTTAGATCTTTATGGCCCTCAAACTACGATTACCTTAGTCAATATTACACTTGTGACTACTTCTATTTTGGCCCTAAATTCTAGTGCATACCCTCCTCCATTTGTGTTGGACTTTATCAGAGACCTTGCAACCTAGTAACCAACACAAGGTAGGGTCTCAACCCTCTCTACTATTCCAAAATTTGATGTGCACTTCACACAGAAGCACCACTGAAATCACATGCCCAAATTATCATGAGTCTCCTCTCTTGAGCTTTATCTACCCTAAGAGAACCAACAATATGCCATCCTACATCCTATATCGAACCCATTAAGGTATGTGACATTCTTGTCAACCCTCACATGATGATCTTACTCTTGGTGGATGATCATGGCCTCCCTTTAGCAACGCTTACTTAGCCCTCTAACTCATCCTACTTTAGGACTACATCTCTCCTAGCCTCCTTGATAAAATGAGCTCCTTCTCACTTGATGTTATTTCCTTCATACTAAGGCCTCCTTAAATAGATTTTCCTAGCTAGGCCTCTTAAGAATGCTCTAGAACTTATGAAGTTTATCTACTTATACCTTAGGAAATATTATTTTTCTGTTTAATTTTCTTTTAGATTTTAAAACTCATATCGAGTCCAAAGCCCCTTCTCTTGGGATTTTTTCCCACAAAAAATTTTGTGTTAAAACTCGCACAAACCCATCTCACTAGGCTTATGGAGTACCTCCCAAGCTACAAAATTAAACAACATAGTCTAGTTGTAGTAATCGTAACTAGGTCAAGCTCCTATAGTCCAGTGAGGACTTGGTTGGGTTCCCAAGTTGAAAATTAAGTAAGGGTAGTTGTGAGGGCATGATAACTTGTAATGGTTAGGGCATGCAAAGGAATGAAAAGGAATTCTAACACATGCTAGAAAATGTAAATGCATGTTGAGGAGTGTTAAGGAGTGTCGAGGCATCACAAGGGAGAACTAGGTCAAAATGCATGGAAATGAACAGATAAGAGTGTGTTCCAGGGAGTGTTAGTGAATTCAAGTGTGCCAAGGATGAAGTGTGTTAGAAAATGTTCATAATAGGATTTTTAAGAGGCTAGCCTATGATTGCGATAAGGGGATCAATAGAGCAGTTTTAAACAAAGGGAGACTTTGTGTTGGGAACACCACTATTTTTCCTCTATCTATTATTTTTATATGAAATGTGGCACACTTAGGCCAAATTCTCATGTTTTAAACTATTTTAGACAATTCTATATTGTACATTGTTGTGTATAATTTTTAGGGAACTCGGTTTGTGCCGACCTATATTTTGTGTGTCTTATGTATCTTGTGGTTCTTGCAAACTCTTAGTTAATGCTCTATTGTTTATATGAATTGGATATACATGTGAGATATTGCGTATGTAAGCTATGTTGCTTAGTTTTTTTATGACCATGGCTAGATGTGATCCTTGTCTTCGTAAGTTATTAAGTGGGAAAAGTTCAGCTTGGACATGATTGGCCTAAGATGAGGTATAGGAATTTCTTAGGAGAACAAGGCACAATCTACTTGTATTAGGTGAAATTGATCAAGTTGTTACGGCTGAAGCAAACCAATGTCACATGAACTGGAGTAGCTAAGGACTTGATTGGATTCCCAAGTCATGAAAAAAAGTAAGGCTATTTTTGAGGGCATGAGTGCCAAGGCATGCTAGGGAATGCTAACATATGCCAGATAGTTTGAAATCATTCCATATGCTAAGATGTGTCAAGTGCTAATGCATGCCAAGATATGCAATAGTGTTACAATACATGCCAGGGACTATTAAGGCAACAAAAAGGAGAAACAAGTTAAAATGCAAGGAAATGGACACATCATAGGGTTAATAAATCATCAATTTACATTTTCCAAGAGGTTCATGCTATGCACACCAACACTAGGTGGAAATGAGTGTCAAGTGCCAAGTGTTAGTGCATTCTAAGTGCCGAATCATCCTCTGTTACTTCTCTTCTACTTTCTAGTAACTGATCTCAAATAAATTTAATATTAAACCATGCCAAAGCATACCGAGGCATCTTAATGAATGCTAGACATGATAATGATCATGGCCTATTTAGGACTACATCTCTCTTCACCCCCTTGATAAAATGAGCTCCCTCTCACTTGATGTGTTTTCCTTCATCCTAAGGACTCAAATATTTTTTCCTAGACCTCTTAGGAACCCTCTAGAACTTACGGGTTTTATCCACTTAAACCTTAGGAAATATTAATTTCCATTTTTAATTTTATTTTAGATTTTAAACCCCGTCTTGGGTCCAAAATCCATTTTCTTAGCTTCGATTCCCACAAAGCCTTTTGTGACAAAACTCACACAAAGCCATCTTACTAGCCTTGTGGAGTACCTCCCAAGCTACACAATTCAACAACATAGTCTAGTTGTAGTAACTATAACTTGGTCAAGCTCTTGTATTCAAGTGAGGGCTTGGTTGGTTTCCCAAGTTGAAAATTAAGTAAGGGTAGTTTTGAGGGCATGATAGCTAGGGAGGGTTAGGGCATGAAAAGGAATAAAAAAGCATGCTAACACATGTCAGAAAATTTCAATGAATGCTGAAATAGAGTATTAGGGATTGTCGGGGCATATCAAGGAGTAAATAGATCAAAATTCATGGAAAGGAACAAATAAGAGTGTTTGTCAGGGAGTGTTAGAAAATTCAAGTGTGCTAAGGATGAAGTGTGTTAGGAGAAGTTTAGAATAGGATTTACAGGAGGCAAGCCTATGGTTGTTATAAGGGGCTCGACATAGCATTTTTAGACAAAGGGAGATCACTTTGTGCTAGGCACAACATTTTTTTGCCTTTAGTTATTATTTTTTTATATGAGATGTGGCACACTTTGGCTCCATGCTCATGTTTTAAAATATTCTAGATAATTTCATATTGTACATTGTTGTGTATAAGTTTTGGGGCACTTAGCTTGTGTCAACTTATATCTTGTGTGCCTTGTGAATCATGTGGTTATTGCAAACTCTCAATTAATGTTCTATTTTTTATATGAACTAAACATAAATCTAAAATATTGGGTGTGTAAGTTATGTTGCTTAGTTGTTTTATGGCCATGGCTAGATCATGTGATTCTTGTCTTGGTAAATAGTTAAGTGGGACAAGTCGAGCTTGGAAATTAGTGGAATAAGATGAGTTATAGGCAGTTCTTAGGTGAACAAGGCACAATCTACTTGTAGTAGGTGTAATTGGTCAGGTTGTTGCGGTTGAAGTGGGCCGATGTTTTCACATGAACTACAGTAGCCAAGGACTTGATTGGGTTCCCAAGTCATGAAAAAATGTAAAGGCTAGCTATGAGGACATGAGTGCCAAGGCATGCTAGGGAATGCTAATATGTTCCAGATAGTGTGAAGGCATGTCAAACATGATAAGATGTGCCAAGTGATAAGGCATGCCAAGATGTGCAAGGGTGTGTCAATGCATGTCAGGGGTTTTCAAGGCAACAAAAGGGAGAAAAGAGTTAAAATACAAGGAAATGAACACATAAGAGGGTTAATAAGTCATTAATTTACCTTTTCTAAGAGGGGCATTCTAGGCACACCAACACTAGGTGCTAATAGGTGCCAAGTGAAAAGTCTTAGTGCATTCTAAGTTCCAATTCTTCCTTTGTTTCTTCTCGTCTACTTTCCAAAAATTGATCTCAAATAAATTTAATATTAAACCATGCCAAATCATACCAAGGCATCTCAACGTGTTCCATACATGCTAAGACTTTCCAAGCACCAACACGTGCCAAGCGCCAATATGTGTCAAAGGGTGTTATGCATGCTATGAAGTGGAATGACATGTTGAAGAGTGCTAATGCATGTTGAGAAGTGTTAAGGAGTACTAGGACAAAACATTAAGGGAGCACTAGGTAAAAATTCATGGAAGTTAATGAATATGAGGATCATGTGCCAGGGACTACTGTTAATGAGTGCTAGTTGTCATGCCAAGGAGGGAGTGACAAGGTATTCTAAGCATTGGTAAGGCATGCTAGGGAATATCAAGGCATGTAAAGAAGTGCCAAAGTTTTCTAGGGAGTTCCAGGGTGTGCTAATTATATGTGCCAAATAGTACCAAGATATACCAATACATGTCAGGTACTAAGGATGTGTAAGGTGTCAGGGTATGTCAATATGTGTCAAGAAGTGTCAAGGTAACAAAAGTAAGAACCAAGCTAAAATTTAGTAAATGAACACATAAGAGGGTAAATAAGTCAATAATTTATCTTTTTCAAAAGGGGTATACTAGTCACACTAATAATAGGTCCCAATACATGTCAAGTGGCATTGTGTGCCAAGTGCTAATGTATGTCAATGCATTCAACCAAGGTGTTCCAGCGCATGGTAGGGACTACATGCTAGGAGATTTCCATGTTGTGCTAGCGCATGCCACCATGTGCTTGGGCATCAATTTCATTACAAGATGTTCTAGGTACAAAGATGTTCCAAGACATGCGAGGTGCTAAGAAATGTTAGTGTGTGAAAAAGAATTAATTTAAGGTGTGCCTAAATTTTTGAGGAGAGTTGGGTATTTATCATTAATAGAATTGTCAGAGCTTGATTATGTATTAAATAATATATTTCCTACACACACTAGTGGAACTTTATCTAAAGGAAATTTGATAGACAATAAACTTAATACATATGAATCATGTGTTGACTCATAGGAAAACTCTATTTGACTAGTGATTACTTGAGGGAAATGATACACACTAATTACTTCTTAAAAATTTGACTATTTTTAACCACTATGGCCTTGGAAATATCATAAAAAATACTAAAAAATAATGGCCTTAAATTTTTGCCTTTTGAAAAAATATATATTAACAGGCATATAGCGTCATCAAAAAGTCATTGGAATTATCAATGGTGACGAACATTTTTTGACTGTCACCAAAAGTAAGAAAAAGAGCAATAGTGAGGGTTATTAAAAGTCCGTCACTAGAAGTGTCACCAAAGAGAGAATTAGTGATGGGCCTTTAATGACCCTCACCAAAAGTGTCATTGAAAATGGCTTTGGTGATGAACCTTAAAGGACCATCACTATATACACTTACAATGACACTTTTTTAATGACCGTCACCATATGTGACATTGGTGATGGACCTTAAAGGTCCATCACAAGCATGACCCTCACCAATTTCCTTTTTTCTTGTAGTGTACCAAAGGGGGAGAAAAAGCCAAATTATTTTGGTCTGAATATCAACATAAGGTGTTCCTAGATTTGAAGCATCACCTCTGTTCTGCATCAGTGCTCACACTACCAGACTTGTAGCAACCATTTGAGATCAAGACAGATACCTTTGACTATGCTATTTGGGCATTTCTTATTCAGCAGTGACATCCAGTGGCATATCATAGTGAGACACTTTCAGAAACAGTCTAGAAGTATTCCACCTATGAAAAAGAGATGTATTCCATAGTGGAGGCTTGCTGAAAATGGAAGCATTACGTTTTGGGGAAGGAAACGGTCATCCACACATATCAGTGACATCCAGTGGCATATCGTAGTGAGACACTTTCAGACATGGTCTAGAAGTATTCCACCTATGAAAAAGAGATGTATTCCATAGTGGAGGCTTGCCGACAATGGAAGCATTACATTTTGGGGAGGAAAACGGTCATCCACACAAATCACTGACCCTTTTAGTTCATACAGACATAAGGGAATTTGCAAAACAATCGTCCACATACCTACAACAGTTTCATTTAAATATCAAGTACAATAAGGGAAGCAATAATGTTGCATATTTCCTCAACCAACCGCTGATCGTGGCACTAACCACTGTGCTCAACTCTTGTGAGCACGAGACTTCAGGTTGGATGCATCTCTACAAAAGCAACCCAGAATTTGGCAGTACATATCGGATGCTCCTCAAAGGTAAGAAAGTTATATATTTTCACTTCCAAGATGCATTGTTGTGCCACCTAGGATACCTCTATGTTCCTTCAAGCAAGCATGCCAATATGATTTGGGAAGCATACTACAATCGAGTCGCTGGAAAATTTGGGGTTGAGAAAATAGTGGTAATACTGTAGAAGTATTCCTGCACTGCCTGCACCGTCACCAAACTGACCATTAAGAAGAAAGGCCTATATACTCCACTTCCTACACCTATTCAACCTTGGTAATCCATCTCCATGGATTTGTAATATTCCCAATTAGCCTCAAGCTAATTGGAATATTAAATTTTGCTTTACTTTTATGTTCATGAATAAATGTTTAAAGGAGGAACATAAAAACTCCTAAAATCAGTGACTAAATCAATGCCCCATGTGAACAAGGCTAAATATGGGCTACTTTAATAAAACACCCTTATGTGTGAAAGGGATTGAGACATTTGACTGGGTCAATTGGACCAAATCAACAGCACTTTCTAGAGAGGATGAACCTCATGCATGCACAACGCAGTCATAGTTGGAGGTGGCACATGTGAAAGGAGCTAAATCATTGAGATGGTTTAGGGTTTGGCAAGATCTCTATCTCATAAAAGGAAGAGGAGGGCAACATGAGAAGGGTAGTTGATGACCATATTATTTCTGAAGAAATTTTTTTTTTAATACATTTTTTATTCTCTTGGCTGTTTAGTAGAGAATACTGTTGTTTAGCACAAGGATCTCCTGTCTAGGAATCACTCTCTTTCCTTGAGGAGCTCTTGGAAGAGACTTGCATTTCTAGTCCACTATCAGGCTTAAGGCCAAGCTTCTTCTTCCAACTACAATGCAGATCATGTTGAGGGTTTGGTTGTATTTTTAAGCTGCAGCAAGTGGAGGCTAGATCGATTCAGATCTAAGCCATTCAATTCCTCTTTTCAGTGGGAAAGCCTTCTATTCCCCTAGAAAGAGAGTATTGGATGATTGGAGCACAGTTTCAGATCTTGGCTTGAGGCCAAACCATGTTCTAGAGCCTACAATGCAATTAATATTCCTAGACTATGTTATTTGCAAGAGGAAAAGTTGTAGGGTATTTTGGCACATTTTGGAGGAAAGATCTCTAGTGTTGGGAATCTACCGTTCACTGTGGTGATCTATGGATTACAGATCTAATCAATGATATATTCATATCTGATATTCATATTGTTTTATTTTCTTCAAAATTTCTAAATCATTTTGCAGATCTGCTGCTTTAGATCTTAGATCTACTCCATGTACTTCACTTTTTGCTAAAAACCCTAAGGGGCATTTGAAGAGGAGACTCTATAGTGTATAGATATGAAATAGATTTATCTTTTTATACACAGATCTGATCTAGATCTGAAGTGTAATATACAGCTCTTTTCAGCTAATAAAATAACACTGTCAAGATTATACAATCATATCATATGGTTGCAGCCCCTTATTTTGAGCATTTCTCCATGTAAAGTCTTCTATTTTCTATTCTATGACTCACGAGCTTCAATATAATTCTAATTTTCTGATGTATATGACATTATTGAGCCTCCATATTGGCCTCCTGTAGCTACCTTGCTGAACTACGTTGTTTTCTGAGCAGTATTGTCATATGTTGTTGCAGTCCCATTCTTGGGCATTTTCTAGCCATACTAGGTGTGGGAGACTTGTTTACCTCACCTAGAATTATTTGTTTCTGATCTCCTATTGAATTTAGATGTTAGATTTCTAGAGCTAATGGATTCAAGGGTTGATTTTCATTGTTGTAGCATCCATTTTTGAAAAATGCATTTTTCAGACATGCATTACTGACAGTCCCAATTTGGGGATATTACAGTGGTATCCGAGCATCATCTTGGCACAACCTGTGCTTTCTTAAGAATCCAATATGCCTTCCATAGAATAAGAGCCTCTTACTGACAGAGAGAAGAGCAATCTAAGAAGAAGACAGAAGAATTATGATTACACTAAAGACACAGAAGAAAAGGGTAAAACCCCTTTATCTGGAAGAATGAAAGGGAAAGAGTTTTCAAAAAATCTGTTCCAAAATTTGCATGAGCTTAAGAATGAAATCAAGGGAATGAGGAAAGAAAGAAATTTATATCCCTTGAAGATATTTTCACATGAAGGAAGCCCTAGTTCTTCATACTCTGTGTGTGAGCATTCAACCACACAATTTGATCTGACACGTTGTAGCATGCCTACATTCCTAGCAAGAGAAGAATCAAAATGAGAGACACCAAAAAAGGAGGCTCTTGGTGATTATCTCCAAGAATATGAATCTCAGTCTAAAATATTCAAAGAGCATCTAAGCTTCCCAGATTTTTGTCAACTCAAATAAGAAAGAAGATCCAGCATATACAAGAGAAAAAGAGGGTGCATGCAACCCACTTTGGGTAGGACTTTTCTACCTACATTTTATGGATCACCTGAGAGCTCAGCCAAGTCTTGGGTAAAGAAGCTTGACACATATTTCCAGCTGCATCAACTTTTATAAGAAGAAGCCATAAAAGTAGCAGCACTGCACCTCCAAGGTAAAGCTTATGCCTGGTGGTTATTTGAGTCTTCTTCATTGAAAAATGTAAACATCTCTACGTATGAAAAGTTCACTAGGAGGTTAGTGAAAATATTTGATTCTATGCCATATGAAATTTATTGGGGTAAAAAAACTAAGCCCAAGAAATCAGAACCTTTGCATGAGATGGGATGATCCATAAAGATAACTCCATTTCAGAACATTGTTGAAGGGGTTAAAGATATGCTACTTGATTTGCCAAGGGCAAATGCCCCACTTTAGCAAGAGAATTATTCTCAAGAAGAAGACATGAGTGTTCCTTTTTCAATGAGAGATAAAGAGAAAGGATCTCTTATTGATGAGGCATACTCCATTGATGGGGGGAAGAAAGAAGAAGAGCTGAAAGGTTCTCCAACGCTGTGACAGTAGGAGGAGATATATTTTTATTGAGAGATGGAGATGAAGCCATTGCTTCCACTAAGAGGAATATTGTATCTTTGAAAGAAGGCCCCAAGGATCATATACATGAAGATGATGAGCATCATGTGTCTATGATGATAGACAATGAGACAAAACAATGGAGGGAATGTGTTCCATTATTGCATCCAATTTTGGGAACACACACTATGATAGATCAATCCTTTATGATCAAGACTCTTGACACCAAGGAGATGATGGGTGTTCATGAGTTGAATGCCTCTAAAAGGAGCACCTTAGACTGTGAGTTCTTGTAGAAGGTGGGTGATGAAGAAGAAGATGGGGAAGTTGCTCCAATGCCCCCTTATCATGAGACTTCCACACAAAAATCAGAGATGGAATTGCATAAAGGAAGCAGTCTTAAAATGTTCCCATCTATTATTCATATGGGAATGAGCCATGAGACATCATTATCTTGTGGTATACCACCGAGAAGACCACCTTATTCAGATTTGGTGAAGGATGTTTCATGCATTGATGCTCCTTTCATAGGTCCAAGGAGGAAGGGAGCACTAGAAGACCATACTACAATGCTAAGAGTATGGGGAAGGTACAACAAGAGGGAAAGTATTTTTCCCTTAACATCATTATACATTCTCTCATCTCATACTGCACTGAGAAAAGATGTTGCAAGAATGAAGGATGACACTGTAATGTCCCAATTTTTGCAGCTAAATGGGAATAGTGCATTTTAATTTCAGTTTTCTTTGTTCATGAATAAATGTATGTGAAGGAGGTTTATTAAACTCCTAATTTGAGAATAAATATATGCCCAATGTGAAAGGGGAAAAATCTGGGCTATTATATTAAACACCCCTAAGTGTGAAAAGGGGAAATTCATTTGCATGGGTCAACTTGGCACCACCTACAACGCAGTTTGGAGGGAAGCTTATCCATCAAGCACAATGTACTTCTAGAAGAGGATCACATGTGTGAAAGGGGATAAGTTGAAGAAGATGGTTTAGGTTTTTGGCAAGCCCTCATGTTATAAATAGAAGGAGAGGCAACAAGTAAAGGTTGTTGAAGAATTTTGAGAAGTTGCTGCAGCAACTCAAGTCTCTTGGTTGTTTAGCCTAAGGGAAGAGGATTTCTTGTTTAGGAATCCTCTCTCCTTCCATGGAGTATCTCTTTACAGGATATTGTGATGTATCTCTCCACTATCTAGCATTATGGCCAAGCTACATCTCTATAGTAGCATTGGTCCTGTTGAGGGTTTTGCAGCTGTTTGTGAGTTGCAGCAAGTGGGGGAACTAGATCTACAAGATCTAGTTGTTTAGAGGAGATTTCTCTCAGGGAGGGTGTCTTGTGACCACTCGGAAGAGGATCTCACTCTCATTTTTATTTCAGATCTGTAATCTTCATTTGTTGTATCAATTCATTCTAGCTACTGCGCAGTCCCTCTCATGAAATGCGTTATTTCTCATGTACTTCTTCTCTATTGTCTAGATCTTTCTTTGTACTAGCTTTCTGGTGATTGAGGCTTGCCTCTCACTTTGAAAATTTGTAAAGTAGCTTGTTGATATAATCATGTTCAGATATGATATTTAATGTAGTGAAATCCATCTTCATAAATCTCTTAATTTTCTGCAGTTCAGTGTATTAAAATCTAGATCTACATCTTCTTGTACAATATTTTGGTAAAACCCCAAGGGGATCTTGTTAAGAAGACTGAGTAGTTTCTAGATCTGGTATGGATCTGATGTTTCAGATATTTATCAGTTTTAGATCTGATGTTTAACCTACAGCAGCTGAAGCTCCTCATACAAAACTTTGTCAAGTCTTTATGCAACTTTTCCATGTGTTTCAGCTATAATTTATGAAGGATTCTTGCTTTTGCTTCAAGTAAAACTTAATGCTTCTCTAAGAGAACTTCATTATGGATCTGATTTCTTGCTGCCATACTGTAATATGGGTCTGATGACTGATTTCCAGTGACTCCAAGCAGAAAATGCGCAATTCCAGAAGGAGGATTTCTCTATTAACCAACTCTCTCCTTTAGTTGATTTCCAGCTAGTGTTGTTTGTGGGAGATCTTTTTAAGCCCTCTAAACTCATTTATTTTTTCTAAAACTCTACATGGAGGTCCCACACATCCTAAAATAAGGGAACCCAGCCATATCCTACGTTATTTTAACACTAACTTGCTTATACAACGTCCTCCTTGAGCCCATTGCAGATTTTCCTGAGAGTGGAATTTCCCGCTTCTCACTTGTTTAGTTTTTGCTTCTCTTTGGATCCATTCTTTAGATCTATAGATCTAAGATTCCCAAGGGAAGAAAAATATAAGAGGATTTTTTCATTCCCACACTTGTTGCGTTTCATTAGTCTTCTATAGACAGAGTCTGGAACGCGCCAGGAAGCCTCTGGTTTTCATCCTCTCCTTAGAGATGATATAACTAGTAAATTCCCTTTTAGTATATCTCTCATTTAGAAGTAGTTGGTGTGTTTTCCATGCTTCTATGATTCCATAGAGGAATATCTCAAGATATTCCCTCCTGAGCCTATTTTTCCCATTTGGGACATTACAGTGGTATCGGAGCATGATCTCTGGCACAACTTGTGAGATCAAGCTACTAGTGAATCAAAGAGCAGAAGAAGAGATCAGTTGATGCAGAAGATGAGATTATCCTCATCATTTTTCAGATCTAAGAAGAGCCTCTCCCAAGAGGTAAATCAGAAGAGAGAAAGAAGAAGCACCGATACTCTTAGAGGGTTTCGAGAAGAAGCAAGTTGCAATAAGAGCTGCATGAGATTTCAAGAAGAAGAAGGAAGCCCTAGCACTTCCTATCAGCAAATTAGAAGACCGGAGGATCCTAGATCTCCTTATAGATCCACTATGCCCACTTTCTTTGAAGAAGGTGAGGGGTATAACAATGAAGAAAAGAGATGCAAAGAAGCTCCTAAAGGGTTTCAGGATGAAGAGGAAGAATCATACACTTCCTGTTATCACAAGGCAGAGAGAAAGATTGAAGAAGAGATCTCACTGCTTCTTTTCAAGCATTGAAGAATATTGAAGAAAATCTCAAGGAGTTTGAAGAGGAGAGGAAAAGAAGAGCTACAAAGGGACATCTCCCAAGGAAACAAAGGAGAATGTTAAATCTTGTCACTTTGGGCAAGAGATCTTCATTTTCACTATCTACTGCTAAGGAGCTTGAATCTAGAGAAGAGGCACTTGCATCTTTGCAAGGTAGTCTTGAGTTCTTATCAGATGGGGTCCCATGCATGAATCAAGAGATGCATGAGGAGGAGGAGAAAGATTCCAGCGCTGGTATACTTGAAGAAAGGAGGCCATCATTCTTACCAATAGTTGGAGGCATCATTGATCCAGATGGAGGAACTCTTGTGTTCTGTCAAGAGGTTCCCACATATCAGTTGATCCATGGTATGCATGAGATTTCAGCACATATTATTCCAAGACCTATGCATAGCCAAGGGTTAGAACAAAGTGTTGATTTGGAGCAAAGACATGTCACAGCGCAGAGGACCCTTGATCTAATCAAGGATGAGACTGGAAGCTATCCCTATGCATCATTGTTGAGCTGCATTAAATCTCTTGGATTGATATGTAGGATCTCAAGAAAGGGGATTGGTACTATCCTATGTTCAATGGTTGATTGTGAGATCAACAATGACATTTTCTTTGAGACAATGCATGCATCACTTTGCAGATCTATAGCGCTATCACTTAGTGGTTGTGACAATGAGGCTTCATCATTCTTGGAGCTTGTTGAAGGTATTGCTGCAGATCCAAAGCTTCACTGGTTTTGGAGGATCATACATGAGAGGAAGGTCTCATTAATAGATCTCAACAAAGATGCATTTCAGTATTTCATGAGATGCAAAGTTCTTCAGTGGGTTCAAGGAGATGGTATTCTACAAAAGGAGAATGCCATGATTTTGCAACATATCACTCAACTTCCATATTTGAGTGAGTGGATGAGGATGGTGAGCAAGGGGTCATATGATCACTTGCAGACATATTTGGACTAGCAAGCTTGGTTACGATGGTTTCCTTTGGGAGACTCCTATCACTCTCCAAAGGTACCTATTTTTCTGACCTATGCCTTGAAGAATGGTCATGAGATGAATAAGGAGGCATGGAAACGCTGGTTGCTTGGGGGTGAGCATGTTCTCTACCCAAAGATTCTCATTCTCTTATCTCATGCTTGGTACATCATTAGTAGATCATATGAAGAGGAAGCATGGATGATGTGGTTGTTAGATGGGAATTTTGACATCACATGCTAGATCTTATGTCCATGTATTCACCTATGCTTGAAGTATGTCTCATATGTCCACATGCATCTCTGTTGGAGGTATATTTCATGCATGAACTTTGGCTTGGGAGGAGAGATGACTCCCACATGATGTGGTATGAGGGAGCTTGCTTGTACTATGTTGATGAGACATTTTACATGTTCATCATTGTGTTGTTGCTCCAAGATCCACATGTTGATGAGGCAAGAAGGCTGCAAAGTCCTTGTTGCTATGGATGCTTTTGGGTGAGTGTGGTTGCTATCCAATAGCTCATTATTTTCTGAATCATGCCTTGGATTTCAATGTTATGCTGCAGCAAGAGAAGGCATGTACAATTTTATTTCACTTGAGAAGGTATGGCCACCACATGACATCTCCTATGTCTATGTGTTTTGCATGATGAGAAATTTGGCATGATCATCTCAAGATGTGCATTGATGATGGTCCTTTGTATTGGGTTGATGTGACATATCATATGTCCATTAGCATGGTTTGGTTTCATGATGCACAGGAGGAGGGAAGAGGGCAGCAAGATCACTTGTTTCTTTGGTGCTTTGAATGAGTATGGTGACCACCCCATGGCTCATAATTTTCTGATTCATGCCTTATGTACCAAAGAAAAGTTGCAGCAAAGAAAGGAATACACATCATCTTTTGAGAAGCATGGCTTGTCCATCTTACATGGAGGAGATGGAGGATGGCAGCAAAAAGCCTTGCAATGGTGGTTGATTTTGGGAAAATATGGTTTGACATATTTTTTTTAACCATACTACTCCTTTCCTTCTTCTTTGCATAACGCTGAAATGATGGAGTTTGAATCCAACAAGGCCAACAGGGCTAAGAATGGAGGCATAGCAATGCTTATTCAAGTTCACAAACATGGGATGGAGGAATGTTCTACATGATGAAGATTTTTCTTTATGGGAGGAGCTACCTTGCTTTATGTCTCTCATGTATTTGTGATGGTGTTGGACATCATGTATTTTTCATCTTGTGCTTCATGGTAAGAAGAGGACATCTAACCTCACAGTTGGAGGTCATCTCATGCATTGGTAGAAGGCAAAGTTGGAACCAAACATAGATAACCTATTGCAAAAAATGGAGGAAGCCTTCCTTATGTGGATGCCATTTGGAGGGAATGGATGGTTTGCATCTACAATAAGAGTTTCTTGAGGGCAAGCAACATTTTTCCGGGGGAGACTGTAATGTCCCAATTTTTGCAGCTAAATGGAAACATTGCATTTTAATTTCAGTTTGCTTTGTTCATGAATAAAAGTATGTGAAGGAGGTTTATTAAACTCCTAATTTGAGAATAAATACATGCCTGATGTGAAAGGGGACAAATCTGGGCTATTATATTAAACACCAGTAAGTGTGAAAAGGGGAAATTCATTTGCATGGGTCAACTTGGCCCCACCTACAGCGCAGTTTGGAGGGAAGCTTATCCATCAAGCACAACGTACTTCTAGAAGAGGATCACATGTGTGAAAGGGGATAAGTTGAAGAAGATGGTTAAGGGTTTTGGCAAGCCCTCATGTTATAAATAGAAGAAGAGGTAGCAAGTAAAGGTTTTTGGAGAATTTTGAGAAGTTACTGTAGCAACTCAAGTCTCTTGGCTGTTTAGCCTTAGGGAAGAGGATTTCCTATTTAGGAATCCTCTCTCCTTCCATGGAGTAGCTCTTTGGAGGAGATTGTGATGCATCTCTCCACTATCCAAAATTATGGCCAAGCTACATCTCTATAGCAGCACTGGTCCTATTGAGAGTTTTGCAGCTGTTTGTGAGTTGCAGCAAGTGGGGGAACTAGATCTACAAGATCTAGTTGTTTAGAGGAGATTTCTCTCAGGGAGGGTGTCTTGTGACCACCCGGAAGAGGATCTCACTCTCATTTTTATTTTAGATTTTTAATCTTCATTTGTTTTATCAGTTCATTCCAGCTACTGCGCAGTCCCTCTCATGAACTGCGTTATTTCTCATGTACTGCTTCTCTATTGTCTAGATGTTTCTTTGTACTAGCTTTCTGGTGATTGAGGCTTGCCTCTCACTTTGAAGATTTTCAAAGTAGCTTGCTGATATAATCATGTTCAGATATGATATTTAATTTAATGAAAGCCATATTCAGAAATCTCTAAATTTTCTGCAATTTAGTGTATTAAAAGTTAGATCTACATCTTGTTGTACAATATTTTGATAAAACTCCAAGGGGATCTTGTTAAGAAGGCTGAGTAGTTTCCAGATCTGGAATGGATCTGATGTTTCAGATATTTATCATTTGTAGATCTGATTTTTAACCTACATAAGCTGAAGCTCCTCATACAAGACGTTGTCAAGTCTTTATGCATCTTTTCCATGTGTTTCAACAATAATTTCTGAAGGATTCTTTCTCTTGCTTCAAGTAAAACTTAATGCTTCTCTAAGAGAACTTCATTATGGATCTGATTTCTTGCTGCCATACTATAATATGGGTCTGATGACTAATTTCTAGTGACTCCCAGTAGAAACTACGTAATTCCAGAAGGAGGGTTTCTCTATTAACCAGCTCTCTCCTTTAGCTGATTTCCAGCTAGTGTTTTTTGTGGGAGATCTGTTTGAGCCCTCTAAACTCATTTCCTTTTGCTGAAACTCTGCATGGAGATCCCAAACATCATAAAATAAGGGAAAAAAGCCCTAATATATGTTATTTTAACACTGGATTTCTTATACAGTGTCCTCCTTGAGCCCATTACAGATTTTCCTTAGAGTGGAATTTCCCACTTCTCACTTGTTTAGTTTTTGCTTCTCTTTGGATCCATTCTTTAGATATATAGATCTAAGGTTACCAAGGGAAACAAAATATAAGAGGATTTTTTCATTCCCACACTTTTTGTGTTTCATCAGTCTTCTATAGACAAAGTCTGGAACGGGCCAGGAAGCCTCTGGTTTTCATCCTCTCCTTAGAGGTGATATAACCAGTAAATTCCCTACTAGTATATCTCTGGTTTAGAAGTAGCTAGTGTGTTTTCCATGCTGCTGTGATTCCATAGAGGAATATCTCAAGATATTCCCTCCTGAGCCTATTTTTCCCATTTGGGACATTACAGACACCATCATGAAGCAAGGAAGGCAATCCTTGAATCAGAAGACAAACTTGTTTGGAGGATCCTCTTCCATACATGATGAGAAATAGTGGTCGCACATGCATACTTTGGAAAAACCAAGGAGGTTTTGGATAGATGATAGCCTTCCATGGGAGACTAACTTGCAAGAACTTCCATTTCTTTTTAAGCATGTGCATGTGCAAGGAAGGCAACAAGGAAGGAATGACAACCTTCTACCTTATACCTTTGGCATGAGAGATGTCAAGGAGGAGAAAAATGGGAGGCTTGGCTTTCCTATATACAACTTTGACATGGGAAATGTCAAGGAGAAGAACAACAACATGGAAGACACTTCAGATGACACATTATCAATGCTGTCATTGTTGGGCACATTAGATCCATATTGGAAATCCCAACTGCTGGTGGAATATTCCAAGGATCTTCACACTTGCATGATTCTAGATGACTCTACTACATGATGGAAGTTATTCAATCCTAGATGGAGTCATCTATAACCATGGTAGGATATTCTTGTCTAGAGCCTCCAAGCTCAAGGAGAAGTTACTACAAAGGGCTTATGAGGAGTTCTATTCCAGCCATACATATTCTATGAAGCTCAACAACATCATCTTGAGGAGCTACCATTGGGATGGCTTTGAAAAAGAACTATATCAGCATTGTTAAAGATGCATGAACCTTGTGGAGTTGGAGTAGCAACAAGACTCTATGATAGAGTTATTTCAACCACCTCCACCTACCTTGGAAGGAGGATAAAGATCCATACACCACTCCACTTGTATAAGGAGAACTTTGGGTGAAGAACATATATATGTAAAACATGTTTCATTTTTTGTTTGTATGCATTCTTTCACTATTTTTATGTATGCCATGACTCTAAGGAGGAGTGATACATCTTGTAGATATCATGGCAAACAATGGGCCACAAAATTTTTTGAACTTGGTCACTCCCTTGGAAGAAGAAGGGAGATTTTTCAACATGATGGGTGCTTCCCTAAGGCACCAAATATATCTCACACCTTCAGCTATGGTGAGATGGTATGGGCAGAAAGTAAGTGGTGGGAAAACCACTTACCACATCTTGAGTTGATGCAAGCAGGGGATGCTCTGTGCTGGTTCCACGTGTGGGACTATGATCCACCTCCATATGCACAAATTTTTGTTTGTTTGTACATTGTTTTGATCCCCTATATTGATGATGTACTTGTACTTTTTATGGGGATGTATGGAGGAAGGAGGGAAGGCATGCATGTGCCCTATGGGATGAATACACTCCTTATACTTTATGCCTTCTATTTCAGGGAGGGAATTGGGCAAACCACGTTTGTTTCATGTGATTTATTGTTTCCTTATGGGATGATTTTTTTGCATCTCATGAGAACCTTGGTGGAACAAGTCATGGATGGATGGATTGGTGATCACTTAGCTCATGAGAGAAGCTTACCATTTTATTGTGTCACCAATGGAGGAGGAAAGAAGTTGCCGCACTCACCTTATTGGTTGCTTGAGGACAAGCAACATTTTGGAGGGGAGGACTGTAATATTCCCATTTAGCCTCAAGCTAATTGGAATATTAAATTTTTCTTTAATTTTCTGTTCATGAATAAATGTATAAAGGAGGAACATAAAAACTCCTAAAATCAGTGAATAAATCAATGCCCCATGTGAACAAGGCTAAATCTGTGCTACTTTAATAAAACACCCTTATGTGTGAAAGGGATTGAGACATTTGATTGGGTCAACTGGACCAAATCAACAATGTTGTCTAGACAGGATGAACCTCATGCATGCACAACAAAGTCATAGTTGGAGGTGGCACATGTGAAAGGAGCTAAATCATTGAGATGGTTTAGGGTTTGGCAAGATCTCTATCTTATAAAAGGAAGAGGAGGGCAGCATGAGAATGGTTGTTGATGACCATATTATTTCTGAAGAATTTTTCTGTTTAGAAATTTCTCATTCTCTTGGATGTTTAACAGAGAATAGTGATTTTTAGCAAAAGGATCTCCTGTTTAGGAATCCTTCTCTTTCCTTGAGGAGCTCTTGGAAGAGACTTTCATTTCTTGTCCACTATCAGGTTTAAGGACAAGATTCTTCTTCCAACTACAACGTAGATCCTGTTGAGGGTTTGATTTTCTTTGTAAGCTACAACAAGTGGAGGCTAGATCTATTTAGATCTAATTCATTCTAGTGCCTCTTTTCAGTGGGAAAGCCTTATATTCCCCTGGAAAGAGAGTATTGGATGATTGGAGCACAGTTTCAGATCTTGGCTTGAGGCCAAACCATGTTCTAAAGCCTACAATGCAGTTAATCTTCCTATATTGCGTTATTTGCAAGAGGAAAAGTTGTAAGGTATTTTGGCACATTTTGGTGGAAAGATCTCTAGTGTTGGGAATCTGCCCTTCATTGTGGTGATCCGTGGATTACATATCTAATCCATTTTATATTCAAATATGATATGAATATTGTTGTATTTTCTTCAGAATTTCTAAATCATTCTACAGATCGATTGATTTAGATCTCAGATCTACTCCATGTACTTCACTTTTTGCTGAAAACCCCAAGGGGCATTTGAAGAGGAGACTCTATAGTGTACAGATCTTAAATAGATCTATCTTTTTGTACACATATTTGCTCTAGATTTGAAGTGTAATATATAGCTCTTTTCAGCTAATAAAATAACACTGTCAAGCTTATACAGTTATATCATATGGTTGCAACCCCTTATTTTGAGCATTTCTTCTTGTAAAGTCTTCTATTTTATGTTCTATGACTCATGGGCTTTAATATAATTCTAATTTGCTGATGTATATGACATTATTGGGCCTCCATATTGGCCTCTTGTAGCTACCTTTCTGAACTGCGTTATTTTCTAAGCAGTATTGTCATATATTGTTGTAGTCCCATTCTTGGGAATTTTCCAGCCATACTAGGTGTGGGAGACTTGTTTACCTCACTAAAATGATTTGTTTCTGATCTCCTCTTGGATTTAGATGTTATACTGCCAGAGCTAAGGGATCCAAGGGTTGATTTTGATTGTTGTAGCATCCATTTCTAAAAAATGAATTTTTCAGACATGCATTGCTGACAGTCCCAATTTGGGGATATTACAAGATTACATGTCAGGCCTTCCTTAAACCAAGCATGGGAATGACTGTGTTTTTGTGGTCGTCAACCTATTCTCCAAGATGGACATTATGGTGGCTTGCAAGAATAATATCACAGCAGAAGCCACTACTAAACTCTTCTTTGATCAAGTGTGGGTACACTTTGGGGTCCCATAGTCCATTATCTAAGATCAGGACAACATATTCCTCCTCAAATTTTTGTCAAGTCTCTAGTCGATGCTGGACACCAAACTTACCAATTCCACAAATTTGCACCCCCAAACTAATAGCCAAACATAGGTCGTGAACATGATGATTTTACACTTTCTATGCATGTACAAATTGAAGCATCCACTCATATGGGATGAAATCCTTCCCTATGTCCAAAACAACTGTAACCGGGATCTCCATAGTTCAATTGGCCACAAACCCTTTCAGGTGGGTTTGGGGTTCCAGGAACTATGTCCCATTGATGTGGCCATACCATTTACAGATACTCAGGTAGACTCGGCTCTTGTTCAATCCGAAGATGTTGAATATTTCAACAAGAAACAGTGAAGGAGGCATCCTAAAACATCATCCTTGATCCTAGTTGGAAAATAATCACCTAAACTAAGTGGGGCCCACACAGGCTATTTTTAGATGTATGTCTATTTTTAGACATGGTGAGCATATTCTATATGTAGCAGGAGGCTATTTGTATATGGTTGGTCAAATGTGAAAAATAGATGAGATTCTGTTTTTAGAATATTGGGCGAAGTCTATTTATAGATCACTGATCTAAAAATAGATGCATGTCAATTATTATTAGCTCTTAATAATAATCAAAATCTAAACAACAACTTATTCTCTTGGAGCACTTCAGTTCAGTGCACAGATGTGGCACAACAGCTGACAGAAGGAATTACACTATTCCTAAGGGTTTATTGGAGCTAATGCTTGGAGGAATCAGTTAGAACTCAAGTGGCAGAGTTATGACACAGTTGGAAGAAGTAGTTATGGAGTTGTATTCAGTTTAACTCAGTTAGACTCAGTTGAGCTAGTTGTATCTAATTTAATTGATTGATACACTAGTAAGAGTGGAGTGAATTAATTAGTTAATTAATTCACAAATAATAACTCACTAATCAACTGAACAATACATCAGTTAACTACAATGCATGGAAGTTTCAGTGGAGACCAGTGGAGAGATAGGTGAAAGGGCAAGATAGAATATCTGTTGTGACTATAGTGATGCATGAATTGCATCTACATATACATTGGAGTTTCCAATGATAATAACGTAGTCAATGAGAGTGGGATTACATCGAATTGGTCTTTGTAGTCAGCTTGGATTGCGCAGTGGAGGCAGGCTAGTAGGAGGCAAAGATCGGTGCATGGATTTGCAAGATTGGTCATGATTAGTGTATGACGATTATAATGTAGTAAGGGCTTGTGATAAGATTTGTATGCTTGTATGAGATTGTCATATGATCTCCATGTTACATAATATATATTTGGGGTTTTCAGCTTCAGGCTTTCCTGGTTAAAAAACTGTGTTATGTGTGATTGAGTATTTTTGTTTATGCTTCACATGTGTGTGCAATTAAATTTTCCACAAAATATTAACAAGTGGAATAGATTCAGTATCTTACATAAATTTAAATAGTGTGAGATCAGGTGGATCTAGGACATATGCATGCTTAGTGCATATAATTTCTACATGGTATCAGAGCATTGTTGATTGAAGATTGCAATTGTGAAGTGAGTTTGTGCTAGTGAACAATTCGAATTTGCTGCAGGAGTTTCTTGGTGCGACAATTGAGTATACATTGAAATGTCTTTCAATGGGTTGTGGTTGGAGTATTCACTCGAGGGAAACTCTAAATACATAGCCTAGAAGGAAAAGATGGAGGCGGTGCTTGAAGATAATGGCTTGAAGGAATTCATCTAGAGAGATGTTCCTAAGCCCATTTCGGCGGATGCTGCAGTACTTGACGCATGGAAAAAGAAAGTAGCAAGGGCGAGGAGGATTTTGTTGGAGGTGTGAGAGACCATATTATCTCAAGCCTTCATGGGAAAGCCACTCCATATGCTATGTGGAAGGTTTTGATAGATTTGTTCCAAAGCAGAAGCGACCAGAGGAATTTGGCGTTTAAAGACAAGACCAGAAAAATAAAAATGCAGAAGAATCTTTATAGATTTGAAGTAGATGGGATTTCTATGGAGCTTCCTACTATTGGGAAGTGAAAGAAAGACATGAAATTGAAGCTTGAGAGGGATCAGGATTTGCATTCAGGTAAGAGTGAACCTCGGGATGTTGAGCAGCCACAAGATGAGGATCATGGAGTGGGAGCAACCACTCATGCAGAGAAATTTTGGTGCCAGATGGGCAGAGGGAGTGCATGCAGCTATACCACTAGGTGAGATGTGGGGAAACATGCATGAGTAATCCCAAGAGGATATTTATGGGCAGGATTCATTGAGATGGTGTGGATCTCATGAATTGAACCTGGCTACGAGGTGCCCATAGAGCAGCAGTAGCATGATCAGTTGGATTGATGCAGGTAGATCAAAGTGGCAGTGTTGGATACTAGAGCGCGGTTCAGAGTTGACAACAAGTGCAGAGTGCATGGGTGCAGATTTCAACAGCGCAGTGGTTCCTGAAGACATGTGCAGTAATTAAGCAGAATTCGAAGACCTTGATGATAGATGCATTATACTGATTTAGTTTTTTGGAGCCTTTCAGTTTCGGAAGTGTTGCAGGGTAAATGCATGGAGTTGCATGTCGCATGCAAAGACAGTACTTTCTTATTGAGAGGGAGTGTTGAATATTGCAACAAGAAACAGTGAAGGAGGCATCCTAAAACATCATCCTTGATCCTAGTCGGAAAATAATCACCTAAACTAGGTGGGGCCCACACAGGATATTTTTAGGTGTATGTGTATTTTTAGACATGGTGAGCATATTCTATATGTAGCAGGAGGCTATTTGTAGATGGTTGGTCAAATTTGAAAAATAGATGAAATTCTGTTTTTAGAATATTGGGCGAAGTCTATTTATAGATCACTGATCTAAAAATAGATGCATGTCGATTATTATTAGCTCTTAATAATAATCAGACTCTAAACAACAACTTATTCTCTTGGAGCACTTTAGTTTAGTGCACAGATGTGGCACAGCAGCTGACAGAAGGAATTACAATATTCCTAAGGGTTTACTGGAGCGAATGCATGGAGGACTCAGTTAAAACTCAAGTGGCAGAGTTATGACACAGTTGGAAGAAGTAGTTATGGAGTTGTATTCAGTTTAACTCATTTAGACTCAGTTGAGCTAGTTGTATCTAATCTAACTGATTGATACACTAGTGAGAGTGGAGTGAATTAATTATTGAATTAATTCACAAATAATAACTCACTGATCAACTGAACAATACATCAGTTAACTATAGTGCAATGTAGTTTCAGTGGAGACCAGTGGAGAGATAGGTGAAAGGGCAAGATAGACTGTTTGTTGTGACTATAGTGATGCATGAATTACATCTACATATACATTGGAGTCTCCAATGATAATAACACAGTCAATGAGAGTGGGATTACATTGAATTGGTCTTTTTAATCAACTTGGATTGTGCAGTGTAGGCAGGTTAGCAGGAGGCGAAGATCGGTGCATGGATTGGCAAGATTGGTCCTGATTAGTGTATGACGATTGTACTGTAGTAAGGGCTTGTGATAAGCTTTGTATGCTTGTATGAGATTTTCATATGATATCCATGTTACATAATATATAGTTGGGGTTTTTAGCTTCAGGCTTTCCCAATTAAAAAATTGTTTTATGTGCAATTAAATTTTCCGCAAAAGATTAGAAAGTGGAATAGATTTAGTATCTTGAATAAAGTTAAATAGTGTGAGATCAGGTGGACCTAGAACATATGCATGCTTAGTGCATATAATTTCTACATGGTATCAGAGAATTGTTGATTGAAGATTGCAATTGTGAAGTGAGTTTGTTCTGGTGGACAATTCGAATTTGCTGCAGGAGTTTCTTGGTGCGACAGTTGAGTATACATTGAAATGTCTTTCAATGGGTTGCGGTTGGAGTATGCACTCGAGGGAAAATCTAACTACATAGCCTGGAAGGACAAGATGGAGGTGGTGCTTGAAGATAATGGCTTGAAGGAATTCATCGAGAGAGATGTTCCTAAGCCTACTTTGCGGATGCTACAGTACTTGACGCATGGCAAAAGAAAGTAGCAAGGTCGAGAAGGATTCTATTGGAAGGTGTGAGAGACCATATTTTCTCAAGCCTTCATGGGAAAGCCACTATATATGCTATGTGGAAGGCTTTGACATATTTTTTCCAAATCAGAAGCGACCAGAGGAAGTTGGCGCTTAAAGACAAGCTCAGAAAAATAAAAATGCAGAAGAATCTTCATAGATTTGAAGTAGACGGGATTTCTACGGACCTTCCTACTATTGGGAAGTGCAAGAAAGACATGCAATTAAATCTTGAGAGGGAGCAGGACTTTCATGCAAGTAAGAGTGAACCTCGGGATGTGGAGTAGCCACAAGATGAGGATCATGGAGTGGGAGCAACCACTCATGCAGAGAAATTTCATGCCAGATGGGCAGAGGGAGTGCATGCAACTATACCACCAGATGAGAGGTGGGGCGACATGCATGAGTAATCCCAAGAGGAGATTTCTGGGCAGGATTCATTGAGATGGTGTGGATCTCATGAATTGAACCTGGCTACGAGGTGCTCATAGAGCAGCAGTAGCATGATCAGTTGGATTGATGCAGGTAGATCAAAGTGACAGTGTCAGATACTGGAGCGCGGTTCAGAGTTGAAAGCAAGTGCAGAGTGCATGGGTGTAGAGTTAAATAGCGCAGTGGCTCATGAAGACATGTGCAATAGTTAAGCAGAAGTCAAAGACTTTGATGATATATGCATTATACTAATTTAGTTGTTTGGAGCCTTTCAGTTTCGGAAGTGTTGCAGTAAGAGTTGCAGGGCGAATGCATGGAGTTGCATGTCGCATGCAAAGATAGTCCTTTCTTGTTGAGAGGGAGTGTTGAAGATTACAACAAGAAACAGTGAAGGAGGCATCCTAAAACATCATCCTTGATCCTAGTTGGAAAATAATCACCTAAACTAGGTGGGGCCCACACAGGCTATTTTTAGGTGCATGTCTATTTTTAGACATGGTGAGCATATTCTATATGTAGCAGGAGGCTATTTGTAGATGGTTGGTCAAATGTGAAAAATAGATGAAATTATATTTTTAGAAGATTGGGCGAAGTCTATTTATATACCGCTGATCTAAAAATAGATGCATGTCAATTATTATTAGCTCTTAATAATAATCAGAATCTAAACAACAACTTGTTCTCTTGGAGAACTTTAGTTCAGTGCACAGACGTGGCACAGCTACTGACAGAAGGAATTACGCTATTCCTAAGGGTTTACTGGAGCTAATGCATGGAGGACTTAGTTAGAACTCAAGTGGCAGAGTTATGACACAGTTGGAAGAAGTAGTTATGGAGTTGTATTTAGTTTAACTCAGTTAGACTCAGTTGAGATAGTTTTATCTAATCTAACTAATTGATACACTAGTGAGAGTGGAGTGAATTAATTAGTTAATTAATTCACAAATAATAACTCACTAATCAACTGAAAAATACATCAGTTAACTACAGTGCATGGCAGTTTCAATGGAGACCAGTGGAGAGATAGGTGAAAGGGCAAGATAGACTATCTGTTGTGACTATAGTGATGCATGAATTACATCTACATATACATTGGAGTTTCCAATGATAATAATGCAGTCAATGGGATTGCGATTACATCGAATTGGTCTTTGTAATAAGCTTGGATTGCGCAGTGGAGGCAGGCTAGCAGGAGGCGAAGATCGGTGCATGGATTTGCAAGATTGGTCCTGATTAGTGTATGATGATTATACTGTAGTAAGGTCTTGTGATAAGCTTTGTATGCTTGTATGAGATTGTCATATGATCTCCATGTTACGTAATATATAGGTGGGGTTTTCAGCTTCAGGCTTTCCCGGTTAAAAAACTGTGTTATGTGCAATTGAGTATTTTTGTTTATGCTTCACATGTGTGTGCAATTAAATTTTCCGCAAAATATTAACAAGTGGAATAGATTCAGTATCTTGCATAAAGTTAAATAGTGTGAAATCAGGTGGATCTAGGACATATGCATGCTTAGTGCATATAATTTCTATAGAAGCTACCAAGGAAAATAGCTTCGTTGAGCACATTCACCATATCCTCCAACATATCTGTGGAATCTTTGAAAAATTTAATGCTAAGTACAAGCAACAACATGATAAGAATCGGGTGCCACACAAGTTCCAACTGGGCGAAAAAATTTGGCTACATTTGCTGAAGGAGCGCCTCGCTAGACCCCACCGCAAGCTTCTCCAACTCTGATATGGGACATACACCATCACCAAGGCTATAGGGGACAATGCCTTCAAGCTGATTATTCCACCATTCCTTGGTATACATCAAGTGTTCAATTTGGACTTCCTTAGGCCCTAATTTCCACCATTACTGGACACATTCGACATTGCAGAACAACTCACACCGATGGAGTTAAACCCTGACTGAATGGAAAGGCAACAACTGATTGGATCATGGACACACATATCAATTGAGATCATTAAAACCTACCATAAGAGGATCTAGCTATATCGAGTTGTAAAAGCAGGCCAACTCCTTCACCATGGCAAGTGGTTCACCACGGACCAGGTTCAACAAATATTTCCTCACCTCATGGAGGCTCTACACGCAATGGGGACCATTGCTTCCTAAGGGGAGAGGAATGGTAGAGATGGATATTGGTGGCCACACACCTATTCCAGCTACATCCCCAGTCATTTTCAATAGTTTCCTTGTTTATAGCAACAATTACTATTTTTAGCAATTTTTCAGGTCCTGAACTTCCAGGCCATTTTTGACACCTAAACGACGCTTTTTTGAGGTCCGTTGTAGGCACATAACCATAGATCCATGCAAGGTCCTACAAAAAATACTATAGTACTTGGAGATATCTTTCTATGATATATTGTATGTGCCAAATGTAGATAATAAGACCAAGTTACGACCTCGAGATGTTGGTTTCCCAACTAACCACAATGAGGCCCACAAACTATTAGTGTTCCATCTCCTAAGGTTAAGTTTTTGGTTGTTTAGGATTTCCCATGCTTTTAAATAATAAAAAGGCCCTTGAGCCTCATTGTAATGTATTTTAGAGGCATGTAGCCTCCACATCTCTTTTGAGAGATAAGCTACCATTGTATGAGCTAGTTTATTTTCCACTGTCTGTAATATTTTTTCAGTATTTGATATTAATTAAATGAAGTGTTATTCATGCTACATCTTTGTGTTTATGTTTATTTCTATATTTTATTGCATAAATATGGATCATAATAATACATCACAAAACTCAATAGGAGCAACATCATACAATACCTCATCTGTGAGGGGCTTTACGTTCCAGGGCAAGCGACACAATTGTCTTACCTAGAGATCTCACCCTTGGTGGAGCCATCCGATGGTGTATGACTTAAAATGTGGTGTTTTCGGCAGAACAAAATTATTCACATACTCAACTGAGATGAGGTTTTTTTGGCTCTCCTTGTTGATGATGAAATACAACGTAGAACCCTTCACCCACATATGTGAGTGGAAGAGACGCTTCCCCTCCAAAGTAAAGTTTGGGATTAATCTTCTAGAACTTGGTAGTGGCAATAGTGGTTTTGGGATCTACATCAATAATCTACTTTCCCTTGTTAGTCCCCTTATCAGGTTCCGACTCAGAGTCAAAAAATGCATCTGAATCTGAAGCTTTCAACTCAGCCACTAGTGACTGTTTGGCATGACACTCATTTGTGTTATGAGTGGGGTTATTTTAGAAATAACACCAATTTATTGTGTCATTCTTCATCTTTGTGGTGTTTTTATTTTCTTGTGTCTTTAATGTGCGAAATTAGCAAAATTGGACAAACACATAGCCAATTCTCAGCCTTCCTTCAGCGTGCCTTACTCACACAATTCTTGAATAATTAAGCCCCCATTAAATAGGAAAATAAACCTTCCTTGATTGCGTGATCCATCATGGCTTCCTCATGAATTTATAATTGCACTCGGGTAATTCTCTAAAAATACAACTGATATTTATGTTCCCTTTAACCTCTATCTTAATTGGGCCTTCCTCAGAACTGACATGCATGCAGCTATTAATAGTGAATCATCAGTTATCTCATTGATCACTACTTGTGAATTAAATCCAATTTAGTTCACTAGACCTCTCACTAATTCATCGCTCAATTAGAAATAGTTACACTGATTTTAACTCAATTAATTGATTTAACTGATTACACCTGCACCCCACTAGTGAACTAACTGCAATTGGACTGCCAAAATATTGGGATCACTCTACATGCCTCATCTTAGACCCTCAACTCAAATTTCTTAAGCTAAATCAGTTATCATGACTTAGTTAACTGATACAAGCTGTTAAGAGATTAAATTACAATTTAGTTTCCAATTTATTTAAGGGAAAAATAAATTAGACAGCCACATTCCTCACTAGTGTGTAACTAAAATTCCTCACTGAATTTCCTCACCAATGTGTGTGAAATTTTTGCCCTTTTTGGTTGTAAATTTCACTGTTTCTTGTTTCAAATCTCAAAAATGTGCACCCCCTAACAATATGCATGATCTTCCTCTTTCTAATATGAAGAATAATGGTGGAACATAATTTTTTTCCTATGATGCCTAAATTTGATCAGCAACAAGGATTGATGCCTTGAACATTTGAGGCACATTGTTAGGTCCCTATATTACTAGTGTAGTCCCTTATTGTTGTAAGTGTAACCCCCTTATTGTGATTTTTTTACCCCTGTAACCCCAATATTGTTATTATTGTGCACTTACACTATTATTATTAGGTCGGCTAGGATTATATTGTTGATTTGAGGCTTCTATGGTTTGTGTTGTGTGCAGAATCTTCCGGATTTATTGCATCCATTTTTTGTTAAAATCAGTGTTTCAAACCAATCCTTTGTGGTTCATCATTAGGATAGATCAATGATTTTAGTCAAATCTCAACCTAGGATATAAATAAAGGAGAGTGAAAGTGAATGGATGGAAAATGGGTCGACCTCCCATTTTCCATCCGTTCACTTTCACTCTCCTTTATTTATATCCTAGGTTGAGATCTAACTAAACTCATTGATATATCCTGATGATGAACCACAAAGGATTGGTTCGAAACATCGATTCTAACAAAAAATGGATAGGATTATATTGTGACCCCATGGAATCCTATATATAGAAGGAGGTTTTGTCATTTGTATCATCCAAGAATTGTTCATTTATGTAATTTATTGGAGGCTTCTCCTCGAAGTGGATGATTTCTAACGCATTGATCTCTGTATTCTTATATTTTTGGAGCTAGTTTCATAACATTTGGTATCAGAGCTTTGGATTCTAGGGTTTTTCTGCTCCAAACAGGTCATCATAAAATGTTCGCTATAAATTTTTTTCTACGAAGGTTCAGAAGCTGAAATTTCTATCACACGAAGCTGAATTCTTTAGGAAGTTCGTGTAAAAATTTCATATCTTGGTTCGCAATATTTTCAGATATATGATCCGTGGAAGTTAGGGTTTTTTCAGGCTCCCAAATTTCATCTCAAAGAGGTGACCATGGGAAACCTGTCATAACTCTCTCTCTGAGCATCGGATTAGAATTATATTAAAATTGGCCGCAATTAAACATACTTTAGTTTCCTGTGTATCAATTTCATAGCCGAAGGAGGAAATAGTGACACGTGGTAGACAATACAAGTTCGCTCTACTGAACCAGTCCATAATAATTTAGGTAATTGTAGGAAATTGGGAATAATTTGTCTTGAAGAATCCAAATCAGGTCATACCTCTGGCATTCGAAATAAGATTCAGAGGGCTACTACAAGACCAAATTTTAGATATTGAATATTCAAAATCACAGAGATAATTCAGTTTCAATATTGAGCACCTCAAAAGCCAGAAAAAGGTGTGCATTTTTTTTTTTAATTGCATAAGTCTTGTTTGAAAAATCAGTTTGAATTGATTCCAAGGGCATATTGTAGAGTAGATATAATTATTGGGTTATAAAATTCCCCCCATTAAGCCTTCATAAGGTTCTACTATGACCCATGAATATGAAGAAGTGCAACATGACATATCAAAATTACAAGAGAAAGTGCACCAAATTTCATTGTCGCAAAGATCAACAAAAAATGAAATAGAAGTTTTGAAGAAAGGCGTGGAAGCTAAGATGGATGGTTTGAAGAAAGGCATGGAAGCTGACATGGAAGCTAATATCGATGAAAAAATGAGACAACATGGAAAACATGAAGAAGGATCTAAAAGCAGACATGGAAGGTTTGACAAAGTTGATACAAGAAATTTTTCCTAATGCTGAAAATATTATAGAGGAAAATCATGATGAGAACAAAATAAATGTTAATCGTGATTTCATAAACTCTAATGTTGGATGGAAGAACCACCATATTCCAAATATGGATATGAGGAAGTTTGATGGCAAGGATCCCATAACATGGATACTATAGATGGAGCAATATTTTGATCTCAATAATGTGAAAAATACACAAAAAGTACACATTGCAACTTTACATTTAGAAAAAAATACATTTGTATGGCATCGATGGCTTTTCTCTCGTAAAAAAATTGTCACTTGGTCAATTTTTACGGAGGAAATGATAGCACATTCTGAGGATACAAAGAGCACACCTTATTTAGCCAATTGATAGATCTCAAACAAAAGGGTTCAGTGGTGGAGCACATTGAGGACTTCTAAAAAATGAATATAAGGTTTACTGATATTCCAGAGGAACACAAGATTTATGTCTTCATAGGGAATTTAAAGGATAACATCCAACATGAGGTTCGGCTTTGGGAACCAAATTCATTGTAGAAGGCATTCAATTTGGAAAGAAAAAATGAATGTAAAATTACGGCGACAAGGAAGCCTACCAGTCACATCTATAAAGATGGAAGTGTTGCTACTCCTAAACTTCCACAACCTACAAGGTTGACACCACAGTAATTGGAAGAAAAAATAGCAAAAGGGCTTTTCTACAGTTGTGATAGCAAACACACTAAAGGTCATAAGTGTGCTGAGAAGAAATTATTTTACATAGATTGTGAAGAGGAGGAAGAAAATGCACAAGAAACTTCAAAAGAAGAGGATATACACCAGGAACCCACCCTAAAAGAAAAATAAATGAGTCCGACCATATTGTGTAATGCATTGGTAGGAATTACCACTCCTCAAACTCTCAATATAGAAGGAAATATCAAGAAGAAAAAGGTAATAGTGTTGATTGATTTAGGTAGTACCCATAATTTTATTCATTGTAAGGTAGCCAAGGAATTGAATTGTTTCCTATACCCTGTTATCACTCAGATTGAACCTCAGGTTGAAAAAGGAAATTCTGAGGTAACCACAAACCACGCTTAGCCAAGTAGCTAGCGCTACTAGGAAAGGGGAGGGCTCTCTCCATAAGGATCACAACCAAGATGGCTGGATAATGAAGATATTAGGCTAGGTATAGTAGCTCAAGATTTTGATTTTGATTGTATAGGGTTTTTTTGGATCAGAAGCAGCAAAATAGTGAGGGCAAGGGAAATTAGGTCAAAATTTGTGGGGTGTTCTATGGGGAAAGGTAGGTACAATGGTTTAGCACTTTAGTATTTTGATGGTGGGATGATCAAGACAGGTGAGGAGCTAGAAAGAGCATGGTGAAATCATGGTTTCTTTCTAAACTAAAGAAATTATAGACTGTGAATATTTACCCAAAACATAGCATAGAAATTATGGATTTTGTTCATCAAACTTGAAAACATTGACTTAATAGAAATGAAATGATGGATGAAATAAACAAAAAATTCTAACAATTGAGCACAAAAGGAGAAACTGAAACTAAACACCATGCCACATGGATCCCATAAAAATAGCTGCAAAATTTTATTAATATTCTTGCTCGGAACTGATACAAAAGTGTGTCTCTTCAAAAGCCAAACATCCAAACTGAATCCAACCCTTAAAAATGAGAAAGAAGAAGAAGATATATACCTCAAAACCACTCTCCCTAGCCTCAGGGAGTTGAATCCATGAGATGAGAATCAATTTCCACCAAATGCTAAACAAGATTCTGAAGACTAGGAAGACCCAACAACTTGCCTTTGAAAGAGAGGAAATTGATTCATTTGACCTCTAGAGGACTCAAGCTAATGAATTTACCCATAGTAAACTAATATTCACATAATTACATTCATATTGAACATTTACATTAGTAAAATTACATTTCCCAAAGTGAAAATTCAAATTGGAGAAGATTTGTTGAAGATTGTAAAAAATTGCAATTTTCTGGCAAACGTGCATCGTCTAAGCAAGAAAAATAGCTTGTTTTGCAAGCTGGTTTTGAGTGCCTTCCCGATGTCCAAATCAACTCCATGATAGCTCATTGGAAATCTATCTGAGTATAGTTTCTATATCTATATTAATTTTTCAAAAGGGTTTTGATTTTCCCTATCAAAAAGCCAATCTCCTAGGACTGGTAAACGTGCAGTGACCAGGTCAAAAAGGAGGCTGAAACATGATTTTTAGGTGGTTTTTTTGCATGTTTGAGGAACCAGTTCTCCTCCACATCTTCTGAAACTTGCTAGGTTTGATGTCTTGATCATTATAAACCTGATGGTGGTGTCAATTTGGCATTTGGAGGCCCCAAAAAAGAGCACAGTGTCCAGGTCGCTGCGCCTTTGGAAAAATTTCTGTGTTGAAAATTGCAAAAGTACTAAAAAAAACACAGAAATGAACACAAGTGCAAAGTGTGCCAAAATTTATCAAAATTTGTGAGGGTGCTTGCTCATTAAGTTTTTGACACATAAATTACACCTCAAAAAGTATTTCTAAGTTCTCTTTCTTCTTTTTCTTATTCAAAGTTTGAATTTTTACATAGGCTCGTTTGAGCTTGGCCTTTGCAAATTTGTCTCTTGCAGTAGTTTTTTCCATCCTCCTTCGTATGTCATTCTTTGTTGTCTATATTCCTCCTACAATTTATCTTCCTCCTCTATTTGGCTTCCTCTCCTTTCATTCTTCTTCCATAGGTTCCTTAGTGTCAAAACCCTAGGGAGGTGTGATGAGGTGGAATGTGATTTTACGACTAGGGAATGGGGTAGGGTAATTTAAGGGAGACGAGGGTAGGGATTTATGAATTAGGGAATGTGACAGGGAGTAGGGATATATTGGGTTTTAGGATAAGGTATTTATCACAAGTTTAGGGAATTTTGAGCCTAGGTAACTAGTGTACCTAGGGCTTAGGATTTTAAGGAAATGAAGCCTTAGGGAAAAGGAGTGTCACTGTAGGGGTTTTGGGAAAGGGTAGACTGAAATGGGGGAAGGGTTATGAAGGTTTAGGGAGTGAAATTGAAGTGTAAATTAGGTTTTGATGGAAACTAGGGTTTTGGATTAGAAGAAAACACCAAATTTCTTCCAAACAAACTTATGCATCCAAAAAGACATTTGATGAAGATGAGTGAAGCAAATGGTAACTTACTAAACTGTTTGAGTCATGATGAATCATTGTTGAAGGTTTAAAAATGAATTTGTGAAGTTTTGAAGCCTTGCATGAATTTTTTGAAGCAACTGGGTGAACACGCAGCATCCCTGGAAAATGCGCAACACCATTGAAAAATATATTGTAATTTCAGCCAAACGCGCAATGTCCCTAGCAAACGAACGTCCCTGCAGCACTGTTTTTAAGCCACATTTGGAGGCCTTATCAGTGTCAAAATTGGGCCCCAGATAGCTCGTTGGAAATATTATCCTGTTTGATTTCCAAATATACCTTTGGTTTTCTTTTTTGAGTTTATTTTCCTTTCCAAAAATTGATTTTCTCAAGACTAGTCAAAAAGTGCGGAATGAGGGTGTAGAAATGAAAAGTGCCGGTGCAGGAAACTTTTGGAGGCGTTCCTCAACTCAAAATTCAGCTCATGATATATCATTGGAAAGCTCTCGCTGTTTAGTTATAATTTGACTCATAAATAAAGTAATTTGGACACTCCAACTAGTAGAAAACGTAATTTTCCCAAGGTCACTCCAGAAATGCAACAAACCTGTTGTAGCACCTATATTTTTGAAATTTATACAAAACCATGATACCTGTGTAAAAAATGGAGTTTTTTCTTCCTTCGACTATTATGGACAAACATGTCTCTCACATTTGTCAAATTCATCTCTATTTGGTCAGAAACGCAGTTTAAAGCGAAACTGGCCCAATGAGTGGAAAATGGCTTGACTCTTGGAATGATTTCCTAGAAAATATGGAGACATGATGTTTAAGAGTTTGAAATGACCTCATACTTACGGATATGACCTAAATTATTCCTCTTATTCTCATATGTCTCTGATTCCATAGCAAACCCTAGCTCAGTGGGAGAGGAAATTAGGGTTTTAGTGCTTGAGGAAAATGATGACTTAGGCACCCTTGGAAAAAGACAACTCCCTTTAACATTTGATCAATTGCTGAAGTAGACACTTTTTGTATTAGAAACTTGATGTGTTGGCATGTGGAACTCTGATTTGGAAACCTTGGGAGACTGAGTACTTATTACATATTAACTAACATAAAATTACATGAATAAAAATAAAATTACATCTTGGAATGAAACTCACACTTGAAATCAAATTAAAACTTTGGAAACTAACTTGGAGATCATCTTTACATGGTAAAGAGACATTATTGGGATCAATCTCACACCTTTTTCTACCCTTTATTGAAAATGAGACAATGAAATGATTTGACCTAATGAAACCCTAGTGACCTAATGAGAAATGAAAGAAACTGACTCAATGAGTAACTTTGACTAAAAGTGGAATGACTACATACTTGTTTTCAGCGTGATGAAGACATGGAATAGGGTCAGAAATAATATACTTGTGAAGGAAAATGGGACACTTGACAAGGAAAACCACCAGTGGAACAATTTATATCATGACATAATGGAATGATTGAAAATTATTTAGAGTGGGACACCTAAGATGCACATGCAAAATGTGTTTTGATCCCTGGTGGAAGTATGCAAATACTGACACTAACATACCCAACACCAGAATGTCAAGTGATGGTTGCAATGGAGGAACTATAAATTGCACTGGAAAATGCCATAATCTCAAGCTAAACATGGGGGAATATGTATTGAATATTCCAATGCTTTCCATTCCAATGGGAGGTGCTGATGTTGTATTAGGAGTAAAATGGTTACAATCTTTGGGGACGGTAGCTATTACTTTTCAAGAACTTTTCTTGAGATTTTTTTCGGAAGGAAAGGAAGTCGAATTACGGGGTATCACAGGGAAGTCGGGAAAGATAATAAGCTCTAATGTCCTAACAAATCTTCTGAAGAAAGAACAACGAGGTGTAATTGCACAATTATGCTCACTAGAAGTTTCAAGATCAAAATCATCTATTTCTCCATATCTCCAAAAATTCTTGGACAATCATTCCAAGGTGTTTTAAACTCCCAAAGGACTCCCACCTATTCATGATCATGATCATGTTATTCATTTTATTCCAGGATTTTTTCCTCCAAACATTAGGCCTTACAGATATCCTTATGTCCAAAATAGCGAAATTGAACGTATGATTGCAGAAATGTTAAAGGCTGGTATAATTCAACCCAATCAAAGTTATTTCTTTGATCCAATATTATTGGTGCACAAGAAGGATGGATCATGGTGCATGTGTCCATATTATAGGGAGCCCAATAAGCTCACTATTAAAGATAAATTTCCCATTCCTATGATTGATGAATTATATGGAGCAATTTATTTTACCAAGTTGGATCTTTGTTCAGGATATCATCAAAATAGAATGAAGACTAAAGATATTCTGAAAACAACATTTCGAACTCATGAGGGTCATTATGAATTTTTGGCCATGCCTTTTTGCCTTACCAATGCACCTTCTACATTTCAAGGGCTGATGAATTCAATTTTAAAAACCTTCCTTAGAAAATTTGTGCTCAGTATTTTCTTATGATATACTAATCTAAAATAGGTCTTGGAAGGATCATGTTCAACATGTTGACAGGGTGCTCAAACTATTGAAGGAGAAACAATTATATGCAAAAACATCCAAATGTTTCTTTGGAGTACAAGAGGTGGAATATCTGGGTCATATTGTATCTCACAAGGTTGTTAAGGTAGAGCCTAACAAAATTAAATCCATTAAGGAATGGAAAGTCCAGACAACCACAAAGCAGTTGCGAGGATTTCTCAGATTATCAGGGTATTATCACAACTTTGTTAAGAATTATGGGAGAATATAAGCACCTCTAACAACATTATTGAAGAAAGATGCATTTTCATGGACTCCTGAAGCAACTAAGGCCTTTGAACATCTTAAAGAGGAAATGTGCCTAGCACCACTCTTAGCTACACTAGACTTCACAAAAACCTTTATTGTGGAATGTGATGCCTCAACAAATGGAATTGGTATTGTTTTAATGCAAGAAGGAAGACCCATTGCTTTTGAAAGTCATCCAATCAAAGGAAAGTGTTTATAGAAAGCTATCTATGAGAATGAAATGTTGGCAATACTACATGCACTAAATAAATAGCGACCTTACCTAATGGGAAGACACTTCACAATGAAAATTGATCATGCTAGTTTAAACACTTTTTGGAACAAAGACTATCTTCAGAAGAGAAAAAAAAATGGGTCACAAAGATGTTGGGTTATGACTTTGAAATCATCTACAAAAAAGGGAAGCTAAATTTTGTTTCATATGCAATGTCAAGAAAGGATGAAGAGGTGGAAGCATTGCTTTGTTCCATTTATATTATCTAACCAGATTGGATAACCGAAGCAAGGGATGAATGGAAGAAGGACAAAGAAGTGTGGACACTCATTCAAAATTTACAGCAATATCCTAGTACATTTGATACATTTAGTTGGAAAAATGATTCCTTATGGTACAAATAACGTTTATATATTTGCAAGAATTCCCAACTAAAACAAAATATTCTTTTGGAATTGCACACTTCTCCTTTAGGAGGACACTCAGGGTTTTTAAAAAATTACCATAGGGTGAAGAAATAACTTTTTTGGGATGGCCTTAAATCTGATATTCAAAATTTTGTGGCGGAATGTTTGGTTTTCCGGAAAAATAAAGTTGAGACAATTAAGACCTCGGGTCTTTTACAACCTTTATCCATTCCAATTCAACGTTGGGAGTAGATTTCAATGGATTTTAGCACAGGTTTACCTAAGTCCGAATGGATGAGTGTCATCATGGTGGTAGTTGATAGACTTACCAAGTATGCACACTTTTGTGCATTATCTCATCCATTTAAAGCAAGTATAGTTTCTACTGCATTTATGGAAACAATTCAAAAGCTACATGGAAACCCAAAGATTATTATAAGTGACAGAGATCCCATTTTTACTAGAAATTTTTGGTTGAAAGTATTTTCTTGTTTGGGTACTCAACTAGCTCATAGCTCATCTTATCATCCTCAATCCGATGGTCAAATTGAGATAGTGAATAAATGTTTGGAAGGATATCTTCGTTTTTTTGTATCTGATAAGCAAACACAATGGGTCAAGTGGTTACCTCTTGCTGAATGGTGGTATAACACTTCCTTCCATACTACAACAAAAATGACCCCATTTATGGAACTTTATGGATACCATCCACCATCCATCACATCATCTTTAAGAGAAAATTCTAAGGTTCAAGCAGTGGAAGATCACATCGAGCATCAACAAGAAGTTCTCCAACTCTTAAAGGATAACCTAAATGTGGCACAAAATCGAATGAAACAACAGGCAAATAAACATCACAGCGAGAGAAGTTTTGATGTAGGAGACTGGGTATTTTTACGGCTACAACCATACAAACAAATGTCCCTCAAGCAAGCTAAGAAGGATAATAAATTATCGCCAAAGTACTATGGTCCTTACAAGGTGTTGCAAAAGTTAGGTATTATGGCATACAAATTGAAGCTTCCTGCTTCTTTGCGAGTGCATCCATTTTTCCATGTTTCATGCTTAAAGAAGGTTATAGGTGATAAAATTCCAGTTCAAACAATATTTCCAGAACTTAACGAGGAAGGAAAAATCATATTGGAACTTGAAGCAATTACGAAACAAGAACTCGACTGAAGATCTTACCCACTGAAGATTTTACATGGGAAGATGATAATTTTATACATAAGCATCTAGAGCTACTCAAGCATTGAGGACAACACTTTTTTGAAGGAGAGGGGCATGTTAGGTGCCTGTATTACTAGGGTAGTCCCTGATTGTTGTTAGTGTAACCCCCTTATTGTTATTGTTGTACCCCTGTAACCCAATATTGCTATTATTATGTCCTTACATTATTATTATCAGGTCGGCTAGGATTATATTGTGACCCCATGGACTCCTATATATATAAGGATATTTTTTCATTTATATCATCCAAGAATTGTTAATTTATGTAATGTATTAGAGGTTTCCCCCTCGAAGTGGATTATTTCTAAGGATTTGATCTCTCTTTTCTTCTATTTTTGGAGTTGGTTTCATAACACACATTCAACATGTTCTTTTTCTCATTCAACTTGTTTCCTTATCCAAAATTTTGTGACTCTTCTTCCATGATTGATTGATGACTCTTCAAGTTACAATCACTAGTTATATGTCCAACATTATGGAATTTGAAGCATTCAATTTTGTACATGAATAAGAGAGCAGAATTTCTATTGGTGAACACCTTGGATTATCTTCTTGCATTTCTAGGGAACTGATAGGATTCCTCATAAATTACTTTGTTATATTCCCTAGAATACCTTTCCATGTGCCCAAAATTTTTACAAGAGTAACAATAAAAAAAAAAATTGTTTGATACCTAAAGATAAGGACTGTCTTGGTGCACTTCTTAAGTTTTTCTGCATTGAAATTATTTGATGATATTCATTACTACTTGTATTAGCATCAACATATCTTCTTGGATCATAGTTTCTTAGAATTCTATTTTGAATCCTTTCCTTACTTATGATGGAGTTGGGGGTATTAGTACAACTTTCAATCTTCTCCACATTCTTGTTCTGTGATGCTTTAGGGATTTCATTACATGCACTAGAAGCCTCACCTGCATATCCAATACTATATTTTTCAAGTGGTGGTCTTTGGTGAGTTAGGACGTCATCCAAGACTTGATAACTTTTTATATTCTTAGATAGCTTGTTAACTTCATTTCTCAAGAAAACAATCTCTTCTTTAAGTATTTCACAATGTTCTTATTATTTTTTAATTGGATATTCATTATGTGTTCTTCTCTCTTTGCTTCCTCTAGCTAAACATTTATGAAGTTGACTTCTTCTTCATGTTGACCAAAATTTTCTTCAAATTTACTCATGTCCTTAGATCTTTGGTTGAGATGACATGTCAAAATTCCTTCCATTTTCTATACTTCGTCTAGCTGAGTTTTTAAAAAGGTGATTTCTTCATTATATATCTTCTCATTATGATGCAATTATTCCTCAAGATTGTTGACATCCTCATGTTTATTTTACTTTATGCTTTAAAAGAATAACTTTTTTCTTTATTTATTCATAGTCGTGATCAAAATCTTGTACCTTCTTCTTGAGTTCCTCATTTTCCATATTCAATTTTCTTATCTTTTATATAGAAGACATAAGTTTTGAATTGAGGTCTAATTCAACTACTATTTTAGAGTTATTTTCATTATCATCCTCTTTTATGAAATTGGTACCTTCATCTATGTCCTTTGAGTATTGACTACATTTGTGCTCTTGGACATCATCTTCTAGATCTGAGGTCATGATCAAAAGTCATTTTGAGTTAAGATCTTGGAGATTCTCCCAAATCTCTTTTGCTGATGGGAATTTATCCATTTTAAATTTTATAGGACTTGGTCAGCCACTTAGGATGGTAATCATTTCTTTCGTATTATATGATCCTGTAGATGTGTCTTTGTTAATAATTGCTTCCATCCTTCACATCCTAGGGTCATAAAAAAGGTATCCATTCTTATCTTCCATATTTAAAACTTTATTCGATTGAATATGGGGGCTTTGCACATTTGATTGCCTTATGATTTCTTTATTGAGGAGGAGGTATCTTTAGAAGGTTTGGAGACATTTTTCCTTGAATTTTCCATTTGTGTTCTGAGGATCTACATTGCATTTGATAGGTATATCACCTCCCGCTTTTATTACGGAATATAGATAGCTTGTAACAATCATGTCAGGTGCTTGCATTGGACCTTCACTTTTTAGCATTCCATGCATTTTTCCATGAAGTCTGCTACTTCCTTATTCAGATTCAGCTTGTAGTAGTTTCTTTTGATGGTTCTAAGGGTCTTTCAATACCCTATATTTCTTAAATAGCACTTATCATGGAATTATCTCATTATCAAAATTTTTACTTCATCACTGTTAGGCACATAGATTCTCATAATCTGACTAAGTCATCCTCAGTGAGGTGGTATTCTTCATCCTCACCGCCTTGCCACAACCTTTTATTTACTTGTTGGTATGTTTCATCTTGTTGTCCCATGATTTCGATCCTTTCTTCCAGATTTGATACAAATGACCTTACAATTGTCGAGTGATTCACTTGGATCATCCTTCTCAGGGCATCTGAAACTTTGTTTTTCTTTCCATTGATATACTTAATCTCAAAGTCAAATTCGTTGAGCGTGGCTAACCATTTGGCTTGCCTAGCATTAAAATTTGGTTTTCCAAAAGATATTTGAGCCCATTATGCTTTCACATGAGCGTGAAATTTCAGCCAAGGAGGTAGTGCATCCACATCTTTAAAGCATGAATGATAAAAACCAATTCTAAAACATGCGTCATGTAATTTTCCTCATATTTTTTTATTTTTTTGGACTCATAGCACATGAATTTCTCTTCTTGCATTAAGACTCCATCTAGTCCATCCTTACAGGCATTAGTACATACTATGAAATCCTTTCCAGGATCCACAATCCTCAGCATTGGTGCACTGATGAGAAATTTCTTTAACTGCTTAAAGATTTTTGCACATTGTGAGGTCCACTCAAATCTTGTCCATTTTCTTTGTAAGGCTATAATGTGATGTGTTATTTTGGATAAATTATGAATAAATCTCTTGTAATATCCTGACAATCTCATGAATGATCTGATATCATCTACATTCTTTGGATTTGGCCACTCCTTTATGGTTTTGACCTTATCCGTATCAACTGATATGCCTTCCTTATAGATGATGTGCCCCAAGTAGTGTACCTGTGACTCGAAGAAGTCACACTTAGAAATATTTGCATAAAGCTTATGTTCTCTCAATAATTTTACATAGCCACCATGTGTTTCTCATGTTCCTCTTATATTTTTAATAAACCAATACATCATCCAAAAATACAATGAAATTTTTTTCCAAGTACTGTTGTAACACCTTGTTCATCAAGCACATGAAAGTGGCAGGAGTTCTAGTAAGCCAAAAGGGTACCATTACAAATTCATAGTGCCCATATCTTGTTCTAAAAGTAGTCTTATGAATGTCCTCCCCCTTGATTCTTACTTGATGGTAGTTTGACCTCAAGTCAATTTTGGAGAAGATTGTTGATCCCCTAAACTGGTCAAAAATATCATCAATTCTTGGTAATGGGTACATGTTCTTGATGGTTACCTTGTTTAGTTATTTGTAATCAATGCATAATCTTTGGGTTCCATATTTCTTCTTCACAAGAAATATCGATGCTCCCTAAGGAGACACACTTGGTCTTATGTATCCTTTGTCAAGCATTTCCTTAAGCTGTAGTTTTAGCTCAATAAAATATGGGGTGCTCGTGCTATATGGAGCCTTAGATGCTGGTGTTTCTCTAGGTTTCATCTCAATAGATAAATATATCTCTCTATGAGGAGAAAATATAGGAACATCTACTAGAAATACATATGTGTATTTTTGCAAAACATGGTACCTTTGAAGCAACTCAACTTCCTCATTTTCTATTGCTCCATAGAATTTATCATTCTTTGAAAATTGTACTATAAAAAACGTACATCCTTTCCTGCTACTGTGTTTGTCTTGAATAACAGTGATCAACCTCACTGATCTGGTATTTTTATCGACTTTCAACACTCTTTCCATCCCTTGCTCATCCAAGCATTTCATTTCTTTCTCATAGAAATCTACCGTGGTCTGATGTACATACAACTAGTCCATGCCAACCATATGCCATACCTACCCAATGGTATCACATTAAAGTGGGTTTTTGTGGGCATTCCACTTAGTTCAAATGCACATGACTTCACCCAATGGTTGATCCTTCTCCTTGTCCCGGTTTCCAATTAAACTAGCCATGGTTCTCTATGAAACCCCTTGTCCAATCCACACTTTTCGAAAAACTCTAAGATGCCATATCTATAATTAGAACCTAAATCAATCAAAATAGAAATAAATTCCCCATGTATCTTACCTTACATCTCAATGATGGATGCCTAGTGATATGCTTGTTGGTTGTCCAGTGCTACGTAAAACCTTGCATACTTCAGGCTACTTCGCCCATTGTGCTTTCCTCTTGGGCATTATACATTTTGGGTCATACCTCCTGTTGATGTGGAAAATCCATTCTCCTTTGGTCCCCACCACAGATCCAACACTTGAGTGGTTCTTGACCTTCTATCTCAGGTTGTGCTAACGCCATTTACTGTACATTTCCTTTAATGGAAACATTGGACTTCTATTGAGACTGCCTTGTTTGATTTGGGTGTTTCCTCTCCTTTCTTTCTAGGTTCCTCCTAGACCAATTCATATTTCATCTATTGATGCTTTTGACTAGCCATTTACTCCTAATTTCATGCCTACACCTTACTTTTTCATAGAAATATTATAACTTCTTTATTTCATCCTTTACATTATGAGGTTCTAGCAATTCAATTTTATCTCGAAATACCATAGGCAACCCCACAGATGAACCTCTAAATTTTAACATTAGTGTCCTTGAGATATGTTACATACCTCAATAGTCCCAAAAACTTTGTGATGTATTCATCACTGGTCATCTGACCCATTTTGAGTTCATGGAATTCTTTTGCCTTAATATTGTAGTAGCATTTAGATAGGTATTACTCTCTAAGGAGCTTCTCAAATTCTTCCCATGTCTCCTTCTCGATAATGGCTCTAGTGTTCTTCAGTTCCTCCCACCAAATGTCGTATTTTCCTTTTTAAATATAAGAGGTGATTATAGCTTTCATATTCTTAGAGTAATTCTGTATTATAAATAGCTTCTTCATCCATAGAAACTAGGCTTCAAAATCCTCTTCTTTCATCACATCTCCATCAAATGTGGGTAAATTTGCCTTTATTAATTATTCAGGCATATGCTCCCTTTCATTTATCTGTGAGCAACGGTGATGGAAAGAGTGTTGGTATCTTTGGTTATCATAAGTAGATGGTTTACTCGAGTAAGGCACTTACGTTATAGCCCTTTATTCTGGAGCACTCAAAGTTTCTCCCCTAGGCATAGATTCCTCACTTCCTTTCTTGTGCTTCTTTTTGGATCTGCTACCATATATTCCATTGGTGTTTTATTCTGACTCACAAAGGATTTTTTAGTCTCTAAAATTGGTCCTGATTTCAGTTTTCCTTTTCCTTTTCCAGTCCAAGAGAATTTACAAGATGATCGCGTTGATCTCATCATTCCTTTCTTGGGCTCTTACCAACCTCTCATTATCGACCTTAAAGCTCCTCACCTCATCCTGTAGGCTTCTTAAGGTGTCCATCCAATCCAAGAATTCCCCCCCCCCTTGCCCAACTAATATCTCTTCTTCATTGCTTTCGACTCCATCACTTCCATGTTTGGACTGATCGAAACTATATTCAACCATTATGGTTCTCATCTATGTATATTTCCTATGTTATGTAGCTTATGATGTGCTTTCAATCACACCCATTATTATACATTTTAAAACAAAATTTAAACACAAAATTAGGAGCACAAGCTTGCATTTATGGATTTTTTATGGGGGTTCCTGCGGTTAAAAAATAACCATGTTAATGTACAAGCCATTTACAAATAATATTCAATAATCATTCATTTGTGTAGTTGGTACATACTTAATGATATCAACGTATTCACAGTCGTAATCCTTCTCCCTTTTAGTTGTTAGTAATAAACTAACTTATTTTAGCACAATTTTATTAACAAGTAGCAGGCACAAACCAGACTAACTCAGTGCCCTATAATTAGTTAATTAAACTTACTCACTTTCCTGTGACAAGCCAATACAATGCAAGTATTGAACCTGGATGCTATGATACCACTCTAAAACGTACCAGACCCCTTCGTTTCACATTGAGGAATGAGGTAATGATATTATCATATATGTATTATTATTTTCTGTTTTCCTTATTGACTAATGAGGTGCATCTCAGAGACCCTTTCGATGCCTCGACTCTCAACTCTCGACTTCCCCTAGAAACCATCCGCCCAGCTGAAGTGTCACATTTCTGGTACCCTTAGAATGTAATGATCTTTCAAGTTAAGGTTCCCCCTGGAATATAATCCGCTCGACTGACATGTCATGCCTCTGTGACAATGACCAACTCTCCTTATAATCTGTTTCACAGTGTGGGTTCGACCACCCATCCTCTATCCATCTAGATGCTCATATCTCTCGATCTTGATTTCGCAATGGTCATGAGATTCCATTGCTATGGGGTGCCACGTAATCCTACACATGTTGTCCACATGTGTCCCTGTGACCCCACAACTACGGTGTGCATTTAATTCCCCGATACATTCAAAAATTTACATTTTCGGGGTTTTTGACCTCTGGGGTCTAACCTTTTCCTGAGTGGAATCATGCCAACATCCTCTAAACACATGTTGACTTGTAATAGGTCCACGTGTCACCAATTGGTGGCTCTTTTATTCACCCGACTCCCAAAATTCTTGCCACGTGCCCCTCAAGGCATTAGGCTAACATCATTTCCACTCTGACAATGGGACACCATGTTTTTGGGTTACAGAGAGAAAAGGATCCCTTGAAGATTGAGCTCACACTAAGCCTTACGTATTGAATGGGAACCCTTGAACCCAAAACCCTTTAAAACATCATTCGGACAATTCCTTAGGAATCTGACCTTCTGGGCTTTCAGGATGGCCACCCTTGGAAGCTTTCCCCACCTAATAGATTCGAGTAATGTAGAATTCTTCATCGTTGTCTCTTAATAGAACCTTGATGCCCTTCTTCCGCTAATTCCCCAGCAGTAGTTTGAATTATATTTTTGGATTCAATCTCTATGGCCTTTTTTCCCTATCATTTTGAACAATCACGTGAGATGAACTTAATTCCACCAATAAGAAGCCTCCTTTGACTAGGGTTTTTGACCATCCATAGGATAAGGATAGCCCAATTTTTCTATAATTTCATGGCCTCACCCTCTATTCCACAACAACACTTTCCTCCTCATCCCCACCATGACTCGATCAAAGGTTCTCGACTCTACATTTCCCAATGTCTTAGACAGAGAGATCGACAACCTTCCTAGTTACAAGATTTTTCGTCGCTTAGGATTCTTCGAACTAGCCTTGCCAACTATGGCTCTTTCTTAGGATTCTGGTAGACCCAAAATATGCTTCACGGTTTCATGGAAATGCCTTTGGTTTCCTAGGGTTTTTTATGAGGTTATCCCTCTTGAGATCTAGTAAGTTCCTGGCCTGTGGGTCTTCCCTTCCCACGAGGAGGGAATTCCATATTGGGAGGCATAGGCACTCTTGTTTGGATTACCTACCATGAGCTTGGCACAAAATCCTAAGAGGTACCTACCTCTCCTGCCACATGCTGACGATACCATACCCTATTTTGGGCCTGAAAACAACTCCATGCGGATACGTAGATCCATAAAGTACCTCGGAATCCATCCTTAGATGACAACAAAATTTCTATCTAGCCTACTAAGAATGTGAGGCTAAAGGACATTCAAGTAAAGCTGGTGGATCAACTGATACTAGGGAAAAATTCCCTTTGACGATAATGCAGTTCTTTCCACACAACAAAACAACTTGTAACTAGAAAAAAAATGACTCATGAGCGAATACAGACCCTACTATACAGAGGGTGTTCCATGAAATATTCATGTTAATAAAAAAGGTATCATAACCCACTATTATTCAAGTGTTAATCCAAGCTCTCATAGCTTTGTCATGATTTGTAACGAGTTTTGTCTCTTTATTAATAAGTTATTTATGTGCTACTTTCCACACTATTAAACATGTATATAAATCTAGACTCAGCACAACATTGTGGCTTTGTCTCTATTTTTGTGTAGTTCATTATGCCTCTTATGTATCAATTTTCGGTGCCTACCATTAATAATCATTAGACACATTTTTCTTTCAATTTCCACAAATCTACATCTACACATTCAACACACACACACACACACACATCACATTAACATATTCATTTGGGGCTCTACCACATATAAGAATATAATCAACACAATATAGTCCCTAAGTTCAAAACCATTATTCACAACACAATAATATGGTTCATCCGAAGACAAACAACATACACATATACTTATCTTTGAACATGCAGGGCAACTAAGTCCGGGACAAGGAATCTCCACCAAACCATAGAAAATTGCAACCACTCTTACTTGCAGGCATCGCCCCTGAGCCAAATTCCATATTTTGAGGGCGTTGCTTGCTTTAGGGACTAACACACCAACTAAAATTGATTCCGAGACTCCAAAGTAATTCCTTAAAGTATAATCCCACAAACCTATATATTCTTTAGAAAATATCTAACACAGCTCTAATACCATGTATAAATTATATAGAAAATCTATATACCAATGGATTGAATCTGATCATGTAATGTACTAAAACAAGATACTAAATCCTTCTACTATATTTGTGGAATATAAAACACGATCGTTCAATCACATGCAAGTAAGAGAAAGGAAATTAGCAATCACACAACACAAGATGTATCTAGGGAAAGCACCTGCTCAAAACCTTTCTATCACATATTGTACATAGTCAAAGAATCATGAAACAATACAATGCTTTCTCACACCAAGAAAATCCTGCACTCTACCCATTGTCTCACCTTGATCCTACTCAAAACTGACTAGCAATTCTCAAGAAAAATTGACCAACACATCCAATTCTCAACCCCTGCTTAGCCCAACCTTGCTCACACAATCCCTAGGAAATTTTGTCCGAGAAATTCTTTAATAATACAATTGATAGTTTACTTCCCTCTAACCTCTGTCTCAACTGGGTCTTCATCAGAATTGACATGCATGCAAATATTAATAGTGAATCATTAGTTACTTGATAGATCACTACTTGTGAATTAATTCTAATTTGATTCACTTGACCTCTCACTAGCTCATCACTCAGTTAGAACTAGTTAAACTGATTTTAACTCAATTAATTTGAGTTAACTGGTTAAACTCACACCATGCTAGTGCATTAACTACAACTAGACCTTGAAATAATAGAATCACTCTACATGTCTTACCATTGACCGTAAGCTTGAAATATTGATATAACTAAGTCTATCTCACTTAGTTAACTGATACAAGTTGTTATGACATGAAATTACAATTTACTTTCAATTTTATTAAGGGATAATTAAATCAAAAACCTCACATGGTAGCCATTTCTGGGTGCCATTTTCTGGATTTTATTTCTGGATGCCAATTCCACTATTTCTTGTTGCAAATTTCAACGCTCCCTCTCAACAAGAAGGGAATCAATATGTCCCGATCCTGTACCTTTGGAATGCTCTTGCATGTAACACCTCTCTAGTGTTGTTTTCACATGAAACTGAATAGCCTCCGAACAACTGAACTAGTATAATACATATTTCATCAGAGTCTTTTGACAGCTACTAAACATGTCTACTTGACTTTCTGCGCTGTTGCTGACATCTGCATCCATGCACTCTGTACTGCTGCCAACTCTGATCTATGCTCCCGTATCCAACATCTGTCACTCTGATTCTTGTTTTCCTGACATCTGACTGCATCAATCTAACCGATCCTTCCTACTACTATTGTATTGTGGGCTCCTCATAGCTAGGGTCGATCTATGAGACACACCATCTCAATGGACCCTTCTCAGATTTCTTCTTGGGATTATATCTTCACATCACTCCACCTCACACCTCGAGGTATAGTTGAATGTACTCCCTCTACCCATCTGGCTCGAAATTTCCCCCTCTTGGAGGTCTTTTCTTGAGTGGAATCTTCTACTCGGTCTCCTCTCTGCTTCTCTCATTGTGGCTACTCCACAACCTTCTAAGACCTCTTTTGAGGTTGCATGTTGAGAGATAATTGCTCCCTCTCAACCACCAAGTCATTAAACACTGATTTTCTCATTAAAGCTTTGCATGCATCCTCAACCTCGAGAGCATATAGGTTCTTGACTCTTGAATCGATCTGCTTCGCCTGTCCCGTGGATATGTGTTTAAGGAACACCTTTCCTTTTCTAAACATCACATCATAACTAGGGTCTTCCAATACCTGGCCACAGGTACAGGATTCTTCCTTAGGCCTGGAACATACAAAACATCTGCTAGTCTGAGAGGGGAGACAAACTCCCTCTGAAAGGTAAATGTACCTATGTCGGTCACATTATACCTCCTGTCATCTCCAAACTCTATGTTCTATTGGAGGTCGTTCTCCTCCAAGTCACTGAAGAGATATCTATTCCCCATCATACGGAATGATGCACCGCTATATAGATACCACATGCATCCCATTATAGTGTTGGAAATGCATGCAATGAGAGTAAAATCAAGCTCGAACTATGAAGCCAATGCTTCACCCATTGCAACTGTAAACTCCTTCTTTCTTGCCTTCTTTTATGGAAAATTCGAAGCATAGTTCCGATGATTGTGACAATGAAAACATCTAATCTTGGACAAGTCTCACTTGCCTCTTCGCCTTGGGATTTCTTTCCCTTGCCCTTATTTTCATTTCCCACTAATTCACAATCTTCTTCTTTGTTAGTGCTAGAGGTCCCATCTCTGGTTCTCTGCCTTATCTCTTCTATTACCAAATCCGACCACAAACGCTCTCAGTCTGGTAACTTCTCCCTCCCATTCACATAGTCCTGGTAAGTATTCCAGCTCTTGGGAAGGCTTAAAAGTACTAAGCTCACCAAGTCATCATTGGCTATGGTCACATCAACACTTCCAAGCTCATCTCGACATTGAGTGAACTTTTCCAAGTATGTTGGTACTGTCTTGACCTCCTCCTTCTTGATCTTTCTGAGCTTGTCTTTCAGTGCCAACTTCCTTTGGTCAACGTTGTTCTGAAACAGATCTATTAAGGCCTTCCACATAGCATATGGCACTTCCTTCCCATGGATACTCGAGATAATATGATCTATAACTCCCTCTAACAAGATACTTCTCGCCTTTGCTACCTTCTTTTGCCATGCATCAAGAAGTTGGGTATCTGTTGCTGCGGGCTTGGGAATATCATTATCTATGAATTCCTTCAACCAATTGTCCTCCAACACTGCCTCCATCTTGTCCTTCCATGCAATATAATTCAAACTACCCTCAAGTGCATATCTGAGTCTCAAGTCATTGAAAGACATCTTTATCCACTTCTAGCTCCAAAGAAAGTATATGCAAATTTGAATATTGTTCAACACAAACTCAATTTATTCGCCACTATTGTGATTCCTGGCACTCTGATACCATGTAGAAAATATATAAAAAAATATGATACCATGTATAAATTATATAGAAACTCTATATACCAATGGATTCAATCTGACCATGTAATGTACTAAAACAACATACAGAATCCTTCTACTATATTTGTGGAATATAAAACATGATCGCTCAATCACATGCAAGTAAGAGAAATGAAATTATCAATAAAAAAACACAATATGTATCTGGGGAAATCACCTTCTCAAAACCCCTCCATCATATATTGTACATAGCCAAATAAGCATGAAAAAATACAATGCTTTTTCACACCGAGAAATTCTTGCACTCTACTGATCATCTCACCCTGATCCTGCTAAAAAATGACTAGCAATTCTCAGGAAAAATTGAAAAACACTTAGCCAATTCTCAGCCCCTGCTTAGCCCAACCTTGCTCACACAATCCCTAGGAAATTAATCCATATTAAATAGGATAATAAACCTTTCTTGACTGCGCAATCCCTATGGAGCCTTCCTCTGACTTTATAATTGTGCCCGGGTAATTCACTAATATTACATGTGATAGTTTACTTCCCTTTAACCTCTATCTCAACAGGGTCGTCATCAGAATTGACATGCATGAAACTATTAATAGTGAATTATCAATTACTTGATAGATCACTACTTGTGAATTAAATCTAATTTAATTTACTTGACCTCTCATTAGCTCATCACTGAGTTATAACTAGTTAAATTGATTTTAACTCAATTAATTTTAGTTAACTGATTACACTCACACCACACTAGTGCATTAACTGCAACTAGACCTTGAAAATAATAGAATCACTCTACATGCCTCACCATTGACCCTCAACTAAAAATTCTTGAGCTAACTAAGTCTATCTCACTTAGTTAACTCATACACGTTGTTATGAGATGAAATTACAATTTACTTTAAATTTAATTAAGGGATAATTAAATCAAAAGTCTCAAATGGTAGCCATTTCTGGGTGCCATTTTCTAGATTTATTTCTGGATGCCAATTTCACTGTTTCTTGTTGCAAATTTCAATAGATTCTTATTTCATTGACACCAAGAGTCCAAAGGTGCCAAACCTCACCCCAAATGTGTACACCATGATTCAACCTCTCTTAGGGAGTTCAAAATCCATTGTACCATAAGGGTGGTAACCACAAATATTCATTTCTATCCTTCTCTACTTCTGCTTCAGGATGGTATATTCATAAGTTGTTGTAGGGCTCCACAGTCTGATATCTCAACCCACAGCTGCTAGGGGACCCAAGTTGTTACAGGGCTCCAAAGATTCCATCCCAACTCACAACCTTTAGGGACCTAGGCTATTACAAGGCTCCAGAGACCTTTGTCTCAACCCATAACCTCCAACGACCCAAGTTGTTACAAGGCTACAAGTATTCTATCCCAACCCACAACCTATAGGAATCCCAAATTGTTACATGGCTCTAGAGACTAGCAACTCAACCTATAGCCTCCAAGGATCAAGAGCCAATCCCCTTCTCTTGTCTTCTCTTCAGCACATCCTCCTGGAAGCACTTATTGAATCTTGCCTCCTCGATACCACTCTTTGTCTGCCTCTGTATGTTTTCCTCCTCATCTGAATGCGTTCCACCTCCTTTGCGTCCAACCTTTTCTTTGTCTCCTCCTCGTCCACTATTACTAATGCGTCCTTGCTAGCCTGTAACGCGCAGTACCTCCATAGAATATTTCTTGTGGTTGCTTCTCAAGCAAGATAGGCCTGCATACCTCATTTTGCAACTCATTTGATTTAAAGAGCTCCTTTTTTAAATTCATACCGCAACCAACCTTTAATGGTTGTCTTGCATTTTAGGTTTCTTCTTTGCACAAGAAACCATGACGTCCTAAGAAAAGAAACCGCCTCCCCAACTCTGGAATCTGTATCCCTTGACTCAGTCCCTTTTCTTGATTTCTAATGTTACAAAAAAATTGCAATATATTTACAAATATATCTTGTACGAGGACTAAGAATACTCATACTTATACTTATTATGTTCCTTGTGAGGTTTTATCATGATGATCATGCAGCAAGGTATACTTCACAAATCAAGAATGATTGATACCAAGAAAACAAGGAATTCACTTAAGTGAGTTATATGGGCATTCCTTTTCTTTTAATCTCTACTACCATTGTTTTTTTTGTTGTTGTAATGATTCTCAAACGGATTGAAAGGAGACGCATTAATAATATCTTTCTCTATGCATTTCCCCTACAACCACATTCATATGGCTGGAGTTAATTCTTGTTACAAGTTTTTATTGATAATGCAAAGCTAATCTTGTGAAAGAACCATAAATAAAAGCAAGGCTAGATTCTTCACTAATTATTGAGTTTATTGTGGGAGGTTGAAAGGATAAGTTAGAAATTGCAAGCTCCAAAAATTTAGCAATTTATGTTCCTAGATTTTAGGAACTTGCAATTTCTTACTTGTCCTTTTAGCCTCCCCACAAATAGAAGATGAAAGAAGCAAAGGGAAATGGTGGGTTGTGCAAGGAATATAGAGGAGGAGGTAGAGTAAGATATAAATTTTATGGAAAGAAAAATTATAACAATTTTTCTTTTAAAATTGTGTTTGACATTATATTTGATTTTTATTTTATTTATATTATGTGTTTTAAATTTGTTAATTATATATATAATTTAAGTTTGTTGTCTTGTCCTAGTAATTATTTTTTTAAATTTTAATTTGTTTCTGGTTTATGTGATTCATGATCATATACTAAGTTTTTTTTTTTTCAGATAAAACACAAAAAAAAAATTAAGGTAATTTAGAACCACTTAATTTTATTTTTTCAATAAAATTATAAGTATTATTATTAAAAGACATTTTTGGTATATTTTTCTAATTTTTCCTTTGTTATTTATCCATTATTGTTATTCTTAGTTCTACTTACTTCTAGTTTTATTTTTATTTTATTTTTTTTGGTTATTTATTCTTTAACATTCTATGATTTAATATAATATTATTTACTGGGATTTAACAGTTGCATCTCCACTTTATTTATTTGATTCTTAGGCTAGACTATCTCTCTCTATCCTGATAATGAACAAGAGGTCGACCCTAAATATTCCTTAATTTTTTTTTGTGATTTATCCTAAGAGACTTGGTATATAATTTTAATTCGATCAATAAAATATTATATTATTTTAGAAAGTTCAAACTTATTCAACCATGTTCATTCCTATTCCCAAACCAATTAATAATTTAGTGCAAAATATGTATAACTACTATTTACATAATTTCAAAGATTTCACATATGTGAAACCATTCCTGGAAATTTTTCATATAACTTAGTTAAATCTATTAACTATGATGTATTTTGAAGAGAAATAATTCATATTAACATTCAATTTAATGAGATAAACTTTAAAAAATTATTATAAATAATAAAACAATATATAGATTATACATTTATATTATTATCTTTTGTTAAGAATTAATATATAATAATTCAAATTCACAACAAATTTTACAATTATAATTCTAATTAATTTATATAAATTATTAAATTTTTCATTTTATTTACAAAATTTTGATTTAATTTTAAATTATTAAAATAAATTTAAAATTAATCAAAATCTTTAAAAATATTTTTTTATTATTAAATATTTGTACTTAATTTCTATTCAAATAATAATGTAAATATTTTTATTAATTTTTAATAAAAAAATATACCATATTTTTTTTAAAAACTAACCAAATATCTCATCTAAATGTAATATTATACTTGAATATTTAAATTCCAGAAAACACCCATAAAACAAACTAATCAAACACTAATGCGATAAGGAAAATTTTTAAAATATTTTGTAATTTAATTAACAATAATTAGGTTTTTTTTATGCGCATTGTATTGTAATGTGATAAAAAATAATAATTTTGAATTTTGATTAATAATTAAACCAAATAATTAATTTATAGTTCATTTTTTGTCAAAAATATATAATTTAATTAAATTTGATTTTTTTTTCTACTTTTAGACTAATTTTAATCTTTTATTTTTTTTCTTCTCATCTCATCTACGGGTTTCAAATTGGTGATTTCAAATTGGTGACTTTATAGACAGAGTGCCTTAAGAACGCACCCCATCATCGACGAATACTCTACACCACATGAGCTAATTAAATTTGAATTTTGATTAATATTTAGATCAAACATTTATTTTTATTTTTTGATTTTAAAGCATTTCACAAATTTATAATCTAATTAAATTTAACTACACTGTACGTTTTGTATGTCTCAAGAAATATTGAAATTATTTCAAAAAAATTATAATTTAATAATCTAATTAATTTTAACTAAACTCAATTCTGCATGCCTAAAAATTATAGAAAAATATTTCAAAATTTTGTAATCTAGTTAAATTGAGTTAAAGTCATAATTCTGCAAATCAAAACCAGGCCTGCATTCTTAATCTCAATCTCAGAAAAAATTATAATCATTGGTAAAACTCAACAGTGTATAAGTGTATAAGATCGACAGAATGACCCATTGAAGATTTTTATTTTTTTATTTTTTATTTTTAATTAAGTAATTTTTCCAAATCTGAAGTAATGGTTACAAATTCAAATGCCATTTTACATTTTGACAGAAATATTTTGAAAATAAACTAAACCTTGCAAAAATTATGTACCACTCAGTGCATTTTTCTTATGTTGTCAGAATACTCTCGAACTTGACATGCTTTTCTTTAAAACACATGATCACTAACCAAACTTCACGCTTCCTAGTGCAACAAAAAAAAAATCCAATCTATTTTAACTTAGATCAGTTTAGAAGGAATAAATCTCATAATATGCTATTTGAGTGAAGGTTTTGTTGGAAATTAATTCCAACTGCAACTGAACTAAGAGGACGAAAATTCAATTTTTTGATGTGAATTGTGCAGGACAGCAGGAGCAACAAATTTCTTGGTTTTGTTTGCACTCCACCACGCATTGAAGCTCTGTGTTTAAACCCTGCAAATCCATTTTCCTGTTTAAAAGCCATAGCCCTGTCTTTGTTATGAAAAGTCATGGTTTAAACGATGTTATCGCCGCTCCATTCACCCCCGCACCTACCTGCTATTGAACGCTCCACCAACCATTATGAAACCTTCGCGCCATTTGTATTTGAAAACCCCACATCATTTGCGTGGAGCCCAGGACTCCACGTTGCACAACCCATGACCATTCACCGTCTATCGCATGGCCCTTAGGCTTGTGTCACCACTCATTCAAACCACGCAATGAACCATACCCCACCACCCCTCCACCTCAAAGTCGTCGACCAATCGTATGTGTATTGCATAGAATGGTGCTGATGTCACCAAGGCCCCAAAACCTTGTGATAAGGTATGGTCCACCATTGCCAAGTCACCAGGCCGTCAACCGATAGCAGCGCTATCGCATTATTTTAGTGTACAGTCAGCAACACCTCAAATGGATGCGATAAGTCTTTAAAACTTTTTGCATTTTGTTCTTTGCAATCCGTTATGTAATAAGGTTTTAAACCTTAGTTTTAAATGTTTTATTTGTTTTAATGCAGCGCAATATGTTTTAGTTCTAAACTTAGGTTATATATATTTTATAATATATATATTGTAAATATGAATATTTACAATATATATATATATATATATATATATATATATATATATTGTAATGAAACACAGCTAAGTTGTAATGTATGCCCGAAGGTAGTAAGCGAAGGATATAAGACTATGGAGTATGCTTAAGAGAAAAATATATAGTTAGAGCAATGATTGTGTATTAGAATAGAGAGAAAGGTATGCTTGAAACAATGAAGACAGAGAGAAATATAACATTATGTTTTGTAGCAGCTAAGTGCATTTTGTGTGAATCCAGAACACCATAGTTCTGAGGAATCCTATTTTGTAACAGTTTAGAAGTTAAATGAAATAGATTTGTTTTAATCCATCTTTGTCCAGATTAATTTTTTTGTTAAATCTTTGTGTTTGTAGAGGAATTCTTGTTTCCTCTCTATTGTTAGGAATAACTAGAAATTCCAACATGGTATCAGAGCTAGTCTAGGATCTTTGCATTTGCCAAAGAAGCTGAAGGAAAGAAGAAGAATTTTGTTGAAGTTTTCTCAAGCAATGTGAAGATTCAACAAAGTCAGGTATTTACCAAAACAGAGTTTCGTATTTTTTGTTAAGAATATAGTCCAGAGAAATGTAAAAGAGAAGTATTTCAGAGACAGAGTTTACCTCTTGAGCAAAGAGACAGTTTGTTTAAAAACACAATCAAGTTTTTTTGGCATAGTTCATTAAGCTAGCTATGGTAGGAGCTAGCACAAGAACAAGTATGGGAAATACTCAACTCCCACAGTTCAATGGGAAGAACTATGACTATTGGACAATCACAATGAGAGCCCTATTTGCCTCTCAATATTTATGGGAGCTAGTTGAAGATGGTTTAGAAGAACCAACATATGAACAAGAATATAATGCCTTAACACAAGAAGAAAAATATTTGAACAAGAGTGATAGGAAGAAGTACTCAAAAGCCCTCTTCTATCTCTATCAGGTAGTGCATGAAAGTATATTTCCAAGAATTACAGCAGTAAAGAAGTCCAAGGATGCATGGGATACCCTCCAGACAGCCTATCAAGGTATGTATAAGGTAAAGAAAACAAAGCTTAAATTAATGAGAAGAGATTTTGAAGTCATTTGCATGAAGGAGTCTGATACAATAGACTCATTCTTCACACTACTGTTTGGGTTGGTTACACAAATGAGATCTCATGGAGAGACAATAGAAGAAAGAAGAATAGTGGAGAAAGTATTGAAGAGCTTACCCTCAAGGTTTCATGTGATAGTAACAACCATTGAAGAGATAAAGGACCTCTCAATGTTTACTATTGATGAGCTTCATGCATCATTGATGACACATGAACAAAGATTGAGCAGAACAACAAACTCATCTTTGGAGTATGCCTTCAAGACCCAAATTTCCTTTGGAAGAGGAAGAGGTCAAGGCAAAAAAAACTATAGAGGAAAAGGAAGAGGCAAAAGCCAAAAAAAAGGAAGGAAAAACCCTGCAAACACTAGTGGAAGGGGTAGCAACCAAAGTCAGAATCAAAGCCAAGGCAATAACCAATAAGGTGGAAAAATCAAGCACATGGACAAAGGTATGATAAATCTCAAGTCCAATGTCATTACTGTAAGAAGTATGGCCATTATGCCAATGAATGTAGGAAGAAACAGAGTGACATGGGTAGTAGACCCAGTGCTAACTTTACTAAAGAGAATCTCGGTCAAGAGAATTTGTTTTTAGCATGTAATATGGCTGAAGAGAAAAGTGTAGATATATGGTTTCTAGATTCAGTATGTAGCAACCATATGATTGGAAACATCTCTATGTTTTCCATGATTGATGAAAATGTAAAGTTTCAAGTAACATTGGGGACAGATAGTAAAGTCTCTGTCATGGGAAAAGGCAGAATAAGTATTTTTACAAAGAAATGAAAAAATAAATCCATATCAAATGTATACTATGTGCTTGGTATGAAGTGTAACCTTTTGAGCATTGGACAACTCATTCAGAAAGGCTACAATGTATTCTTTGAAGATGATGTATGCACCATCATGGATAAACCACCAAGCAAACAATGCATTGCACAAGTGAATATGACAAGAAGCAAATTTTTTCTCTCAAGATGAGAGTAGATTTGAAGAAAGGAGTTGCAATGGAAGCAGTGACACAAGAGACTTGCCAAAGAGAATAAAAAGATGAAAACTGGTTATGGCACTTGAGATTTGGACATCTCAACTTTGGAGGTCTGAATTTTTTACATAGAAAAATAATGTAAATTGATTACCATTGATTGAAAAGCCAAATAGTCTATGTGAAGGCTGCATCTTGGGAAAACAACACAGAGAAAGCCTTCCATCAGGAAAGAGCATAAGGGCAAAGGAACTCTTAGAAATAATCCATTCTAATTTGTGTGGACCAATGAAAACACCATCATTAGCAGGCAGTCACTATATGCTAACCTTTATCGATGATTACACAAAAAAAACATGGATTTATTTCTTCAAGTTGAAAAGTGAAGTGTTTGAGAAGTTCTGCCACTTTAAAGCTCTTGTTGAGAATCAAAGTGGGTAGAATATTAAAATTCTCAGAACAGACAGAGGAGGAGAATATATCTCCAAATAATTTCTGTATTTTTGCAGAGAAAATGGGATTCATAAACAATTTGAAGCAATGTATACACCACATCAAAATGGAGTTTCTGAAAGGAAAAATAGAACCATCATGGACATGGTAAGAAGCATGTTGAAGGAAAAACATTTGCCAAATGAATATTGGGATGAAGCTGTACATTGTGCAACAAATGTTTTGAATAGATGCCCAAAAAAGAGTGTAATGAACAGAGTTCTGGAAGAAGCATGGAGTGGCATAAAATAGTTTGTCACCCACATGAGAGTTTTTGGTTGTGTGGCTTATGCACACATTCCAAATCAGCTAAGGAAGAAGTTGGATAGTAAGGGGGAGAAGTGCATATTTTTTGGATACAATGAAGAATCCAAATCATACAGATTGTATAACCCATCTACCAAGAAATTTGTGATAAGCATAGATGTACAATTTATTGAAGAAGAAGCTTGGGATGGAAGCATTGAAAAAACAATGAAAGTGAAATTTTTTTTGTCTCATGATGAAGATGAGGAAGAAATGGTTGAAAGACATCCCTCATTAGCATCACTACCTCCACCAACACAAGGATAGCAATGGAAACCACAAGAAAGTATGAGAACACCCTTGAGAAGTGATGACAATGCTTCTCCAAGCACATCACAAGGAGCCGATTTGAGTGCTTTTACAAGCACAAGTTCAGGAAGTGAAAGAGGAACCAAATTTAGAAGTCTGAATGAAATTTATGAGCAAGAAGAAGGTATGAACTATTTATTTGCATTGTATTTTCATGTAGAAGACTCTATTCATTTTGAAGAAGTTGTAAAAGATAAGAAATGGATAGATGCTATGGATGAAGAAATAAATGCAATAGAGAAAAATAAGACATGGGAACTAGTTGATATCCTAAAAGGCAAGGAAGTAATTGGAGTGAAATGGGTTTATAAAACCAAGAGCAATGCTAAAGGTAAGATTGAAAGGCACAAGGCCAAACTTGTTGTCAAAGGCTACAAATAGTAACAAGGAAGAGACTATGAGGAAAATTTTGCACCAGTTGCAAGAATGGAAACAATACAAGCAGTGTTGTCCATAGCAGCACAACACAAGTGGAAAATTTACCAAATGGATGTGAAATTAGCATTCCTGAATGGCGTATTTATGGAAGAGGTATATGTTGAAAAACCTCTGGACTATGAGAAAGAAGGCCAAAAGCACAAAGTATGAAAATTAAAGAAATCTCTATATGGGCTGAAACAAACACCAAGAGCATTGGTACAGTAGGATAGATGCCTATCTACTGGAAAATGGGTTTGAGAAATGTGAAGGAGAACCCACGTTATATATCAAACAAAAATATGGTAAGATGTTCATTGTTGTTTTGTATGTTGATGATGTTATATTCACAGGTAATGATGCTTACCTCATTGAAAATTTTAAAAAAGTCATGAAAGAAGAATTTGAGATGACTGATATGGGATTGCTGAGATACTTCTTAGGAATAGAAGTAGAGAAAAATGAAAATAAGATTTTTATTTCTCAAGAAAAATATGTGAAAGAAGCTTTGGAAAGATTTAATATGCAGGATTGCAAAGCAGCAGTTATTCCTACAGTGATGGGATTCAAGTTAAGCAAAGAAGACAACAACAAGGATGTTGATCCAAGCTTGTACAAGAGCATAGTTGGCAGCCTCATGTATTTGACTGCAACTAGGCCAAATATTATGCATGTTGTGAGTTTAATTTCTAGATTTATGGAAAGGCCAAAAGAAGCACATTGGAAAGCACGAAAAAGAATTCTGAGGTATGTAAAAGGAACAAAGAGGTATGGAATTTTATACACCACTTTAGAAAATTTTGAATTGATTGGATATACTGAAAGTGATTGGGCTGGAAGTATAGATGACAGAAAAAACACCTTTGGATATGTTTTTCATATGGGATCAGGAGCCATCTCATGGGCTTCTAAGAAATAACAAATTGTGGCTTTATCAACAACAGAGGTAGAGTATGTGGCAACTACAACAACAACATGTCAAACAGTATGGATGAGGAGAATGTTAAGAAGTTTGTGTCATGAACAGGTAAAAGGCACAATAGTTTATTGTGATAATAGATCAGCTATAGCTTTATCCAAGAATTCAGTATTTCATAAGAGAACGAAACACATTGATGCAAAGTATAACTACATCAGAGAGTTAGTGAACAATGGTGAAATTGTTCTGAAGCATTGCAGAACAAAAAAGCAATTTGCTGATATATTGACAAAACCATTGGGGCAGAAAAGTTTTAACTATCTCAGAAAATGTTTGGGCATGGAAGAAAGCAATAGTTGTAATTAAGGGGGAGTGTTGGAAATTAATTCCAACTGCAACTCAGCTAAGAGGATGGAAATTCAATCATTTTATGTGAATTGTGTAGGACAGCAGGAGCAACAAATTTCTTGGTTTTGTTTGCACTCCACCGCGCATTGAAGCCCTGTGTTTAAACCCTGCAAATCCATTTTCCTGTTTAAAGGTCGTAGCCCCGTCCCTGTTATGAAAATTCATGGTTTAAACCACGTTACCACTGCTCCATTCATCCTTGCACCTACTCGCCATTAAACGCTCCACCAACCATTATGAAACCTTCGCGCCATTTGTATTTTAAAACCCCATGTCATTTGCGTGGAGCCCACAACTCCATGTTGCACAACCCATGACCAATCACCGTCTATCGCATGGCCCTGAGGTTTGCTTCACCACTCATTCAAACCACACGATGAACCATACCCCATGACCGCTCCACGTCAAAGTCGTCAACCAATCATATGTGTATCACATAAAATGGTGTTGATGTCACCAAGGCCCCGAAACCTTGCAATAAGGTATGGCCCACCATCGCCAAGTCACCAGGTCGTCAACAAATAACAGCGCTATCGCATTGTTTGATTGTACATTCAGTAGCACCTCAAATGGATGCGATAAGTCTTTAAAATGTTTTTAATTTTTTTCTTTGAAATCCGCGATGTAGTAAGATTTTAAACCTTAGGTTTAAATGTTTTATTTTTTTTAATGCGGCACAATATGTTTTAGTTGTAAACTTAGGTTATATATATTTTATAATATATATATTGTAAATATGAATATTTACAATATATATATATATATATATATATAATCATTGTAATGAAACGCAGTTAAGTTGTAATGTATGCTCGAAGGCAGTAATCGAAGAATATAAGACTGTGGAGATGCCAAAGAGAAATATATACAGTTAGAGCAATGAATATGTATTAGAACAGAGAGAAGGGTATGCCTGAAACACTGAAGACATAGAGAAATAGAACGCCGTGTTTTGTAGCAGCTAAGTGCATTTTGTGTGAATCCAGAACACCATAGTTCTGAGGAATCCTATTTTGTAATAATTTAGAAGTTAAATGAAATAGATTTGTTTTAATCCATCTCTATCCAGATTAATTTTGTTGTTAAATCTCTGTGTTTGTAGAGGAATTCTTGTTTCCTCTCTATTGTTAAGAATAACTAGAAATTCCAACAAGTTTGCATTTATATTTGATTTTTCTGAATTTTTGGTAGATCTATATTTAAGATGGATTTATGGTAGTTTTGAGAAAAACACTAAAAAAATACAATACATACATACTTGGCGTTGAAGTATTTTATTTATGATTCACATTTTTCCCATTAAAATGTTTGTTGTGATAAATTCTATGTACAGAGTCATTCCTAGTATTTGAGTGTTTGTTGAGGTCTACTTGGTTGAGAGATCATCTCCAAATAGTTAGCTTCCTGGATTGGTGTGTTGTTTACATATTCACTTGGAGTTGTCTTTAGTGCGACTTTTTGGAGTTTCAGGTTCTGGAATCCGGTGAAAAAAATTAAGGTAAAATTTTGATTTCTATTATTTAAATTGGTTATTTTACTGTATATATGGATTCAGCACCCTAAAAAAACTCTAGGGCACTTAAATTGTGCAAGGTTACCCATCAAACTTCTATTTTCAATAAATTCCTGCCAAAATTTAGAGAAACTAGACCAGAAAAAACTACTGTAAAAACCTTCAAAGAGTCGCACTATAGACTACTCGTATTCACTCAACCAAAAAATTGTATGTCCAAAATCATCTCCAACTAGTTAAATTGAAATATTCACTCAACCAAAAAATTATATGTTGAAAATAAATTAACTATCTAGAAACATATCATGATGTATTTATATTATATTATAGTTGCATATCAGAGGTGCAACTATTTATTGATTGGCATGATTTTATTAATACGAAGGCTTAATGTCTGTTTCAGATTGCACGACCGAAGTGGGATTGCAGGCTTAAGTTGGGAGAGAGAAATCGTGGGACGATGGTTTAATATTGTAAATGTAGGAGGCAACGTTGTAGGGTGGAGCCAAGTGTGGAGCTCGTTGATTCTCTTCGAACTAATGGGCTATGAGGAAATGGAGAGTGTTGAGCAGCGTTGGATCAACATTTATGACGAGCAATGTGCTAGATAGATACTCTTCTTTTGTGATTGGATTTGGTATCATGGTAAATCTTTGGAAGCGGGGAGGAAAAACAAAGAACAAAATTGGAGTGAAAAAGTGATGCTCGTTGGAGAAATTGGTGGCTCTGCCCGAACATGAACCGAAGAAATTGGTGGAGCGGTAGTTCATTTGTGTTCTATTGCGTGGTTATATTCAGTGAGCAGCTGATGGTTCTTTTGTTGTGAGCACTGTAAGGTGAGTTGTGTTTGACCTGGCGAGAGGTTGGAACCGAGCGGAGAAGGTTGGTAGAAGAGTGGAAGGATCTTTTTGTTGCTATTCAAAACCATTGCTTTTGGGTTTCAATCCTACTGAGTGGAGACTGGGCACTAGAGGTATCAATATTCAGAGTGTGTTCTTTTGTCCAGGAAGGCTGAGGAGAGCTTTGTCTCTGTGATGCTACACTTTCTAAATTCAAGACTTCTTGCCGGAACACCAACTGGCATAATTTCCGAGAGTGAGTTGTTAGAGTGTTGTACAGATCTGCGTATCTAGTCGTGGAGAGCTAACTCTGGAGCTGTGAGAGAGGAATTTCACCTGAGTGGAGAGACGAATGTGGTGTGATTTTTTCCAAATAGTTGCAAGTCATCCGTGGAAAAAGATAGAGAAATTTGATGTTTTGTTAAATATGAAAAGATGGAGAAATTTGATGATAGAGAAATTTTATGTTTTGTTAATATGTAAGTTATTTTTTTTCAGAATCATGAATAAAAGTATCAAGTTTTTTTTAGGCTAACTAACTAGGTAAAGTATCAATGTAGGTAAATTTATTTTGTTAGAATTTGCTACTATAAAAAAGCGACAAATTAGACAAAAATGCCCAATATATGAACAATTTCAAAAGATGAGGTAAATGAGCAACAATAGTGATTAAAAGATGAAGGACAAAGGACAACCACGTTAAAGTTTGTGTGAGTTTGTGGAATAGGCTCATGACATGTGTACCCGCATGAAGTTTGTGGTAATCTTAAAACCACTTTGTAAGTGCAGGTTTTTGGTAAGCGAGAAAGTACTTGTGGGGGGGGACAAGGGGAAGTATTAATGTGGAACGAAATTCACACAAGCGAGAATATGCCAATGTTTTATTCAGGAATGAAGTAATGGACTGAAGCATCACAAAGGGAACAAAGGCACGGGTAATTCACACAAACAAGAATATGCCAATGTTTTTGCAGTAATGGATTGAAGCATCACAAGGGGAACCAAGGCATGGGGGAAAAACACCACAATCACAACATCGACACCAAATGTTAGTAGGAGACCGGGAGCAAACCTCCACCATGTGACCCCAAGGGTTGCATCCACCATGTGACCCTAAGGGATGCCTCAATAAACAACCCAATTAATGTGGAACGAAATTGGGTGAAGGGCTTAATGAACCACCCAATTCTCAAGACTGCAACCTGGAGAGGGAAGTATTAATGTGGAATGAAATTCACATAAACCAAGAGAAGTATTAATGTGGAACTAAATTCACACAAACCAATGACTGCAGTAATGTGGAACGAAAGGCACGGGGGACAAACACCATAATCATGACACCGACACCAAATGTTAGTAGGAGACTGGGAGAAAACCTCCACCATGTGACCCCAATGGTTGCCTCCGTTGACAAATGGTTTGGTGGGTGAAGGGCTTAATGAACCACCCAATTCTCAAGGTTGCAACCAATGTGGGATTATTACACACACATGCACACGATGGAGAGGTAATTATTAATGTGGAACAAAATTCACACAATCGGGACCACTTTGCAAGTACAAGTTTGTGGTAAGTTGGAAATCAATTTGTAATTTAGGTTTGTGGTAAGCCAGAAACCATGAGTGTGAGAGGGAAGTGGACATGGATTCATATTGCATGGTTTAGGTTCAACCGACAAAACCTTGGGCATGGTTTAGGGTCAGTCGACAAAACCTTGGGCATGGTTTAGGGTCAACCGACAAAACTCCAAGGATGGTTTAGGGTAAGTCGAAAAAACCCTAGGCATGGTTTAGGGTAAGCCGATAAAACCCAGATCATGGTTATGGGTAATCCGAAAAAAACCCAGATCATGGTTATGGGTAATCCGAAAAAAACCCATGATGGTGATAATGATGGAGGCGAATTTATAGGTACATGTACAAGTATGAAAATATATTGGTTGACTGAACCATGTACATGAAGGAAATACTAGTTGACTGGCTGTTGGTACCCATGCATTCTAATAGATGGTTGTTCTCTTATATGGATGTCATAATATTTGTTTTAATCATGTTTGTAAACACCAAGACCACAACTAGACTTTGAAGATTGTGATCGAGACAAGTAGTCATTAAGGGGGTAACTTGGAAAAATACAATTCCTACTTGTCTTTGTTGTGATTCATCCAATGTACAGGGGTTTGTTCCTAGTATTTGGGAGTTTGTTGAGTTCTAGTTGGTTGAGAGATCATCTCCAACTAGTTAGCTTCCTAGATTGGTGTGTGGTTGAGATATTCACTCAACCAAGAGATTGTATGTCGAAGCTAGATTAGTTATCTTGAGACATAATCTGATGTATTTATATTGTATTATTATTTTCATGTGAAGACAATTCTGAGTAAATTTAGAAAATATTTGTATCCATGCTTCTATCTCAAGTAGAAAACATATATCCATAGGATATACTCCCTCTCTCTCTCTCTATACACACACAAAATGGGAAATTATATCATAGTTCAGTTGTCCAACCAACAGTGAGGACAACCGTATTATGTGCAAATGAATGAAATACAACTCATCATTGTTATTCAAGGATGCCACCACACCACTTGGAATCACCCCTTTGGTGGTCCATAAGGGGTAAGACTAGGCCCAAAGACCATTTTTGTTATTAATATTTTTTTTATTTTATGTGTGTGTGTGTGTGAATTCCATATTAAATATTGAAAATATCTCTCATACCTTGAATTACAAAAAACTCTCTCTTCCCTCTCTCTTTGATGGTAAAATATTTTACTCAACATGCATATTGAAATATTTGATTCATGCGATAATTTGTTTTTGTAATTAATAGTTTTAAAATATTATATATCGACTCTATATTTAAAATTGAATAAATTACACTATATTGAAAACTAAATAAATTACACACCCCTCTTAAAATCTAAAGTGAAAATATAAGAAAAAATTAATTTAATTTACTTTATTTTTATAAAATTATGTTATTTAATATTGATATTAAAATGTTTTATGGATAATTTTTTGTTATTTATATGTTTTCATTTTAAATATTATATGTCAACATAATATAGAATGAATTATACATCATATGTTATTTTTACATGCCATCTTTCAACTTCATATAAATAGTGAAATAACTACATATTTTTCTTGTACTAAAAAATAATTTTTTATTTTTTATTTTTTTTACTTTCAATTATTTATCCATTACTAAGGAAAAATATATTATTTCCTCGCATGCATGCAAGGAGGAAATTTGGATCAAGGGATTCAAAGTGCTATCCATATGGCTACCAACCCAACTTATCATTGTAAGATTAAGCATATTGATTATAGGTTGGTACATATTGTAAAACATGTTAATTATGGAGGAGTATATTTTGAAGAGTTCCATACTCATAAAAAATGTGTAAACATGTTTACAAAACCAATATTGATAGAAAAAGTGTGGTGGTGTTTAGACTCTCTTCTTATAGAAGAGGTGATGAAAGGAGTTGTATCAAGTATATTGTTGCTAACTTGGAGATTTTAAAATTCATGACAGTAATTAAAATGAAATTATAGAAACGAAAAACTACTTTAAGTAATTCTTTGGTAATATAAATAGTGGGTGACATTTCATGTAATGAATGTAACACTGCCAAGTTCGATATATCTATGCATACCAAGAGATTGATTTTGATTATCACCTTGATTATAATATTGTTGGTGAGTAGTGAAATATCTTACCTTGCTTCATAGTGCTTCCTTGACTCACTATCAATGTTTTAGCCTATAAATTTCATGATGTCTATGTACTTCCAGATTGTCTTAATTCATTTTTCTTTTCATTTAATTATCAATTAAAGTTATAAAGTACCAACATGTTTTACTATGTGTTATAGATTTATAGAGGCCCATTAAAATTTACAAATGAAAAAAGATATCCTTGGCCTATATATTTTATTATTATTAGAATTTGCGAAGTGAATTCCTCCCCATTTTTCTCATTATGAAATACATTCAACTTTCAAAAATATTATTTTTTAATGTGCATTATGTAATTGTTTTTAAACATAAATATCACACTTATGTAAGTATAAGTGTAGTCTCAAGAAGTTGTTGAGTGACCACAAAACCTACCCAATATTAGGGTTTTAGAAAAGTATTTCTTAAAATATTTTTCCTTTTACTTTTCTTTTTCTAAAACTTTGTAGATGACTACCACAATTTCTTGGATCTTCTTAGATTTTGTTTTTTTGGGAGGGATTTCCTTTCATCATTGACCCCAAGTTGTTGTCCAATTTCATATGAAATATTTTAAAAAATAGTGTTTGTGACATTATTAAAGGTTAGCAAGATCTAAGCACCCACTCAGCTCATGTTTCCATTCCTCTATTATTTCCTTGAGGATGGATCTAACTCAGTTCACACATTGATGCTTATGGGGGATAACATAAACATATGAAAAGCCCTTGAATTTATTATTGAAGAATTTATTATCAACTTTGAGTCACCTTCAAAGATGATATTTTCAACAATTCATTTTTTTTTAAATAATCAACATGGCCAGACACCTACAATGAAGAAAAAAATCTATTATCAACTTTGAGTAGCCTTAAAAAATGATCCTTCTAAAAATCACCTTAAGCTTTTATTATTTCTAGAATGATGACTTCAAACACATCCTTACGATGTTCGATTTACTTATACGTAGCCTGAATAGGCTTTTAGTTGCAACATCTTTCTCTTCCATTATATTTATATTGAACAATAACGTAAAACAACATTATTATATTTATATTCAACAATACTGTAAAACAAAATTTAAGTTATACAATGTTGATGAGAACATACTAATACTTATGAAGGATGGGAGAGAGATATGCATGTATTTTCCTCAATTAAATTTTAATTTGAAAGGTTTTTGTTATATTTAATACTTTAATTCTAAATCTATTTCTTAGATGTAGTGATTGTATAAATAATAATGTTTAGTTTTTAAGTTAGTAGGGCCATTTATGTATGTTTATTTCCAACTCAATAGACATTACATATTTTGATTAGGAATACACATGTTAATTTAATGCAAGCAAGGAAAACTAGGGAGGTGAAATAGGGTTACGATTTTGTACTGCTAATAATCTGGAATCATTGTACCCAAATTCATTTCAACTCTACAAAAGTGAATCACAGTTAGTTAACCACTTTATGGCTTGAGAATAAGAGTTCACAACTTTATGGTTCGAAAGTTTTGAGCGATAAAATTAACTCTTTTTTTTAATATTTAATAAAAAACAAATTAAATAGTATTTATATTTTTGTTTTAAGATTTAATAAAAAAATAATAATGTTATTTTGAGTGTTTAGATTTGAATGTTTATTGTTTTAATTATTAGTATAAATTTATTTTAAGTTATATCTTTCAAGTATTAAGAGGGATCAAAATTTTTGAAATGTAAATTTTTTGATAATTTATAAGTGTAACAGTAATAATATTTGAGTTTTACAATGTTAATGAGTGCATATTAGTACTGATGGAGGACGGGAGAGCGATATAGAGTTTTCTTTACTTAGTTATTGTATAAATAATGTTCAACTCTTTAATTTAGTAAGATGGTTCATGCATTTTGATTTCTAGCTCAATGAATAATGTGGATCTTAAAGAGTACACATGTTAATTTGGTTTACTTATTTATATAAGTAAGGTGAACTATGGAGGTAAAATAGGGTTAGGCTTATGTACTACTAGTAAAGGTGATGTTGTGCATATGTCTAGAATAATTGTACCCAATTTTATTTCAATTCTACAAAAGATAATCAGAGTTCACCACTTTATGGTTTGAGAGTTTTGAGCTATAAAATTAACTCTTTTTTTTAGGATTTAATAAAAAATAAATGATATAACATTTACACTTTTGTTTTTAGATTTAATATAAAGTCAATGATGTTATTTTGACTATTTATATCTGAATGTTTGTTGTTTTAATTATCAGTATAAATTTATTTTAAGTTATATCTTTGAAACGTAACGAGTGATCAAATGTTTTGAAATGTAATTTTTTTGATAATTTAAAAGTGTAAAAGCACAATACAACAACATTTAAGTTATATAATGTTAATGAGGGCATACTAGTACTTATGGAAGAGTGAAGAGAAATATAGGGTGTGTGTACGTTGGTTAGTCAAATTTTAGTTTTAGATGCTTTTTTTATATTTAATAGTTAATTATAAATCTATTTTTTAATTATTATGTTATTGTATAAATAATTTTTTGTTCCTTAAGTTATTATGTTAGTAGGGTCGCTTATGTATGTTTATTTCTAACTCAATAAACAATGCATATCTTAAAGAGTAGACATGTTAATTTTTCTTCTTTATCCATGCAAGCAAGGTGAATTAGGATTAGATTTTTGTACTGCTAGTAAAGGAAGCATTATGCATATGTATATAATCATTGTACTCAATTTCATTTCTAATCTACAAAAGAGAATCAGAGTTCACCATTTTATGGTTTGAAAATTAGGGTTCATTACTTTATGGTTTGATAATTTTTTTGTTATAATATTAATTTTTATTTTTTTAAGATTAAAAAATAAATAATATAACATATATATTATTGTTTTTAGATTTAATAAAAAATTAATGGTGTTATTTTGAGTGTTTATATTTTTTTAATTACTAGTATAAATTTATTTTAAGCTACATTTATCAAGTATCAAGGAATCAAATATTTTGAGATGTAATTTTTTTTATAATTTAAAAGTGCAATAGTATAGTATAATAACTTTTGAGTTATCAATATTAATGAGGGCATATTTATACTTTTGGAGGAGGGGAAAGAGATATAGGGTGCATGTATGCTCCTCAATCAAAATTTTAGTTTTAGATGCTTTTGTTAAATTTAGTAGTTTAATTTTAAACTTATTTTTTCTTTATTTAATTATTATGTAAATAATGTTCGCCTCCTTGACTTAGGCATTTGAGATGTAAATTTTTTGATAATTTAAAAGTGCAACTGTATCGTACAATAACTTCTTTAGTTATCAATATTAACGAGGGCATTAATGAGGGCATACTAATGCTTCTGGAGGAGGGGAGAGAGATATAGGGTGCATGTATGTTCCTCAATCAAATTTTAATTTTAGATATGTTTGCTATATTTAATAGTTTAATTTTAAATTTTGTTTTTCTTTACTTACTTAGTATATAAATAATGTTGGGTTCCTTAAGTTAGTAGGCTCGCTCATGTATGTTTATTTCTAACTCAATGAACAATGCAGATTTTGAGGAGTACACATTTCAATTTAGCTTCAACTTCAATTCAAGCAAGGTGAACTAGGGTTAGGATTTCCTACTGCTAATAAAGGTAGTATTGTGTATATATCTAGAATCATTGTACCCAATTTTATTTTTATCTAGAATTGGAGTTCACCACTTTATGGTTTGAGAATCGAAGTTCACTACTTCATGGTTTAGAGTTTTGAGTTATAACATTAACTATTTTGTTTTTAGATTTAATAAAAAAAATATATAGCATCTACACCTTTGTCTTTAAATTTAATAAAGAAATCAATAATGTTATTTTGAGTGTTTAAATTTGAATTTTGTTGTTTTAATTACAAGTATAAATCTATTTTAAGCCAGATCTTTCAAGCACCAAGAGAAATCAAATCTTTTGAGATATACATTTTTTTGATAATTTAAAAATGTAATAATATCATATAACAATATTTGAGTTATACAATGTTAATGAGAGCATATTATTACTCAGGGAGGGAAGGAGAGAGATATAGGATGCATGTATGCTCCTTAACCAAATTTTTGTTTTAGATGTTTCTGTAATATTTACATTGTAAAACAGTCTCTCTAAAAACAACTTTCCTCAAATGCCATTTGTACCATTTTATATCCTTGATTTTGATGTTAGATGATTTACATTAAGATTGAATATTGTTATTAATCAGTTACAAAAATAATAGAAATAAGGAAAACCGTTTTAGTTCCTCCAAATAACTGCATTGTGTCCATAAAATTGGAAAAAATGTAAAAGAAAAATGTCTCTGCAATTATGTTTTTTGAATTTTCTGGTATCTACATACATAGCCTCCTGATTAATTGTGTTTTTTTTCTGGTATTTTCAGGTATAAGCAGTTTTGGATGCCTTCGGCAGCTGAATTTAGGAATTCGCAGACTCTGTTGCATCCCTTGCACGTTCAATGGGTTTGGCTTTGTCATTGCTTGAATCCGGTTAGTTATTAATCATGAACTTAGCATTGAATTTTCATTAATAAGACATGATACACATTAACTTTAAAAGCTGTTTGTCTTTTGGTTTTTATATGGGAAGGTTCAAGGTTCGAATCTAAATGCAAATATTATACTTCTTTTTTACTCAGGATTCGTACCGCCAATACTGCGTTTCTCATTTTGGAAGAATTATATGTAAATAAAAAATTACAGAAAATCCTTGCAATTTGTCTTGCCCTGCCTGCTCTGCTGTCTGGAATCAGCTGTCTAGCTTTCACACTTCATTCGCAAAAGAATTCGTTGGAGGAGAATCCTTATTCATATTTGTAGCTCAATTGAAACCCGAAAGATTTATCGTTATCTCCAAGCTGATTATGTGGGATGGACTCACGACAATCAGAGCAATGTTTGCAGTAATGTTGTATATGTTGTAGTAAATTCACTATGTGATAAAGATATATATAACAATCTATCGATCAATGATATCTGACATTCTAAAACTATAGTAGAATATAATTCTGAAAGTTTTTAAGATGAGATTATAACAATTTATTGATTAATAACATCTGGGATTTTAATATTGTGTATTTTTTTTCTAAGAAAGAAAAAATCTGGTTTATATATTTTACCAATCTATATATCTTTATTTTCAATAATACTTAAATAGTATGAAAAACATGCTAAAGATCAAAATTATTATTGAAACTTCAACACAAAAATACACAGCCTTGCTGTAGACAATAGTTCTCAAATAAACAACTTTATCGACCAAATTATATTGAGGAAAGTTCTAATGTGAATCCTCTGTAGATTCCCCACCATCTCCCAACATCTTCCATCCTGGTCTTTTTTTCCATCTGCTTCGAAACGCTTTATGCATTCTTGAATATAAATGACCAAATTTCCAATAACAGAGTTATACCCAGAAGCCCAAAAGTGTCCACGGTATGCTTTATGCATTCTTGAATATAAATGACCAAAGATCCAATAACATAGTTATACCCAGAAGCCCAAAAGTGTCCACGGTATGCTCTAACTAGTAGAGGAACAAAAATTTATGTGAAAGTCACCAGCAGATACTATAGGCAATAGTTCCTAAAAAAAACAAGCCAATTACAGTGTTATATGTACTTAGTACAATATAATTGTGTAAGTTTTTAAATTGTTCAAGAACTTTTTAATTTGAAATTTCGAATCTTCAGCAACCCAACAGAACAATGTGTCTCGAATATAATGTTGAGAGTTGAATATGGATAGATATTTCTGTTTTGATTATAAATTTTGGGAATTTAACAGTAATAAATAAATTTAAACAATTTCAAGTAATTGATTTTATTTTTTTTTAAATAATTTTAAAATTTACAATAAAATTAAGTTGATATCTATTTAACAATATACTACTAGCTTAGATCTATTTTAACTCTGGATCTATCAAGCGCTTAGAAGGATCAAATCAAACTTGAGGAAAGGTTTGCACCTCAAGAGATTTGATCTCTCTCGATGCTTGATAGATCCAGAGTTAAGATAGATCTAGGTTGGTTTCAGTCATGTGCGGCCAAGAAAAATTTATTGATAATATAAAGAACATATAATTAATTTTATCAATAATATGTAAATACGTCTAATGTTAATATAACCATTTTAAATGTGCTAAATATGTTTGAGATTTATGAAAAATGATGAAATAAAAATTTTGAATGCAAAGTGACAATGTAATAATATTGAATGATAGTAAATGTGAATAACAAGAATGTAATAAATTACAAATAGATTTCATTGTGATCGATATCAAACTATTTTCTTCTACTATTCTTATTGTCACCCTTGTTAGTTTGGCCATATTTTCATATAGATTATATGAAAAAGACAATTGAAATCATAAACCATTTAAATATTTAGCTTGAGGTGTTGTAGTAAACATCATACCTTGTCTCTCTTGCTCTCCAATATTATTTAATTAATGTACCATCATATATCCGTTTACATCAGAAATCAACATATACACTAAAATCAATGCATCTAATGCAAAAAATCAAATAAGATTATAAAACAACATCTCCACTGAAATCAATGCATCTAATGCAAGTAATCAAATAGGATTAGAAATCAACATCTACACTCAAATCAATGAATCTAGTGCACGTAAGCAAATAAGATTAGAAACCAACATATACATTTAAGTCAATGCATCTAGTGCAAGCAATCAAATAGGATTATAAACCACCATCTACACTGAAATCAATGCATTTAGTGAAAACAATAAAATAGGATTAGAAATCATAATGCATTTAGTGAAAACAATAAAATAGGATTAGAAATCATATATATTGAAATCAATGCATCTAGTGTAAGCAATCAAATATATTTAAGAACCAACATCTACATTGAAATTAATGCATCTAGTGCAAGCAATCAAATAAGATTAGAAATGACCATCTACACTGAAATCAACGTGTTTAGTGCAAGAAATCAAATAGGAATAGAAATCATCTACATTGAAATCAATACATGTAGTGCAAGTAATCAAATATCATTAGAAATCAAAATTTACACTAAAATCAATGCATTTAGTTCAAGAATCAAATAGGATTAGAAATCACCATCTACACTGAAATAAATGCATCTATTGCAATACGTATTCTTCCCTCTCTCCCCCCTCCATATATATCTATATGTCCCTCCATATCTCCTTCTTTGTCTCTTTATCTCACCCCCACAAACACACACTCTCTCTCACTCCATATTTATCAATCTTCTCTTTGTCCCTCCCTCCTTATCTCCATCTATCTCTTCATTCTCTTCACCTTCCATCTATATCTCTATCTCCCTTTGTCTCTCTATATCAACCTCAAAACATACACACTCATTCTCCAATATATCTATCTATCACTCCCTCCTCCTCTCCCTGCCTCTCTCTCTCTTCCACCCCCCGTCCCTCTCCCCCGCTTATATCGCTCTTCTCTCATACTATACTCTCTCCCTCTCTCTCCATATTCCTTATCACTCACTCTTTCTCTCTCTCTCTCTCTCTCTCTCTCTCTCTCCAACTTTCACGCTCTCTATATTTATTCTTACCTCCCTCTCCCTCCCCCTCCATCTCCATCATTATTTCCCTACCTCTCTCCACTCTCTCTCTTCCTTTCTCTCCCACCTCTCTCTCTCTCTATCCTCACCTTCCAAATTTTTCAATATATGCCTCTTTCTCTCTCTCCTTCGCTCCTCCCTTCTCTCCATCTCTCCTTATTTATCGCTTTATCTCACGCCAAACATACACACTCTCTCTCCATCTCTCCCTTGTCACTCCCTCTCTCTCTCCACTTGTCACTCTCTATGCATTTCATCTTCCCTCCCTCTCTCATCCTATCTCCCTCCCTCTCTCCTCTCTCTCAGGCCCCCTATCCTTTCCTTCCTCTCTCTCCCTTTCTCTCCTACCTCCCTCTCTCTTCCCACATCACTCACTCTCTCTCTCTCTCTCTTTCTTGTTCCCATACAATCCTTTCACTCCCTCTCACTCTCTTTCTCTCTCTCAAGTCCTCTCTCTCATCGTTCATCTCTCTCCCTCTCTCTCTCTCTCTCTCTCTCTCTTCAACTATGTTACTATATCCCTCCCTTTCTTCTTCTCTCTCCTTCTCTCCCCCCTTGTCTCAATCACTCCTCCTATGTCTCTTTATCTCACCCTAAATATGCATACTCTCTCTCCATCTCTCCATTGTCACTCCCTCTCTCTCCACTTCTCACTCTCTATGTATTTCTTCTTCTCTCCACCCACTCTCTCTCTTTCTCTCTCTCTACCCTCCAATCCTCTCTCCTTATCTCTCTCTCTCACCTCCATCTTTATGTCTCCCTCTCCCTCTCCCTCTCCCTCTGGCTCTCTTACCCTTCTCTACCTCTTTCACTCCTCTCCCCCTCTCTCTCTTCATTCCTTCATTTATCTCCATGTTATTAATATGATTTCTACTTATATTTGATATATTTTTATTTAATTACCTTATCTTTTTATACCTCTTTTATAAATATAGTATTGGGTCCATGGTATTAATAATAATTTGTCCCATGCTATTTGGCCCATAAGATTCACCTAAATAAAACCTCTTTTTTCAGTTTTTGTAAATACAAAGAGGTTTATGGAGGAAATATAAAAAGAAGTTTTATTTATTTACCATACCTCCCGAGTAAGTAGAAAAAGAGGTTTTATTTATTTACCATACCTCTAGTTTATTTATATTTTTATTTATTTACTGTATCTCTTTTTTTTAGTGTTCTTTAAGACTCTTCATATTTTAAATTTTTATTGTTTAAATTTATTTCTAATTGTTTATTGATATGGTTGTGTAAGTTATTTTTAATCCCACATTATTTAGATTGTATTTTATTTATTTATTTATTTTGGCTTTCGACATACTTACACATCAGGTCCATAATGGGTTGTAGGGTTAATAATGTTTTTTTGCATGCTATTAATAATAATTTAGTCCATGGTATTTGGGCCATAGACTTCATATATAATTAGATGTTGATTTCTAATCCTATTTGATATATTTTTATTTATTTACCTTACCTCTTTTATATTTATTTGTTTATCATACCTCTTTTATAAATATGATATTTGGCTCATGGTATTTGGCCCATAGGCCTTTAGTTTACTTACCACACCTCTAATTTATTTATATTTATATTTATTTACCATATCTTTTTTTAAGTGTTCATAAACCTCTTCATATTTTGATAAATTTATTTTTTAATGAATTTTTAATTGTTTATTTATATGGTTTTCTAAATTATTGTTTAAATTAATATTATTGAAATTTTATTTTTAGTTTATATTATTTTGACTTCCGACATACTTACGCATCGTATCATATTGAGCTGTAAAATACATGTTTCCACGCAATCGATTGTCAAATACATGTTTCAACGCAATCGATTGTCAATTCTTATGACTAAATATAACAATATACTATCAATGGTCACTTCCTATGACTAGATATAAAACAGTGCGTAATACCCTATGGAGAGATATGGCGGTTGCCTTTGTAGATTCCACATTGACCCAGGGAGTGGACAAGTAGTTGTAACCTACTTTAATACTGCTCACTGGAAAGTTAAATTAAACCTTCCCTGAAAAAAGGATAATGGCTTACGTTTGGCGAATATGGAAAATATCCGATTTTATTTTTATTTATATGATTTTAAATACATTAAAGTTTAAAATAATTGAATTATTTTTATGGAGTCAAATATAAGCATAAAACAATTCAATTATCCTCGTGCTTTTATCGTTGGGTTTGCATTTCAATCCATGATATATGATGAATTTGTTTGAAATGTAAATATGAAATTAGATATACAAACTTACAATGATTCATGTACGATTCTTCATCAGCTCATTTGTATAGTTTTTTTCTTTGGTTATGAATGGTATTTTTTGAAATGGAAAAAAAAGGGATAGGTATTTTTTCAAATGGAAAAAAAGGCATTTCAAAAAGATGGAATACTCAAAAGGATGGAAAATTTAAATAAATTCTTAGGAAGGAACTAGTTATAGATGCAAGTTATCTAAGTTTTTTTTTTTTTAAACATTAGAGAAAAAAAAAAATCCAACTTCGAGTTTGGGAAATCAAAATATTGTTGCATTGGTGCTTGACTTTAGCATTGTATTAACACTTTCGCATTGTATTAACACTTGTGCATGGGATCTAAGTTTATGGTGGAGCTTATGAGATTACTTTAATAGCATGATGGTTAGCACTTTTATTTTATTGGATTTTACTTTAGCATTGTTGGAAACACTCATCTGTGGGACCCTTGGTTTATGTTTGTGCCCCTTAAGGATAAGACATGTTTTTCTTCAAAAAAACAATAAAGAAAGAATTTTGTCCAAGATTAAGTTTGGGAAATCAAGATATTGTTGCATTGGTGCTTCACTTCAACATGGTAGTAACACTTGTAGATGGGATCCAAGATTATGGTGGAGCTTGTAGGACTACTTTAGCATGATGGCTAGCACTAGTACATGGGACATTGGTTCCTTGGTTTACTCTAGCACTATTGTCAACACTCATCCATGGGACCCTAGTTTATGGTTGTACCCCTTAATGGTAAGCATTTGAGGCAACACTTTTTGAAGTAGAGTCTAGTGTTATGAATGTTTTGCATACAAAGTTCCAACAATGTATATGCATTTCCCATCAAGGTCATATTCGTCACTAATTTGAATGTTTTTTCCTTTCAGAGTGCAGTGGAGACAGGAAATCAAAAACCCAGAATAAAGTTTTTAAAGATATTTGAACAAAAATATCTTGGCTAATCGAGAGGAGAGATCCTAATAATTAACACCTTATATATGAGAGTATCCATTAACTACAAAAGAATCCTTATACCACTATACATAATTATTTCCATTATACTACTCCTTGAACACCCATTGCATTATAATTCTCCTTAAACACCCATTGCATCTGATTGCTTCCTTCCTTGAAGCAACTCTTTCAAATGCATGTTTGGTTTTGTTTCAAGACTTTCATTCATTTCTTCCTCCACTGATTTCTTTTAGTAAGAAGACACATATCCATTAAGAACCTCTTTGACATTTCTTTTCTCACAACACATGGAATATAAAGAAAATTTATTAAAATGGGTGGGCTCATAGGCATACCCATCATGGCTTTTTTTCCATAATTCATCTCATTTTTTTCTCTTCATCTCAATGATCATTTTCAAGATTCCCATTTTCATTAAGCGTTAATGGTAGTTTTTGCATATGTTGATGGTGGTTTAGAGTTATTGTGACATATTTTGGGGTTATACTTAATTCAGAATCTAAACATACCAAGTGCACCTACAATTTTGCAATTCGGTTCCATTTTATACGTCTACCATGTGGCCCATAGTGCATAATCAAACATCACTATGAAAGGAATAGCCTGCTTAGGTTATAAAAAAACCAGTTTTTTTATCCAAACAATTCTCCAAGCCTATAATTTCTTTTAAATAAAATAATTCATATTTATAAGTTAAATATTCAATTAAATCACATAACATATCACATATTTTTTCCTCTATACTATTCATTCCTATGTTACTGCTTTACAACGTTTCCTTTGCAACATATGGTGCAATTGCTAGTTAATAGTTTAATTCTAAATCTATTTTTTTCTTTGCTTATTTATTGTATAAATAATGTTTGGTTACTTAAGTTAGTAAGGTTTTTCATGTATGTTTATTTGTAAATCAATGAACAATGCACATCTTGAAGAGTTCACATGTTAATTTAGCTTCGTTATCCATGCAAGCAAGGTGTACTAGGGTTATGATTTCATATTGCTACTAAAGACAATATTAGTATATGTCTAGAATTATTGTACCCAATTTTATTTCTACTTTACAAAGAGAATCAAATTTCACAATTTTATGGTTTGTGAATTAGAGTTCACCACTTTATGGTTGGAGTGTTTTGACCTATATCATTAAATCTATTGTTTTTAGATTTAGTAGATTTAATAAAAAATAAATGAGATAGATTTTACACTTTTGTTTTTAGATTTAATAAAAAATCAATGATATTAATTTAATGGTACATATATGAATGTTTTTTGTTTTAATTATCAATTTAAATTTAGTTTAAGCAAGATTAAATCTTTTGTGATATGGTTTGAGTGTTTTGAGCTATATCATCAACTCAAGCTAGATTAAATCTTTTTAGATATGGTTTGAGTGTTTTGAGCTATATCATTAATTCTATTTTTTTTATATTTAATTAAAAATTAATAATATGGTGTTTACACTTTTGCTTTAGATTTAATAAAAAATCAATCATGTTATTTTGATTGTTCATATTTGAATATTTGTTGTTTTAATTACCAAAATAAATTTATTTTAAGCCACATTTAAAAGTAATTTAAATTAAGTTGAAAATAAGATAATTTATAATTTTCATATTCTATAGGACATATATACATAGTAAAAATATATACCCATTATGACCTCAAACATATAATATGTGAAAAATAAACCCACATGAAAAAGATAACAACATTTCTCTCAACCACTCAAACAACATCCAATTAACATAATAATATTTATGTCAACATCTTTAAAATTCCCTCCTAACCTTGCTATTCCCTTCTATTCTATTTAAACAAATCATTGAAATACATCATTGAAACTTAATTTCATCCACCATGTTGAGGTGAGATCCAAATTATTCTCTTTTATTAAAGTGTCTTAATTACAAGTTGCATAGGTAGGATTTTGAAAATATGGGGTATGTGTGTAGAAAAAACATATGTCAAATTTATGTAAATCAATAATGGTTCATATCATTTTTAAAAGAGGGATTTTTCTTTTAAATGAATTTTATTCATTAATTAATATTTATGATTCAATATTAAAAAGCAATTTTAAAAAATAGTAGTTTTTATAATTTTCATTAATATTTCGAATTTTAAACTAAATATACTTAACCTAAATGAAACATATCACATTCAAGTATTGATAACATTAAAAAAATATTCTAAACATTAAGTAAAATGTTTAAATTGGAATTATGTATATCATATCTCAATTCTTAAAACAAGTACATTCATTCCATTTCCATATTATGCTATTTTTTATTTGAAAAATATTTAATTTTTATCAATAATGATATGTGCTATCATATTCTCCAATGTGGGTGTTTACTCGAGTATTAATTTGACCTCTTTGTAAGGAGCGCTCTCTCTAGAGGTCTCTCCTCACTCATTATGGTGTGGCGAATGGAGGAAGAATGATGTTGGGTGAGTACTCCCAATTGTACCATTTTAAATGTTGGATTAATTTTTTAGGGTGGCAAAGGTTTGTCTCTCGTGAAGAAGAAGACAAGGTGGCACCATTGTATTTCGTCATCTAGTATGGTTTGGTCTTGTTCATAGATATGAGTGTTTTATAGGTTGATGTGTCTAAGTTCATTCAGGTTTGAGAATCCATTACCTCACATTGGCTTGATATGGAAGTGCCTCTCAATTGCAGTGAGGTATTGTGTCTTGTGCTTAAGATATATTCTTGAATTGTTGTTAATTAGGTTATGGTTCATTTCATCCTTTTATTTTTCGATATTAGTGTTATGTATGCCTCTATATTGTATTATGTAAGAGACTTCATAGAGCCTTCTTTGGATCTAAACAAGCTTTTATTTGGTTCTTATGTTGGTTGTGTCTGGGTGTTAGCTTCGTCAGATGTTAATTTGGTCCACTTTTGGGAATTATTCCTTCTACTCATTCTATTACACCATCTTCTGTTATTTTGGTTCCCTCCGGATTTGTGTGGGTTATGTGTTGAAGAGAAGAGATTTTCTTTTCTGTGTATTTGGGTATTGGATTCTCTCACTATATGCTTATGTTTTGGGGGTTTTTGCGCTTTATGTCTTTGGTTTCCCTGAAATATGGTAATTACTAGAGTTTAGTCCTTTGGAGTGGCATTGGGGAGATGATATATTGGTTCTGAGATCTAGGTTGCAAGGGTTTGTTGTATGTCTGACATCTTATTTTGTTGGATGTGGATTGTGTACATATATTACTTGTTTTCCTGTCACTATCACTATGACACCTCGTCAATGAATGATGAGTAGAAGGGGCAGTTTTGGAAATGTGAGAGTTAAGAGAACCTATATTTTTGCATTTGAAATTATGGACACTTTATTTGATGTGGTTCCTTTTGAAGTCAGAAGGGAAATTCTACTACTGGTGGTCAGAGAGATTGAGGATCACCCTTATCATTCTAACTATGAGCTTTAGGTGCAGAAACGAAAAGGATCCCAGACCCCTATAGATTTACCAAGAAAAGGTTTCATTTCTTGTATTCTCTCTCTTTGCACTCGCAAATGGATACTTTGTTACGTCTAATATTTAAGGACAATAAGGTTGAACAATATAATTTATTTTTTGGGTTGGAAGATGTTAAATGTATGTTATGAAATATTTATTTTATCTTAACAATGTTGATTCGATATTATCAAGGGTGTAACTTTTCTGCTTTCAGACTCTACTTCTAGAGACCTGACTAACCCTCTTGTGTATCCAACTAATCCTCCTATGGATAGTGCTTAGGACTTGACCATTATCTCTTCTAACCAGGAGTAGATTTTGGTTTCATATGTTTTTGTTGATACTTAGATAGTTTTTTTCCAGCACTGTAACAATAGTCATCAGGGTTTTCCAGACTTGGGTGAGACACTGTGTATGAAGCTTCGATTGGTTTTTTCTATGCACTTATTTTTGGGTTAAATGTATTTATAGTCTCAGTGATGATATCCGTGGTTAATTGTATGGTAAGGATACTCAACCTCATCTTACTATAGTGCTTTGACTATGGAAGTTATATGTGCATTAGAAGGTCTGCTATTGTGTGGAAATATTTGATGGTAGGAGAAAATGTGTTGGATCATGGTGGGATGAAATGGTGTGAAGGGCTTGTCTCAGTTGTGACTCCTGGGCGATTGTAGGGCTGATCTCAGATTCCGCTATTAGCATCTTGGTTTTGGTTTATGAATGATTTTTTTATTTTGGGAATGGTCCTCACAAGTTGTCACTACTATATCTTTAGTTCAAAGAAAATTTTAGGGGTTGATATTTGCAGGTGGGTTAATTTTACACGATTTTTCCATAAAAATATTCATCAATTTCTATTTTTTCTAAAAATGATTCGCCCAAATTTTATAGTATAAAAAAAAACTACCTTAGATATCACCAAAATTATAGAGGTTATATATAAACTAATTAGAAATATGAATATTTTTATAAATATATCACCAAATATTGTATAGTTTGCATATTAGGGACTAGGATATTTTCCAAGGTTTCTAAACTTTAAGAAAAATTCCATCCTTAAAATTTTCCCTTCTTCACTTATGGATGCTCATTAGGATTTGGTTTCATTGTTGTGTCTTCACTTAATTTTGGTCTTAGTGTTGCAAATGTAGAAATTTATAAACACAATAATGTATTTCTGGATCCTCCTGATCTAAAAAATTAATCTTATGTTAAATACATAATCCTTCCACTTAATTCTTTGCGAAAATTAAATCACCAATTGCAAAACACATATGAAGCAAAATCAATTGCACATAACAAGATGTTTTATCGAGAAAGCTTAAAGCTAAAAAACCCCACTATCATATATTATGTATATCAATGGAACATGTAACAATCTCATACAAAGCTCAGCTCATATAGCTCTCAGTACAATCTACAATCTTCACACACTGTCATGTAGAAATTTGCATATCTATGCACCAATTTCTTGCCTCCTGACAATTTGCCTCCACTGCGCAATCCCTACTGAAGAAGATCCTTGAATGAATTCAACCTTTCCTGGCTTGCACTACACAATCCTCATTAGCATCTCCAATGTCAGTATAGATGCATTGGATGCATCACTATAGTCACAAATGATAGTCCATCTCACCCTTTCACCTATCTCTCCATTGGGTCTCCACCGGATCTGACATGCAAGTAGTTAATTGTTGTATTTGTTCAGTTGCAAGTAAGACACTACTTGTGAATTAATTAAATAATTAATTCACTCATCTATCACTAGTGTATGTTTAGTTACAACTAGCACAACTGAGTTTAACTCATTGAAATGAGTTAAACTAAATAAAAACTCACATAACTACTCTTCCAACTCTGTTACAACTTGCCAATATCAGTTATAACGAAGTTCTCCATGCATGAGTCACCAACCACCATAGGAATTGTGTAATTCCTTCAACCCACTGATGTGCCTCATCTGTTCACTGAAATAAAGTGCTCCAAGAGAATAAGTTACTATTTATTGTTTGATTATTATTAAGGGTTAATAATAATCAACATGCATTCTATTTTTAGGTTTGCAATCTATAAATAGACTTTTCCGATCTTCTAAAATAGAAATTCATCCAAAGATAGAATTTTCTCAACCATCTAGAATCAGAATCCTGCTAATTTTAGAATATTCTCACCATTCTAAAATAGACATACACCTAAAAATAGCCTGTGTGGGTCCCACCCAGTTTAGGTGATTATTTTTCACTAGGATCAAGGAATGATGTTTCCGGATGCCACTTTCACTGTTTCTTGTTGCAATCTTCAACACTCCCTCTCAACAAGAAAGGACTATCTTTGCATGTGACATGCAACTCAATGCATTCGCCATGCAATACTTGCATGCAACACTTCCGAATTTGAACAGCCTCTAAACAACTAAATCAGTATAATGAATCTGTCATCAAAGTCTTCTGACTTCTGCTAGTACCAACTGCACATGTCTTCTGGAACCACTGCACTGTTAAACTCTGCACTTGCTGTCAACTCTGAACCGTGCTCTAGTACCTGACACTGTCACTTTGATCTAACTGCATCAATCCAACTAATCATGATAATGCTACTTTGTGGGTGCCTCATAGATAGGTTCAATTCATGAGATCCACACCATCTCAATGAATCCTACCTAGAAATTCCTCCTTGGGATTACTCATGCATGTCGCCCCACCTCTCACCTGGTGGTATAGTTGCATGCACTCCCTATGCCCATCTGGCATGAAATTTCTCTACATAAGTGGTTGCTCCCACTCCATGATCCTCATCTTGTGGTTGCTCCACATCCTGAGGTTCACTCTTACCTGCATGCAAATCCTGCTCCCTCTCAAGCTTCAATTGCATGTCTTCCTCGCACTTCCCAACGATAGGAAGCTCCGTATAAATCCCATCTACTTCAAGTTTGTAGAGATTCTTAACTCGAATCCCAACCTTCTTGGCTTGCCCTATTTCTTTGTGTCGCAGGAAAAATTTTCCTTCACTAAAGACAACATCATAGCCTCTATCCTCTAACATTATGACTGAGATTAAATTCTTCTTTAAACCTGGAACATGCAAAAAATATTCTAAAAGAAAGATTTTACCTGACGCCTTCTTAAAGGTAATGGTACTAATTCCAGTCGCACTATATCGTCCATCGTCGCCCAACTCAACATGCATCTAGAGATCTTTCTCCACCAAGTCACTGAACAATTTATCATCTCCCATCATGTGAAAGGAAGCACCACTCTCAAAGTACCACCCCGATCCCAATGCACTAAACACCATGCATGTAATCAATGAGAAGTCAAGCTCAAATTGCGAGGCAAGGGCCTCACCAGCTGCAGCTCCAACAACCATCTTGTTCTTCTTCTTATGTGGACAATTTGTGGCAATATGTCCAAACTCGTGACAATGAAAACACTTCACTTTGGACATGTTGTGCTCCTTGCCATCTTCACCGGCCTCAGATTTTGAATGGAATTTCTTCCCCTTCTTCTTCTTTTCCATGGAAGCCAAAGCACAATCCTCTTCATCATCATGCATTGATGAAGAGCCATCCCTGGTGGTCTGCCTGATCTCCTCCTGCACTAGATCCGACCACAGTCGCTCCCAATCTGACAGTTTCTCCCGTCCATTGACAGAGTCTTGATAACTGTGCCAACTCTTCAAAAGACCAAGGAGAGCCAAGCTCACCAAGTCATCATCCACAACACTGACTCCTACACTCCCAAGCTCATCCTTGCATTGGACAAAATTTTTCAAGTATACAGGAATAGTGTCGTTCTTCTCCATCTTGATTTTTCTGAGTTTATCCTTCAGTGCCAATTTCCTATGGTCCCTGCTGCTTTGGAAAAGATCTATCAAAGCCTTCCACATTGCAAATGGAGTGGATTTCCCATGAAGGCTTGACACAATATGGTCTTTCACACCTTCCAACAGAATCCTCCTCACCCTTGCTACTTTCTTTTGCCATGCGTCAAGTACTGCAACATCTGCCGAAGTGGGCTTAGGAACATCCCTATTGATGAAATCCTTCAAGCCATTATTGTCAAGCACCACCTCCATCCTGTCCTTACAGGTTATGTAGTTCAAGTTTCCCTCGAGTGCATACTCCAACCGCAACCCATTGAAAGCCATTTCAATGTATACTCAACTGTCGCACCAAGAAATTCTTGTGGAAATTTCAAATTGTTCCACCAGCACAAAACTCAACACCGCTTCAATATTGCAATCTCCAGTGATTAACACTGCTTCGATACCATGTAGAAATTTATAAACACAATAATGTATTTCTGGATCCTCCTGATATAACAAATTAATCTTATGTTAAATACATAATCCTTCCGCTTAATTCTTTGCATCGCCAATTGCAAAACACATATGAAGCAAAATCAATCGCACATAACAAGATGTTTTACCAGGATAGCTTAAAGCTAAAAACCCCAACTATCATATATTATGTATATCAATGGAACATGTAACAATATCATACAAAGCTCAACTCATAAAGCTCTTAGTACAATCTACAATCGTCACACACAGTCATGCATAAATTTGCATATCTATGCACCAATTTCTTGCCTCCTGACAGCTTGCCTCCACTGCACAATCCCTGTTGAAGAAGATCCCTGAATGAATTTGACCTTGCCTTGCTTGCACTGCGCAATCCTCATTAGCATGTCTAATGTCAGTGTAGATGCATTGAATGCATCACTATAGTCACAACTGATAGTCCATCTCACCCTTTCACCTATCTCTCCTCTGGGTCTCCATTGGATCTAACATACAAGTAGTTAACTGCTGTATTTTCTCAATTGCAAGTAAGACACTACTTGTGAATTAATTAAATAATTAATTCACTCATCTATCACTAGTGTATGTTCAGTTACAACTAGCAAACTGAGTTTAACTCACTGAATTAAGTTAAACTAAATAACAACTCACATAACTACTCTTCCAACACTGTTACAACTTGCCACTGTCAGTTATAACAAAGTCCTCCATGCATGAGTCACCAACCACACTAGGAATTGCATAATTCCTTCAGCCCGCTGATGTGCCACATTTGTTCACTGAAATAAAGTGCTCCAAGAGAATAAGTTACTATTTATTGTCTGATTATTATTAAGGGCTAATAAAAATTGACATGCATTCCATTTTTAGATTTGCGATCTATAAATAGACTTCGCCCATCTTCTAAAAATAGAAATTCATCCAAAGATAGAATTTGCTCAACCATCTAGAATCAACATCCTACGAATTTTAGAATATGTTCACCATTCTAAAAATAGACATACACCTAAAAATAGCCTATGTGGGCCCCACCTAGTTTAGGTGATTGTTTTTCACTAGGATCATGGAATGATGTTTCCGGATGCCACTTTCACTGTTTCTTGTTGCAATCTTCAACAACAAATTTTCATGCTTATTCTACTATTGTAACCCCATTTCTTGCTTATGTGGGGACTGTTGTCTCAATTATTGTTGATGCCATCTTCTCTATTATGACTTAGTTAGTTGTTTATGTGGGAATGAACTTTATACCCCTAGCCTATCTCTTGATATCTGTATGGTTTAACAATTTATTATGTATGCCTCTTGTTTTGATTAATGAAATTGAGTTACAATTTACACAAAAAAAGAAGAAGAAGATGAGATATCACATCTTATCTTTTATTTGAAAAATATTCAATTTATATTAATAATGATATTAGCTATTGATAGAGTTAATTAGAGTTGTGCAATTTCATTTATCTTATCTACATTTTGAACTTGCCACACACACACACACACACACACACACACACATATATAAAGTATTTTATCAAAGTGTTATCATTACGACTTAATCATATCCTAATGTATTAAATTCAATCCAGTTCATATGATTTTTAAATTGAAAAAATTGTTCTTTTGTTTCATAACTAAGAAAATATTAATTAATATATTAAATTTAAGTTTTTTTAGTTTATTTTTTTTAATGTTTTTAAAATTGTATGTTTAGAGTTTTTGTTTAGGAATTTATATATAAAGAGGAGGGGCATAGACTTAAATCCATTATGGAGTAACTTATGTCTTGGCTTGTTGTTTATGAGTTTGAGTCAATCCAAAAGTAGTTAATAGGTAGTCAATCTTAAGAAAGAAGACTAAACAAATTGTTTGAAGAGTAAAATGACCTATTATCCAACAACTACTTATCCAATGCTAATGCTACTCCATTCCAAAGTGTAAGGCACTTAAGAATAAAAAATTATGCTCAATTCTCAATTGTTGCCAACTTTAGAGTCTAAATTTTAAACTTGTGTCCAAGTAAATGTTAATCTTGTTGCGAACTTCAAGTAAATCTTAATCTTGCCTCCAACTTTAATTCTCATTTTTTAGAGATTATTATTTATATTCCATTTCTAGCAAATATGATTCTTTAATGGATTTCTAACATAGAGACAAATGCTAGGTATAAATATAACAACCCATCCAAACCATGTTACAAGTATGTGCTCAGAGAGACCTTAAACTCTCATGTTTGTGTGTCTTCATAACAAATCAATATTCCCTAATTTTCCTTTTTCACATCCATCACATAAGTTTAATTTAAATCTTCTTGCAAAATTACTATAAAGTAAAAACACCTTAAACTCTCATGTTTGTGCGTCTTCCTAACAAATCAATATTCGCTAATTTTCCTTTTTTCATATCGATCAATAAGTTTAATTTATATCTACTTGCAAACTTATTATAAAGTGAAACATCCACATTCTCTGCATGGATGCACAAAAAAAACTTTAAAAGTAAAAGCAGTATATGTGAAATGACCATTCATTGAAGTTACCAACTCTAAACATTGATTTTTTTGGTGAGATCCTATTAAACTTGTTGTTTGATCAACTTTGCCAACATCCTAGCTACTTTCTTGTTAAACATGACTCACCTCTAGATTTCTTTTTGTGTTAAGCTTGTTGTGTGATCAACTTTTCTAACATCTTAACTACTTCCTTGTTAAACATGACTCACTTCTAGATTTCTTTTTGTGTTGGCTTGGCCTCATTCAAGCACCCCACAAATATTTTTCCTACTTTATTCAAGTCTCCACACTCATTCATAGGAAAAAAAATAGATGCTAAAGTTATATATATATATATATATATATATATATATTTCAACCACACATCATTTTAAACAAGTTCTCTGTCCTACTAAGCTCATATGAAGGACTCATTATTGAGTGTAAAGCTATGAGGTTTAACTAATTTGATCTTCTCAATTTTAAATTATTTTCCAATTAAAGTAAAGCAAAGGTCATTACAGTCATAATAGTATTAATGTATGCAACCGTCAATAAATAAGATAAGGGTATGTGTCAAAACTAGAATGACAGTTTTTTTAGGTGAATTTTGCATTGGCTACTTTAATTAGTAATAATATATTTTTGAATCGTTTTTAATGGTACTTTAGCATTTTTTTTTAGTAATTTTTTGATATTGTAAAATATCATATATAAATAATTTAGTTATATTTAAATTTTATTTATAATTTTTAAAATAATATTATTAAAAATAATAATTAGAATTAATATAAATATATATGTTAGGAATTTTGCTTCTGTGATCCATAAATTGTGATTGAGATCTTTCGGTGAAAATCACATCAAAATAGATTTGGTCGACACGTTTCGAACCATCCAGTGTGGTTCATCATCCGGACAAAATGAAAAATCTGATCAAGAAACCCCTTTAAATAGAAAGTAAAGCTCTCACTAGGCATTTGTAAAATAACAGCTAGTTTGGCTGAAATAAAAATAATAGTTAAAAAAAAAAAAAAAAAAAAAAAAAAAACAACAATAAAAATATCAAATGTTATTTTACAAACGGCTAGTGAGCGCTTTACTTTCTATTTAAAGAGGTTTCTTGATCAGATTTTTCATCTTGTCCTAATGATGAACCACACTAGTTGGTTCGAAACGCGTCGACCAAATCTATTTTGATGTGATTTTCACCGAAAGATCTCAATCACTATATATATATATATATATATATATATATATATTATTGAATTTACACACTGTCCTGGTAGGTTGAACTTATTATTATAAGAAATAGCTTAGTTTTAAATAAATTTAAAATAAAATTAATAAGTAAAAAACACAATACCGTCGTGGACTTATTTGCAGTTACTCCATAATACTTATAAAAAATAAAATATTAGTCTAATAAATTAAATAGAAAAATATATAAATAAATAAATCAAATAATTTCAAGATTATTGGTTTAGCCTAGTTTATCTAGGCAATGTTTTGGCCTAGAACCCGGAAAAGATTTTGAAAAAATCTGGCAAATATTTTATCAGAATCTTGTTTACAGTTGTTAAACTTTAGTATTTTGAGTGCCATAAGAGTTTTTGATAGTGCTGAATCCATTTCCACTATCAGAAATGGATTCCAAACACTAACTACCCGATTTCTTGAATTTTAGTTGCTCAGATTCCGGCAAAAAACTGTCGTCCGAGCTATTCCGTTGCCTAGATAGACAACTCCATTTTTATTTTTTTTAAATGTTGATTCTATTAAGAACAGTTCATATGTAAATACATCCATTTCAACTATCATATAACAACAAAGAAAAAACCAAAAAGCATTTCAAATCCATAATCCTGTAACAGGAAGAAGGAGCAGTAAGCTTATGACCATATCACATGATACCGAAAGAAAAAGAAAGCCATATAAGTCTCTAAATTAGACGCAGTATCAGGATCAACAAAACGTTCAAACCCATTATCTATACTGTGAAGTGAAATTAATTCTAAAAAAAAAAAATTACAGACAAAATTATTAATATAAAGACCCTAACTTGATTAAATTTAAAGCAATTTTCAGGAACGGAAAGAAGAGGGAAGAAATGAAAATGTACTGTCACAAATTCAAGCATGGAGACCGTCTGCAATAGAAACCATGTACCCTTACGTTAATAATAATGTGCTTGCCTCTGAATGAAATCCTAAACAATTCTACGGATAGTAACAAAAATATTCAAGAAAAGTGGGCATAAGCAGGTATACGAACGCAGGTATCCGCGCTGGACGCCATGGCTGTGCGCGAGGGTTTCAATATTTTCAGTTCTGAAAAGATATACATCAACTTTTCATTGGCTGGGAGTGTTTTTTTAAATATTAATGACTATTTGTATGGGATCCTGGTTGGCGTATTGCAAGAAGGGATTTTGGTAAATAGAAAATAAATTTATTAATTAAATTAATGTTTGACATTTAGAATTATTATTAATGTATTTTCACTAAATTGACTGGTTTTAAAATTAATATGTAAATCCAGTCTTGAGTATAGAATATTTTGCAAAAAAACCAAAATATATTTACATAAAATAATAAAAATATATAATTTGAAAGATGCATATGATATCAAAAGATTATTTTTTTTCAGTTTGAATATCATGGATAAAACTTTTTGGTGACCTTCAAAATAAAGACAAGCAAACTTATGACATATCCCTTAACTATGTTAGAGTTGGAATTTATCATGGGAAATTGAAGGGATAAGGTAGAGATTCCAAGTTCCCTGGATTTCGCAATGTCGTGGGGGTAGCTGCAGAAATAGAAGATGAAAAAGGGGTTGTGGCAGAAAGAGGAGGCCAAGTGAAATACTGGGATGCAACAGGTTCAGGTTGGGGAGTTGGTGAGTTGCGGATGAGACCCCCCTGATGGATATGAAGTACCCATTCTGGAATTATAATTTTGGGAATGAAGGGTGGGTTTCGAGCCCCCTTGTTTGAAAGTGATAGGTGATGTTGACAAGCCCCCTTCTTTGACTTTGATAGGTGATGGTGACGATGGTGATATGCCTTGTGTGAGAGCTAAAGGAGAGTCTTCCAACATTCTTACCCCAACTGAATCTACAACACCCGTGTCGAAATTATAATTTGGGGAATAAAGAATGGGATTCGAGCCCCCTTGTTCGAAAGCGATAGGTGATGTTGACGAGCCCCCTTCTCTGATAGTGATAGGTGATGGTGACGATGGTGATATGCCTTGTCTGCGAGAAAAACTATAGTCATCCAACATACTTACCCTGGAACCTACAACACCTGTGTTTGTATCTGATGGAAGAAGCTGACGGTGATGATAAAGTTGAGGTTGTTGGTTCCTTTCATAGAGCATCATTGGACGTCCCATATCTGCTTGGTTCCGCTCCTGAGAGAGGTACGGTATATTCATGCTACTTGCATTAACTGGCTGCCTTTGGGCATTAATGGTTGTCTACCAGTTGTCTCTTGAAGCATTCATGTCTGTTGTAGATCCATAAGAATTGTTATGTGGGTACCCTTGATTCAAGAACACCAATTCAGATGGGGTATGACTATAGAGACCTTGTTGGGTTGGACTTCCTCCAAATTGAGATAGCACTGAGTGAGGAACTCTAGTAAATTGTGGTTGAAATTGAGCTGGAGATGAAGATGCTTGGAAATCAATGTTGTACCTAAAATCAATGTTGTACCTGGTCATTTTCAAAAAGAAAAAATATTAGATTAAATATTTATTGAAATAAATATTACACAATTCTATTTAGGAAATCTCCAACAACAATAATTTATAGACTTATCAGCCAAATCTAAAATCAACTCTACTACAAGGAATTTGAAAGAGTTGATGGCTTACAACCTGGTTGGAAATCTACTTTCTCTTGAAAATAGAAGATCATGTGCCTTATTGTATTGCTCCCTTTTTCTTTCTGCATGTGTATTATGAATCCATATACATTAATCTTTTATTCTAAGAAAACAACCATATTCTACATATTTAAAGTTACATTATGAAAGTGCAAGAAGTTTAAAACAAAACTTAATTCAAATATTTTTGGAAAATCACGTTAAATTATAAGTTATTAATTTTAAAATATTATGAGAATAATTTAAATTCACTACAAAAATAAATTTAAATTATGTAATTTTTTTCATTCATAATTGTAATTAATTTATATAAATTATTAAAAAAACTTGTTATTCCCATATTCAAAATCGAAATACAAGATTTTATAACTTAGATTTGTCATTCCTATAATATTTTAATTTAGTTTAAAATAATTAAAATAATATTCTATTTTTTTTTTTTAATTTATATATTATTAAAAAAATATAAATAATAATAATTTTTTAAACTTAATCCCTTTCCAAATAATAGTATAGAAAAGTTTTATTATTTTTTTAATATAAAATTAACCTTCAATTTTTACTCTATTTCCTTTAAGTAAACGGAGCATGACATCAAAATGCAATATTTTATTTGAATATTTAAATTCCGGAAAATATATATAATACAAATTTATCGAGCACAAAAATTTAAATTCTATGCTTGTTGTGTTATAATTGGATAAAGGGTTGTAATTATAAATTTTGAAAATAATCTAAAAATAAATTCAAACAGTTAATCTACCATCAACTTTATTTTTATCAGTTATATTAAATATTTCAAAAAATTATAATATAATTAAATCAAGATAAAATCTGCAACCCTAAAAAAAATAGTGAAAGAAATTATAATCTATTTAAATTCAGTTAAACCTAATGCCTAGATAAGCCTCCCTAGTAATTAAAAAATTTATACAATCTAATAAATTTCCACTAAACTTATATTCTGCATGCCTTAAAAAAGGCATATATTTTAAAATTTTATAATCTACAGGTAATTACATGCCTCAAAAAACTGCAATATTTCAAAATTTTATAAAATTATATTCTTATTAAATTCAGCTCAACTGTAATTCTGCAAAAATATGTCATAGAAGCAACGTTTTACCTTTGCGATGGCAGTTCATGTGTCCTCCTAGGGCTTGTGATTTGGCAAAACTTTTTTCACAAAATCTGCACTGGAAAAGATTTGCACCCTCAAATTGAGCAGGGGGAGCAACATTGGCTGGAGGCAATAATCTGCCAGACATGTGCCCCTCCTCCTCCTCCCCTGCCAACGCCTCTGCATCTCCGCCTCCCTCTCCCCTTTCCTCCTCTTCCTCCCCTGCCGAAGCCTCTGCATCTCCGCCTCCCTCTCTTCCTCCGCCGCCGACCGCAGCCTCTGGCAGTTGTCCTCCGCCGCCTCCGGCCGCCGCTGGGAATTGTTGTCCGCCGCCTGGAAATGGAGAGGAAGGCCCTCCAAAACCTTCAATATATTCATTAAATAATTCAGCAATGCGTTCTTCAACACAAGCAGAGCTATGTTAGCGCGAACTCAACTGTATATTGTCCTTAATACATTAAAAAATCCACAGAATGACCGTAATGGAAGATTCAACTTGTTAATATTATTCTTTTCTTAAATTCACTTAATTTTCACAACTACAATCCTTATTACAAATATTTTACAGTTTCACAATTTTTTTTTTAACATTATAAACTTAATCTAAGAAATAAACTGAAACTTGTCACAACTATGCACCTGTGGAATACATTCTGATATTTCTTCAACTGAAAACTCTTTGCTCTAAAACTAAATTTCACTATCTAACTTCCCTTCCTCACAGTTTTCTTCGAGTTTGATATTGCAAGACAAAATCCCAAACCAAAAAAGCACTTCACACTTGTAAAGCTTCACTATCTTGCTTCCCTTCCTCACAGTTCTCTTCGAGTTTAATATTGCAACACAAAATCCCAAAGAAACACTTCAAACTTGTAAAGCTTTCCTCTGCAAGAAAAAAATATATCAATTCTATGGTATTATCCTTGATACACATAAAGTTTATATATATTTTTTCAACTCCCAGTCTAGCATGTTTTAATAAGTTGAACTGAATCTTATCTTTATCTTGTTTATTTTTATGAAGTTTATATATATATTTTTCAACTCTCAGTCTAACATGTTTTAATAAGTTGAACTGAATTTTATTTTTATCTGGTCTAGTTTTTGCATATTTTAGCATGTTTTAATAATTTGAATTGATAAATTATCTTACTACAGTTTATTTTTATTTTAGTTTTGCATGTTGAAAGTTTATATATATTTATTAGGTTACATATTCTATAGTTTAATGATTTGAATTGAAATTTATCTTTATCTTATTTATTTTTGTTTTAGTTTTGCATGAACATGCAAATCCCAAATTTACTAATTTAAAAGTAATAAACACTACTACACCAAGGGCATTTTAAGACATTTGTTTAAGACAAAAGAAATCTTTTGTCTTAAAAAGTCACTTTTTATTTTAGTTATTTTATATTAAAATTTAATATCAATTGAATTGTCTTAAATATAAAATTTAAGACAAAATTAGTGTGAGACAAAAATAATTTGAGACAAAATTTTCTATTTAAGACAAAAACAATTTGAGACAAAAATATTTAAGACAAAAACAATTTAAGACAAAAAATTTGAGACAAAAAAATTTAAGACAAACGTATTTTAAGACAAAATTTTATATTTAAGACAAAACAAATTTGAGACAAAAATATTTTAAGACAAAACTTTATATTTAAGACAAAAGCAATTTGAGACAAATATATTTTAAGACAAAAGCAATTTGAGACAAAAATATTTTAAGACAAAATTTTAGATTTAAGACAAAAGCACTTTGAGACAAAAATATTTAAGACAAAATTTTAGATTTAAGACAAAAGCACTTTGAGACAAAAATATTTAAGACAGAACTTTATATTTAAGACAATGGCCACTTAAGACAATGACAATTAAGACAAAACCCATTTAAGATAGTTAGCAATTAAGACAAAATCATTAGCATTGGGAAGTTTGCATTGAAATATCATGAGTGGATAGTGGATAAAATTATATTTTTTATTTTTGAAAATCGATATTCAAACCACATGAAATTTAATCATGTGATATTTATTTCTTTTATATTATATTTTTCTTTTTTCATTAAACCACATTCTAAAAATTTAATAAATAAATAGATAAAAAAATATTATTTTTAGGTTGGCAACTCGAGGGGGTCTGAACTTTGAATCTCGTGTTTTAACCATAACTGCTCCAACACTAATATTCTTGGGCATATTATGTTTTTTCCTGCTAACCGCTCCAAATACAACCTCTAAGAACTAGTAAGGTCCAAGGAAAAGAGCTACAAGTTCCCCAAATCTGATCTACCTTTCATGGACAACTACATTTCCCCCAAATGTCCTCCACATATTTTCCTTGGTGTATTGGAGTTTGAAAAATACATAGGATGCCACAAGTAATCATAATCATAAGACTCAACTTTCCTAATCACTGGGAGGCCTTAAAAATAAAAGAACATCTTAATTTATGCCTAAAATTACTAAAATTTCCTATCCCAAATATGAATTTAGAAATTCTACAAAATTATAGGGCAACAAGGAAACCAACTTCCTCTTCCAAAAATCTCTAAGACCTTATGGAGGACAAATACAAATTTTGAAATAAATTGTTGAAATTATGCTCTTGCATCAATAGCTACCAATGTATCCTTGTAGGCCACCCCCTTTAAATATAGTAATACCAATGTCCTTTACCAGCTAGAAGGAACTCCTTACTTAATTCTCTCTTAGATCCCCTTAACCCATTGCAATGATTGTCTTTGATGCCTACCTAGTTGCAAGCACATTAAGAAGCAATGTAGCATATTGTTGGTTGAGAATTTCGATAAGTATGTGATTTTGTTGACATCTTGTGACTATCTCATATGTGAATATATAAAATCTTGGATGCATGTTTCCCTGACACTATAATATGACTTAGTATTTCCTATCATACCGTGTCACTCCCTCCTCGAGACACCTAGAACTCGCTAACACTCCCTGTCACACACTCTTATTCATTCATTTATGAATTTTGACCTAGTGCGCCTCTGTCATGTTTTCCTGGCACTCCCTAACACTCCTTAGCACACATTGGCACACCTAGGCACTTGGAACAACTTTGTATGCTTCCCTAGCACTCTAACATGCCTTGGCACTTCCTAGAATACCGTGTCACCCCCTTCTTAACACACATGGAACTGGCTTATACTTCATTTCCATGCATTTTAAACTAGTCCCCCCTTGCATTTCACTGACACTTGGCCCTCACACTCCCTAGCATGTGTTCATGCCACACCCTAGCACTTGCGACATCTTGGCATGCCTATCATGCCTTGGAACTGCCTAACATGTCTTAGTACTTCTAGGAATTCCCTGACACACCTTGGTATTCCTTAGCTTTCATGTTGTCGTAGATAACCTTGCTTTTTTTGTGACTTGGGAACCCAACCAAGTCATTGGAAAATCGATGTTGTTCCCAACCCAAAGTTTCCCTTTGTTTGAAACTACTTTGTCCAACCCTTTATGTAACCATAGGCTTACCTCCTACAAGTCTTATTCTGACCTTCTCCTAACACACTTTATCCTTGAGACACTTGGAATTCATTGACACTACTTGGCACACACTCTTATTTGTTCATTTCCATGCATTTTGATCTAGTTCTCCCTTGCAATGTCTTGGCACTCCCTAACAGTCCTCAACATCCATTGACACTTTTCTGGCATGTGTTAGTATGCCTTTTCATTCCTTGGCACGCATTGACACTCCTTAGTTATCACGCCCTCACAATTACCCTTACTTTTTTGGAACTTGGGAACCCACCCAAGTCTTGCCTTGAATATAACAACTTGACCAAGTTATGGTTACTACAACTAGATTGTGCCTTGTTCACCTAAGAAATGACTATAACCCATCACCCATTTAACCCCCTAAACGCTAAACCCATAAACCATTTAACCCCATAAACCCTTAACCCCTAACCCCTTAAACCCTAATTTCCGACCCCTAACCCATTTAAACCCCTAAACCCCTAAAACCCCAACCCATTTAACCCCCAAACCCTAACCCCTAACCCCTAAAATACTTAACTGCTAAATCCCCTAACCCCCTAAACCTCTTAACCCCTAACCCATTTAACCCCCTAAACCTCTAACCCATTAACCCCTTAACCCCTAACCCCTAACCCCTAAAATCCTTAACTGCTAAATCCCCTAACCCCATAAACCTCTAAACCCCTAAACCCATTTAACCCCGTAAACCCTAAACGACTAACCCTTAACCCCTAACCCCTTAAGCCCTAATTCCCAACCCCTAACCCATTTAACCCCCGAAACCCCTAAAACCCTAACCCATTTAACTCCTAAAACCTAAACCTCTAAACCCTTAAACCCCTAAACCACTAACATCTAAACCCCTAATCCCTTAACCCCTAAACCCCTAAACCGTTAATGCTTAACCATTAACCCATTAACCCCTCAACCCTAACCCCTAAAATCCTTAACTGTTAAATCCACTAAGCCCTAAGCCCCTAATCCCTAATCCCTTAACCACTAGCTCATTATTCACCTAACCCCTAAATGCGCCTAAATCCCGTAACACCTAAGCCCCCAATCCCTAATCCCTTAACCAATAACTAATTATTCCTCTAACTCCTAAATGCGCCTAAATCCCCTAACCCCTAAACCCCCAGTCCATAACCCCTTAACCACTAACTCATTATTCCCCTAACCCCAATCCCTAACCCCTTAACCACTAACGAGAATATACCACAGTGGGCATGCACAAGAAGAAGAACCAAAGAAATAAAATTCAATAAAGAAAGCACAACCACCACTCCAAGCTCGCTTCTCTAAAACACATACAACTGCAATAAATCCCACTGAAGCTTACAAATTTATCAAGCCCTAATTAACTTACTAACAAATTCAACAAGCCAACATTCTACAATTTGTTGAGTCAACCCCAAATCAATTACTAATTATTGCATGAATGTACATTTGTTTGTAGTTTTATTTAAAAGGTTGAAATTCTCTCAAGAGCATATAGAATATATCCAAAAGTTAAAAAAATGGAAATTTTGCTTACCTCCACAAGGTATCATCACACCCGGATAGGTGAAAACATACAAGTCTAAATCTTCTACCTCTAAGTCTCAATGGCACTTCTACATGTCAATAACATACTTGCAACAATGCTTAATGAGTTTTGTCTATTGGCTAAAGAGATGTACATCCATCCATCCAAAAATAAACATCTCAATCAATCCAACACCATAAATTGTGCTAAATAGTTCATCATGTTATTTCAAATATTACAATATTTTCTTAAATAATTAGCTCACATATTCCTTGAATATTTGAAAGCCAAACTAACTTAGCACAATATACCAAAAACATTTGTACTCTAAAAGACAAAAAAAGACAACAAACTAAAATAGGAACTTTAACTCTAATCCAGACACTTCATTCTTAGCAACATGATATCGAATGAAGATGATATGTGGAAAAAAAGGCTTCATATATTGTCTATCACTTGTCAATCCGAGTGAACAAACACATGCATAGAAAACATCAGAAATAGGGTTCATAGATCGACTTGTATTATATGGTTTCAAACCCTTCTTGTCTCCTTTAAGGGGGTTTTTGGAGGTCTTAAAAAAGACTTCCTTTTTCTAACCAAATGGATTTTTTCTTTCACACATGTATGGAAACGTACTTTCCAAATCATATTGTAATAGATTCATAAGGTGATATTATTGGTATTAACTACACCTAATTTGGATACATCATTTTTATTTTAGGGGTTGGTACCTTTCTATTTGATGTGGTTGGTGATGTGAAGACTACTCAACCTCTAGTAGAGATTCATACTAACTCTAACAAGCTTATGGATGCTTTTTTACAAAGGGAGACCCCTCTAAGCTTAACTCATTGGATTCTTTGTTTGTTCATGCTAATAATATTGTTCTCAACTTTCCTTCTCCAAGGGGCTGAGACTATTTGCTTCATTTATTTTACATGGCTTGATGAAAGAAGAAGAATGGAGATTGTCTCCACATCTTTTCCATTTCGCTAAGTTACAAAAAAAGAGTCAAATTCTATAGCCAATAGACTAATAGTCTCTTGATACACCTTTAGTGAGTTATGCATAGCTCTCACCTATCACTGTAGCTCAATGAAATGACATCTAATAGCTCCAAGACACCATTATAAATGGAGTAGTTGTGAAGTTGTTGTTAAATGATCGCCTCCAAATGTTCAATTCTCATGAATTTTGGGGGAGGGGGGTCTTTTGCTGTATTGAGAGGGGCAAGGGGACATAAGGGTAGCATGGATGGGTAGAAGTGAGAGGTTCGAGCATGGTTTACTAAGATCTACAATCCTAACATTAGAGAATGAGAAGGAGCCTTAGGGCCTTATGGCATAGGGGCTAGGGAACCTATAGGTAAGGTAATGAGAGAAATTGATAGGGGAACCCCCAATAGTTGTGACAAGGGGATTAGGGGCCACATTATCACAACCCATACACACTTAACCCATAACCACTAAAGTCCCTATCCCTTTAACCCCGAAGCCACAATCCCTTAATCCCTACACCCATAACTCATAACAAATTAACCCCTTGATTCCTTAAACCCAAAGCCATTAACCCCTTAACCCCTAACCACTAACTTAGAATCCTTGAACCCCATAAACCCTAATCCCATATCCTCTTAAAGCTTGACCCTTAACCCATAACCCCTAACCCCTAAACTCATTAACCCCTAACCCCTTAACCTTATGCCACCTAATAACATAACCCTTAGGCACTTAACCCCTAAATCCCCTGACATATAAGCCCTTGATGGTTAATATTGACCCCTAAATCCCTTAACCACTAATCCATTAACCTCTAACCCTTAAACCCCCTAACCTTCAAATCCCATAAGCCCTAACCCTTTACCCTTTACCCTTTACCCTTAACCCCTTGCTCCTAAACCCTTAAACCCATTAACTCCTAGAACCCCTTATCCTTTATCCCAAATCATAGGTGCTCCAATGCTAATATTCTTGGGCATATTATGCTTTTTCCTGCTAACCGCTCCAAATACAACCTCTAAGACCCATTGCCACCTCATTCAATTTCTCTTGCTCTTTATGAACTTTCACTGATGGGAGGAGTCTTCGTATAGGGAAATTACTAGAATGATGAGACTAATAATGATGCACAATGTGATTTCCAATGCCCATTCAAAGAAGAGGATTAGATAATAGGTTCCCTACTTTAGAAGCAAAAGAAGGACTTTCCAAGAAATGCTTGAGGGAAAGATGACCTCGGGTTTAGGAATATTAAAAAATGATGAATGCCTAAGATCAAAACTTCCAAAATCCCTCTCTTGTGATTGACGTGTTTATACTAGGCTTCAAAGTGAGGCAAGTAAAAATTCAATTAAAGTATGAGCTTTGGGAGAATCTAGGGTGACTTTCCATGAATTGTTTTTTGAGAGAAATATGATAAAAGACTAAGGTTTGGGTGATATACCGTGGTAAAGGCTCATCCAATGATCATTTATAGTTAAGATAATAGGTTTTGAATGATGATCTACAAAGTGCAAACCTTCAAGAAATCCTCAAGTCAAAGGAGCATCAAGGGTTCCCTCTTGGTGTGATAGTTAGGGCATCAATTTATTTGAAATTCCACCATCGTATTTTGTTCAAAATTGGAGGATGCCTAGAACTCTAATCTAGCCTAGGAAGCGATGCCTTGCTTGAGGGCCTTTTTCTATTTTTATACACCTTATCCTTTTTTATTTTAGTCTCTCTATGCATCATACTATTTTAGAGAAAATAAACATTTATTCCCACACCTTGCGTGTGAGCCTCTTCTTGGAAACTCCACATGATGCAATTCAACCTAGCCATATATGCATGGTTTCTTTTATTCATGAAGTCAAATTAGCCTTACATTTTTTAAATTCTCCTAGCCATATATGTTGGAAATTCAACGTAAATGCTCCCTTGTGTTTCCCTAACAGTCCCTAACACTTCCTAGCGCATGTTGGCACACCTTGGCACCTGGCACATCTTGGATGCATGTCACTGTGATACTATAACATGACTTAACACTGCCTTATGGAAGCATACCTGGTTTAAATCTCTACCCCTCTAACCCCCCTTCAACCCACCAATAATATGTGGATGACACTCTTCTTACGGGCTCTCCCTCGGTCAAAGAAGCCATTTCCTTCCACAATATTCTTGTTGATTTTTCATCCATAAATGTGTTTTGTATTTTTAACATAAATAACTGAATCCTTAGAGGGCATCTCTAACCCAATAATACTGCCTGATCTCACATCTGGCAAGTTTGACTTACAAGCACCACAGAATCAAATTCAGATCCAACCTAACTTAGCTCAGTAGCTGGACAAGAAAAGAGAAATTTTAGTCAATAGTACTTAGGCAATATTTTCTTGACTTACAAGCACTACATAATCAAATTCAGAGCCAACCTAACTTAGGGCTGGACAAGAGAAATTTGAGTCAGTGGTACAGATGCTTTTTTCTATGAAAAAGGGTATGCAGAACAACTCACTATCAAAGGAAAAAGGGTATGCTGGTGCTTTTTTCTATGAAAAAGGGTATGCAGAACAACTCACTGTCAAAGGAAAAATATTTAAACCATAATACCCTTTTGACATATTTGCTAGGAAGTTTAGAAATATACAACTTCATTCCGAAGGCCTTATATATCTTTTCTTCATCTAAAACACAAGGTATTGCCAATTTTTTTTTGATATTTTCCGTTCTGAACACCTTGTAGATATTTTCCACATCTAAAACACAGGGTATTGGCCTTTTTTTGGTATTCTCACTCATGCTTAAAAATTTCTTTTTATAGGATCTGAATATGGGTCTCACCCATTAGAGCACGAGTCTCTCCAGTTAAGGTTGCAGGGTGATGTGCAATGTCACATTACTTTCAGTATATGTATTCCATCAGGATTTCAACTGGGCAATTATGTAAAATTAGAGGTCTTAGCCGATCTATCAACCCCATAAAGTCAAAAAATATTTCATTTTTCAATTGTCAAATTTACATCTTCTGACAGCGAACAACATCCAAAAGCCCTGCAACTGCTACTTCTGCATCTTTTGGATCACAACCAAGGATATTCCCCCGATTGTAATAATGACACTCAGGACAGGAGCATGAACCAAATATGAATCATAATGTTACCTCACTCAGAAGGCATTGGATCCTTCAAGCTCAAATAAAATATGCAGGACCATCATAGTAAAGCTTTTTAGGATCAAATAAAGCTGAATTATGACCTACTGCAGAGTTTTCATGCCCATTTGTTTGAGCTAGAAGGGCAATCGTATGATACAAATCTCATTTTCAACCCAAGGCCTCTCTTCAATCAAATTCTTTGTGATATATTATAAAAATTCCATCTGTTGCTGATGCAGAACTCTGCAGCCATGGAGCTATATTTGAGCTATATTTGAGCCATGGAGATATATTTGAGCTTACACTTCCATGGTTGGAGAACTAAAAAAACAAATACGTTGTGTTTATGGGTTACACAGAAACTCCCCACAACTATCGTGTGTACTTTCCATCCCTCATAATGATAGTTGTGTGAAGGGATGTAAATTTTAATGAGGAGAACACGATGTGGTGCTCTCTTGAGAGGGATCTTTAGATCCCACCAGAAGAGGAGCTTTAAGCTCCAAAGGAGAAGCCTCATGAAGTTGTGGAGCAACAAAAATATTGAGGAGCAGAGAGCGGAGACATTCACTCAAGAAAAACCATCTAAAGAAGGTAGAAAAAGAACCAGGGAAGCTGATATACTTGTGCAGGATGCTAGGGAGAATGTGGGAGCTCCTTAAAATCAAGAGTGGGTTCGAGAGTGGATATTCAAGGTGAAGCCAGTAGCAGACAGAAGCATAGAGAAGTATAAGGCCATATTTGTGGCCAAGGGGTACTCTCGAGTTGAGGATATTGACTATGAGGAGACCTTTTCTCATATAGCAAGGTACTCATCCATTAGATCAATTCTTGCTCTGGCTACGTAGATGGGGTGGAAGATCCACGTGATGGATGTAAAAACAACATTTCTCAATGGGGTTATTGAGGAGGAGGTGTACATCGAGCAAACAAAATTTCTTGAGACATTTGATCAGGAGTCTCATGTGTGCAGACTCAAACAAGCATTGTACAGTCTCAAACAAGTACCTTGTGCTTGGTACACCAAGATCGATAATTATATCACTGGTTTGGGCTTCACCATAAGTGAAGCAGATGCAAACCTCGATCACATCTTGGTAGATGGTAAGTACCTTATTATTGCCTTAAATGTTGATGATTTTATTTTAACTAGTGATTAGTAGTTGATGATATTTTGATTAAAACTTCACGAGTAGTTGAAAATCTACACCATAATTTCTACAAGGATGGTGGAGGAAAATTACAGAATATCCGTTAGCAGACAATAGGCCCACTTCAAAATATCTAAGACAAAATTTTCGAGAAGAAAACACTGAGGATAAAGGATTGGATTATGGAAGCATTAGTCACAAAATTCACAAGGGTAGTAATTTTGGCTGGAGGTGTGGAGGTAGATGGATTAAATGTAGCCTTCGTTGGTGCAGTTGCTGGTGTTGTTGGGTGTAATATGTCTAAGCATAATTATCTTAGCTAGATTCATTTTTTATGTTGCTTCTGGATGATCTCAAGTATCTATACTAGTTTTTTGTTTCAAGGTACACTAATAACAATTTGTTTTCCACTCTAGCTATTGGTTTACTCTGTGGTCTATTTGAAACACACTAGCTAGTTGTTTATGTGGTCTTTATTCTGAACCTTTGCTCATGTGGATCTTCCTGTTCCTTCTTTGGTTTGGGATTGGTTGATCGGGGGATTTCCGAGGATCTTAGCTACTACTTGTTGGTCTTCTTTGTGGTCTATTTGAGATGCACTAGTTGGTTTTTTTATGTGGTATTTATTTCGAACCTTTGCTCCTGTGGATATTCATGCTCCTCATTGGTTTGGGATTGGTTGATCGGGGGATTTCCGAGGATCTTTACTGCTATGTAAGTGCATTCATTTTGGTTGGTGGAGTTGGCAACATATTTGAATTTCATCACAAAGGAGTCTCTTGGGGTCATTAATTGGTCTAGGGGGATATTTATTTTCCAAGTTGTTCATTAATTATATGAGGGACAATCCATTAATGGTTTGCATTGTCATTGAAGATCTTTGTCGATTGTGTCCTTGATGAGATTTTCTAAAGGATATTGGCTGGCGATGATTCAAAAATCTATTGTATTTGAAGGGGTGTCCTAGTGGATTGAGCTGGTGACGATCTACATCGAGTGGGGTCTATAATTTATAAGTGACATTAATTTTCCTTGTTTACATATTTTATCAAGGTTTTTTCAGACACTATTACATAAGGTATTTTTTGGTAATGTTATCTCTTTGGTGAACATATAGGCAGGATTGCAGAGTGCTAGTGATGTTAGCTGTACAACTGAACTTTGCATCTATTTATTATGATGTCACTTGATACAAGGAAATTGGGGCGGTGACATGCCATCATTCGATGCGTTGGTACATAAAATGGTTGGGGAGTGGGTGTTACAAATTTCTCCATTATATTTATCATATATATCTTATATATTATTAATATTTGTCTATTACTTAGTAAATGAATTATTGTTTATTTCATTTTTCAAAGAATATTTTCCCTCACTCATGAATGTATTAAAAGTTATAAGGGAGGTTGTTACATTTTCAATCCCCATAGGTTTACCTTTCTTTGTCTTCAAATGGAGCACAATAGTAACTAGAAACTAAAATACCAACTAGTAACCCTAAAATAATTAATAATATTTTGTATTGAGAGCTCTATGAACTCTTTTGTAAGAGCATTTACCGATTGAATTAATCCTTATTTCCTCTCGATCTTAACTAAACCTTTGACACTTTATTATTAAAAACAATGAAATAAAAAGCATGTATAATTAGTGGATGATATATTCCAATTTATCAAATAACTTAACAATCACAATATCAATTAGTTAATAAGGGGAAATTTTATCAATGACACGAGGATAAATATTATTGAAGTAGTTTAGTTCTATGGTGTGCACGGAAATTGTTTTATACTCAATGCATTTTGTTTTTCCATTTTTTCCAATAGGTTCCTTTCTTGAGAAGCATATCAAACACTAAGATTTACTAATGTCTTATAAATATTTAAATCTCCATAGTGGAATCATATTTGTTCATATTGGAATTGCAATCCACTAGTTCTACCTATTAGGATTAGTAAAGACACTCCATTAAATTTTATATATCAATTCAAATTACACAAGTGACACCATATAAAGAGAAAAAATTAAATTGAGGTTGGCTATTGTCATATTTGCATTGAAATTATACATTTATTTTTTGGTTAAGTCAGGCTAGTCTAGAGAAAGAAATCTACTTTCATTACGAAAAAAGGGCAAACTAGAAGTTTTTTTTTTTGCAAGTAAATTCCAAATACATTATCATGTTAGTTTAGTGGTTTTCATTTATTAATATGAGTATGCAATTGAGGAATGGAAATGGAATCCAAATGAGAGACCATGAAATTAACAAACCTTGGACTTGGTGTGAGATCTCTACCTTCTACCCTCATTTTCTTAGGAGTTTCTCCTATGATATGATGAAACATGTATCCCAACATAGACTAAACTAAATTAAAACCCAATTTTGCAATAGTGTAGATATGACATCTTGTACAAAATGAAGTAGTCCATAGTCATGGGCATCCATATCAACATTTTCTTCAATAAATATCTTAGTCTTGAAGGTAAATGGCTCTTCCATATAATTAGGTCTTTAAAAACCACCTACATATTTACATATATAATAGATCCTTTACATATATATTATGGCAACCAATTGTCAATATTTTATGTTTTTCTATGCAAAATCACTAAAAAAGTGGGTGAACATGCAAATGACATTTTTTGTGATATATTACATGAACTATGAAAATGAATTTTTTTGTGATATATTGCATAAACTATAAATGATGAAAATCAATGTCACTTATCACTTTATCTAGTTTATCTTGTGCTTAAAATATAAACTTACCATTCCATAGGTGAAAATAAAAAAAAAATTCCGGTAGAAAAACCATTAATGAAAATGATCCCAAATAATAAGCACACCACCATTTGTCAAAAATCTCTTCATCCCAACATGATTTCTCAATATTACTTATATTTCTTTTATTGATGATTATAGATATGATGTCACCCTAAACTTTAATGATAAAAATAAAAAAGAAAAACATCCTCTAACCATATTTCCACTCCTTACACATAAATTTTAATATTAAATATGCATTAATATTTGTCATAATAACAATTAATATAAAAAATGCAATATGAAGAAATCTAATTCACTACAACTCTAAGAAACTTTATATATTTTACACGAAATAAAGTTGTCTTGTTTCCGATTAATTTTCAAGTCGTTTACATGTTATTTTCTTAGACTTGTTCAATAATTTGTGCAATACATTCAACTTTCTGATATCCCTTTGGAAAAATGCAACTCGCTCTGGTGGGAGCCCGAAAACTGGTTGCTACTCGCTCGATTTATCTGGCGGGAGCCCGAAAACTGGTTTCTACTCGCTCGATTGATCAGGTGGGAGCCCGAAAACTGGTTTCTCCTCGCTCAATTGATCCGGCGGGAGCCCATAACCAAAGGGGAAAACTAGAGAGCAACGTGGAGATTGCCATAAGCTGTTGTTTGGTGAAAGCCCATAATCAAAGGGGAAACTGGAGAGCGTGGAGATTGCCATGGCGAATCCCTTCGCCATAATCAAAGGGGGAAACTGGAGAGCATTGTGGAGATTTCCATGGCGGGAGCCCATAACCAAAGGGGAAAAACTGGAGAGCAGGGTGGAGATTGCCATAAGCCACAGTAGCTTTTGTGTCGAGCAGCGTGGAGATTGCCAGGAGCCACAGTAACTGTTGTCCCTCGTCATCTTAACATAGCTAGTGCGACCGCAGGATTTTCGATTTTCTCTCATTTTCTCTCAGCATCCATGATGTGCAGACTCTGGAACGAAGTGCTCAGGCAAAAAAATCCAAAGCTCAGGTTCGGTGCTCTCCTCTTTTCTCTCGTTTCTCGCTTTTCAAACACGTTAAACACTTAAATATTTCTAAATGTATGGATCAGTTGTAGGACCGAGATCTCCAGTGCCTCCAAATTCCTTAAAAACCTAGTTAAGAAACCCTGACCAACCACATGAATAAATTTCAAATCTAGGGTTTGTAGGGTTTTTCAATAAATGTACTCTTTTGGAGGATGTTGCCATTTCCATACCCAATTTGCAGGATTTAGGTATTAAGGCCTTGAATAGGGTTTATAGAAGCTTAGCCCAATTTATAGCGGGAAAATCCTTAATTTTTCCTACTGGTTCTCCTTCTCAGACCTTGACTACCCTCTGTAGTCTTGTACGCAGCTCCTCAATAGTTTTCCACATGGACTATATTCAAAGTCCGCAATCCTCTGTTGCTCCAGAGGCTCTCTAATTTCAGGATATTTTCCAGCTTTGCTCCAGGCTCTCTAATTTCAGGAGATTTTACAGCTGGTCCAGAGGCTCTCTAATTTCAGGATATTTTTTCGACTCCGTTAATTTCAGTTGGTCTAGCAAGTTCCCTATCAGCTTTAGGTGCTGTGCTAACTGATGACAATTCTTTTTATGCATTCACGCAGTGCTGGCCGCTTTGACAATCAAAGCAATCAGTTTCACGCGTCAAGTCCAGTCAACTGCGCCACGTTCGCGAGCTCCCCCACATTCTGCGATTGCAGTAACACTCTAATGATGGCGATGAAGAAATCCTCCCAACAAGATATACACACTCTGAGTAATACACATTCTGTATTGGTTGTATCATGTATGCCATCAAAGTGTCTTTAGTGATTTTTTAACAACCCATCCTGCCCTGTATTACTCACCTGCTTCCTCGTATTGTATTATGCATAATGAAGTGATGGAATTTCTGTTTCAAAATTCATCTTTGGAAACACTTTAGTTTTAGCAATTATGATCTTGTTAGTTTGATGCTCCATACCTGTTGTCATTTAATCTGTGATGCTTAATAATCCCACTTTGACAATAAATCCAGAAATAAATAAGAATTTGATGCGATTGCAGTAACACTCTAATGATGGCGATGAAGAAATCCTCCCAACAAGATATACACACTCTGAGTAATACACATTCTGTATTGGTTGTATCATGTATGCCATCAAAGTGTCTTTAGTGATTTTTCAACAACCCATCCTGCCCTGTATTACTCACCTGCTTCCTTGTATTGTATTATGCATAATGAAGTGATAGAATTTCTGTTTCAAAATTCATCTTTGGAAACACTTTATTAGTTTTAGAAATTATGATCTTGTTAGTTTGATGCTCCATACCTGTTGTCATTTAATTTGTGATGCTTAATAATCCCACTTTGACAATAAATCCAGAAATAAATAAGAATTTGCTGCTTAATAATCCCACTTTGACAACAAATTTAAGATATGGGGGATTCATGTACCAAAACTTTGCCGTTTTGGAAGCTATCCTTGGGGTGCAAGTCCCTGCGTTTCCATGATATCATCCTCGCTCGTTCTGGTATTAACATTTTTTAGAAATGGCTTTGTGCTTTGTAGGTTTCTTGCTTGTGGTTGTCTTTGTGATGCCTTCTTAAATTAAAGCTTACTAAACGATAGTTGCAGATCCCTCGATGAGAGTTTTATTCCACATTAATTAAAGACATATTTGGTTAGTGCTTTGTTTATTGTTCTGTAGCAGAGAAACACTACAGCTGCTAGATGCTCTTTTACATGCCAAATTATGGTATGCAAGTTTGCATAAGGTTTATTGTATTATTTCATCATCTAAAGACTAATAGATTTAAAACTTTAAATACATGCAACTTGCAGGCAATTCATCAAATATTAGACTAAGCATTTAAAGAGTACAATAAATAAAAAGGATTTCTAGATTATCCAAGTTACCATATCTATGGAGACATTTTGGGAACAAGGCCAAGGGGACATTAATTTCCAAGTTATTTTTACACGCATTAGTAACTTAAGAAACAAATGGTAGATATAGTTTACCAAATATTCTAATGATGCAAGGTATGCTACATCTGTCTTAAGTTTTAACTATCATCACTTACTACAGTTTGCCATAGTTACATACTGTTAGTTATGTGTGTGAGATTCAAGATATTGTGATATGCTGCAGAAAATAAATATTTGATATTCAGGGGCTTGATATTAGAGCTAGGGAAATCAAAAGTTGCCCGATTCATCTAAATAACATCCACAAAAAGGCTTCTTATCATATTTATAGAGTTTTGTTTTGTAAATGGTTATCTTTATTGAGTCTGTTCTTTTTGTTTTATTTTGAATTGATCAGGACTAATATTATATTTTGAATTGGTCAGAATGCTTTCTCTGTGGTATGCTAAATATATTTCATCTACCTATCTGTCTTTTGCAACAAAATATTTGGAGCTATTTTTACAAGACCTCTGTGATCGAACATACGAAATAACTCTTCAGAGGGGTGCTAAGACTGTGAGTGCTTCACATTTGTAAGTTTCTTATCCCCATGTTGATATATTGTCTTGCTATGTTGATAAGTGCCGAAAGTAGTCTGCAAGGTTTTCTACCTTGCTTTCAAGGCAAACAAAGAAGACTTCACTGCATTTTATTCCTGCGAGGATCTGTCTATTTTATTTTTCCGTAAACCATGATTGTGCATAGCTTCTTTTTGTGGTTTACTAGTCACATTCTATAAATAAGTTGATAAATCCTTTTAAGCTATTGGCTACAGATTCTGTTAAAATATGGTTTATACTATGTATATATACTAATATTTTTCTTTTTTTGTTAATGGTTGGCAGGAAACAATGTGTGCACAGGTACACTGTTTTTGATTTCTTACGAGAGATAGTGAACAAGGTCCCAGACATGGGGGGTTCAGATGCTGCTACTGGTGAAGAGAGGAATGGTGGGTGGAGGAGGAAAATATAGATATTTTCTTCCTGGTGATTGCAAAGAGGTCTAGGAAAATTTGCACATTTTGAAAAATTATAAGAGATCAGATATACTTTACCTTTTCTTGTAATGACTATGCGTTTTCATTTGCTTCAGAAAATCTCACTAAGGAGATGAAAATGAGAGTGATGAGGATGAAGTTAAGAGGGCCAGGATGGTAATGACCTACTTACTGTTTTTATAAAACAGTTGTTCTTTGCAAGGAATGGAGTTATCCATATGTGTTGCTATTTGTCTTTTCTATGCTTCTATATTCTCAATTTGCTCTGGGTTCTGAAACAATAATTTCTAGCTATTTGGCCTTTTCTAAAATAGGGTGCACACCATGGAAGCGGACGAGGACCGGGAAGAAGAGGTAGAGGCAGAGGATCAAGAGGTGGGTCAAGTGGGAGAAATGGCATTACAATTGAGAATTTTGAGGATGAAGACCTAGATTTGTCATCTGAGCACAGTGAGCAACAGGAGAAAGTTTCAGAAATTTTTACTGATGTTAACACTGAGACAAGAGAGACCAAGGTAACAGTGAATTTGGGGAGCACTCCTGTGGTAAGAGACTTTGATCTTAACATGGAGCTGGATGAGAGTGGGGCTGTTGCAAGCATGCCAATGCAACCTTCTGTCAAACTGGAACACGATCCTAGTGACATTGCAAATGTGCATGTTGTTAAAGAGGCTAATGAATTTCCTTAGTGATGTTCCAATTGTGCAACCTCCTATTAAACAGGAAGAGCAATATCCTAATTGGTCTCATTTTGATGTAGATAATGTAGCCCTAGATTCAATACAGTTTCATGTGCACTCAGATATAATTGTTGATCAGGATGAAGATGATTATGACAATGAGGATGGATAGTGTGTTATTAAGCGAGGATCTATTTTCTGCAAGAGTTTTAGCAAGGTTGCAATGTAGAAATTTGGAAATCTTTCACATGTAGCATAGATTAACATCATAGCCTCACTGACTGTCAAAGAAAGGGCACTAAAAGATCTCACCAACTGTAATGGGTTTTTGTACATACTATTTTGCAAGGAGGGTAAGAAATCCTTATTGATTTGAACGCTTATTTTTCAGGCATTGAAGAATTTGGCCAAGTGGAGTTCTTTCAATATTTGTTATCTCTCTGGATGGTTGTCTCATGTGCTCAAAGGAAGGATCTTGTATTCACCTTTCGGTCACTGAAGAATTTACAACCAGCTAGGTGGTCTTTTTCTCTTTATTTCCCTTGTATGGGTGAGTACATCCACAGGTTCCCAAATAGAAATATTGCTGTATAAAAAATATAGTTATATGCATATCATGGATAATTTCTTGTCAAGTGTCTTTTGATGCTTCCCAATTGCAACGTGATAGGAATTTTCATCCCATTTCCATGTGCCCAATTAATAATATTTCTTCTTGTTGCTTCACGAGTTTTACAAGTCTGATGTGAAATATTTTTCCAGAGGCCGCAAAAATGGTGTTTTGTTTTGGGTGATTCTATAGAAGCTAGAAATGTCATTTGCTATTTTTTGTAAAAGAGGTGTAATCGAAGTTATTTCCTTTTGTTGTTCGTAGCACCGCCTGCTGCAGTTCAATGACGGATAAGTTTCTCAGCCTTCTAAATTGTTTGCAAAAGCTCATGGACATGCACTGAAGCTCTGATGGTGCATGTGAGCATAGACGAAGGTGGTTCTTCTCTGTTTCACTCATCTGAGTTATGTTAGTCTAAAGTTGATGATTCTACCTTTTTTACTTGAACTAGCTATATTGGTCGTGGGTTAGAATTATTGTTTGGGACCATTCTAATTTGGTTGATTCTAAGGAGAACTTAGGCAACCAGTGATCAAGAGAAGGCAACATATTGCATTATGCTGCAAAGTGATGAACAACATGCAAGTGAAACGATAACAAGTTAGGAAATGGCTGTGGCCATGGGTGACTGTAAAATGGAGCTGTAACATAAATATGCAAAGTAAATTAATAAAAGTTACGAGTAAAGTTAGCATTAAAAGTTAGTAGGAGTAAAGTTAGCATTAAAAGTTAGTGGAGTAAAGTTTGTGTTAATCGGGATTTGTAGGACTAAAATGAACAGTACAGGAGTAAGTTAACATTTAAAATTGGAACAAAATCCCACCATATGGATCATGCCACTTTAGTCATCACACAGATAACAACCATAGTCTTGACAGGGTCCAGAAGGCATGATACAAGTGATGGCAGTGCCAGATTGAGCAGAGATGCATTCAATCACGTTAAACCCAGAGACTTGCGCCTTAAAGCTAGCTCCCAAACCATCTTTTGTCTCGCCAAGGTTATTCATGTAGGGGTTTATACACAATACACAAACCCCATCTCCATGCATATGACAGCAGTAGAGTAATAGTAATGTGGAACAAAATCCCACCAAAAGGAATGCCACTTTAGTGATAGCTTGTAAATTTTGTAATAGATCACATATAGAAGAGCCACAAGCCAAATAGGATCCACAAGGCATAGCACCATTATCAATAGTGCTGTCAGTACTAGAGTGAGGGAGGATGCTATGACATAAACCTGGGGACTTGCACCCCAAAGCCCACTTCTGCATTAGGAAGGCTTTTGTTGTGGGTGATGCATCATAGGCGTCCTTTGTCTTAACTAGTTGTCCATGTGGGATTATTCAAACAAACATATGGTAAGAATAGAGCTAGTATTAATGTGGAACAAAATCTTACGACAGGGATATGTCAATTTAGTAGTAGATCGTAATACATCACAGATAACAACCACAAGACAAACATGGCTTACAAGGAACACCACTGATACCACTAGGGATGTTTGTGCTGGAGGGACAGGATGCTATTACTTGGCCTTGACATTCCTTCCGATTGATGTAGCATGGTGGAACTTCTCTCACTTGTTTGATAATGTTGGAATTTGAGTTTGACAGTGTGGAAGTTTGGACTTATTTGCTTATGTTAAAAGATTGGAAATTCCTTGTCATAATGGTAGGCAGCTGTGAAAATGCAAATTTTTTGCATAAGTTCATTTTTTTAAATGTCAGAATTATATGTATATAGTTGCACCTACTATCATATTCTTGCATCCAAAATTGCACAATGAACAAATCATATTTCTCCTCAATCTTTCCGCGGAGGACTTCATATAATGTTTCAGTTTTTCACAACACTCGGGATCTTTGTAGCAAATATGGTTAATTACAGGGCTCAGAAAATGAAAACATGGGGATGATGTCTATCTTGGACTCTGGGTTTGGCTGCCGCTCCTGCACTTTTGATGAATGTTGGAGGGATCTCCCTTCCTGAGACCCCCAATAGTCTGATAGAACGAGGCCATCTGGAGGAAGGCCATGCTGTGCTGGAGAAATGCTGGAGAAAATCAGGGGCACCAAGAATGTAGAAACAGAGTACGGAGATATGGTGATTGCAAGTGAAACGGCTAAAGCACACAAGCATCCATTCAGAAATATTTTTGAGAAGAGGAATCGGCCACAGCTAGTGATGGCCATCTGCATGCCCATGTTTCAGATCATGACTGGAATCAATTCCATATTGTTCTATGCCCCTGTTCTTTTCTGCGGTTTGGGCTTTGGTGAAAATGCTTCCTTGTATTCGTCTATAATGATTGGAGCTGTTCTTGCAGCTTCCACCGTGGTATCGATTGTCACTGTGGACAGGCTGGGGAGAAGAGCCCTGCTGCTTAGTGGTGGCATTCAGATGATAATATGTCAGGTAAGAGAAAGGATAACAGAGAGGGAGGGCTCTTTTTATTCATTTTTTCCAGAGTTCTAAAATCCAAACCCCTTCTGTAATCTGGATAACCAGCTCCACTGGAAAAGTGGAGTTCTCATTCACCTTAATATTGTCTAATCCAGGAAAATATCTTATTTTTGTATGATCCAGAAAAAGACAGCAGAAGATTAGACTGCCTTTTTTTTTAACTTTTGGAATCATCAATAACAATATTTATGTTTTTGCAGTTCCTAATTGGCATCATCTTGGCCCTGAAGTTTGGCGAGGAAAAGGTTCTATCCAAAGGTTTCTCAACATTTTAATATTTTGCTTCATCTTATGCTAAATTCCCCTCTGTGCTTCTATCTATTGCATCTTTATGCTGTTACTCTGTCTCATTTTCTTCTGCTCAAGATGCTTCCCGCTTGATGTTTTTTGTCAAACCGTTGACTCCATTTTGCTTCCAATTTTGCTCAATGTCCTGTACTGTTTTGTGGCTTGCCTCTTTGGCACTGTTTTGCTTCTTATTCTGCCTAGTTGCATCCATTGGCATTTTATCATTCTCACAATATTTCTTTATGTTCATAGTACAATTGCTCTCCATGCATATGACAGGGGTAGAGTAATAGTAATGTGGAACAAAATCCCACCAAAAGGAATTCCAGTTTAGTGATAGCTTGTAAATTTGTAATAGATCACATATAGAAGAGCCACAAGCCAAATAGGATCCACAAGGCATAGCACCATTATCAATAGTGATGTCAGTACTAGAGTGAGGGAGGATGCTATGACATCAACCTGGGGACTTGCACCCCAAAGCCAACTTCTGCATTAGGAAGGCTTTTGTTGTGGGTGATGCATCATAGGCCTCCTTTGTCTTAACTAGTTGTCCATGTGGGATTATTCAAACAAACATATGGTAAGAATAGAGCTAGTATTAATGTAGAACAAAATCTTACGACAGGGATATGTCAATTTAGTAGTAGATCGTAATACATCACAGATAACAACCACAAGACAAACAGGGCTTACAAGGAACACCACTGATACCACTAGGGATGTTTGTGCTGGAGGGACAGGATGCTATTACTTGGCCTTGACATTCCTTCCGATTGATGTAGCATGGTGGAACTTCTCTCAATTGTTTGATAATGTTGGAATTTATGTTTGACAGTGTGGAAGTTTGGACTTATTTGCTTATGTTAAAAGATTGGAAATTCCTTGTCATAATGGTAGGTAGCTATGAAAATGCAAATTTTTTGCATAAGTTCATTTTTTTAAATGTCAGAATTATATGTATATAGTTGCACCTACTATCATATTCTTGCATCCAAAATTGCACAATGAACAAATCATATTTCTCCTCAATCTTTCCGCGGAGGACTTCATATAATGTTTCAGTTTTTCATAACACTCGGGATCTTTGCAGCAAATATGGTTAATTACAGGGCTCAGAAAATGAAAACATGGGGATGGCGTCTATCTTGGACTCTGGGTTTGGCTGCCGCTCCTGCACTTTTGATGAATGTTGGAGGGATCTCCCTTCCTGAGACCCCCAATAGTCTGATAGAATGAGGCCATCTGGAGGAAGGCCATGCTGTGCTGGAGAAATGCTGGAGAAAATCAGGGTTACCAAGAATGTAGAAACAGAGTACGGAGATATGGTGATTGCAAGTGAAACAACTAAAGCACACAAGCATCCATTCAGAAATATTTTTGAGAAGAGGAATCGGCCACAGCTAGTGATGGCCATCTGCATGCCCATGTTTCAGATCATGACTGGAATCAATTCCATATTGTTCTATGCCCCTGTTCTTTTCTGCGGTTTGGGCTTTGGTGCAAATGCTTCCTTGTATTCGTCTATAATGATTGGAGCTGTTCTTGCAGCTTCCACCGTGGTATCGATTGTCACTGTGGACAGGCTGGGGAGAAGAGCCCTGCTGCTTAGTGGTGGCATTCAGATGATAATATGTCAGGTAAGAGAAAGGATAACAGAGAGGGAGGGCTCTTTTTATTCATTTTTTCCAGAGTTCTAAAATCCAAACCCCTTCTGTAATCTGGATAACCAGCTCCACTGGAAAAGTGGAGTTCTCATTCACCTTAATATTGTCTAATCCAGGAAAATATCTTATTTTTGTCTGATCCAGAAAAAGACAGCAGAAGATTAGACTACCTTTTTTTTTAACTTTTGGAATCATCAATAACAATATTTATGTTTTTGCAGTTCCTAATTGGCATCATCTTGGCCCTGAAGTTTGGCGAGGAAAAGGTTCTATCCAAAGGTTTCTCAGCATTTTAATCTTTTGCTTCATCTTATGCTAAATTCCCCTTTGTGCTTCTATCTATTGCATCTTTATGCTGTTACTCTATCTCATTTTCTTCTGCTCAAGATGCTTCCCGCTTGATGTTTTTTGTCAAACCGTTGACTCCATTTTTCTTCCAATTTTGCTCAATGTCCTGTACTGTTTTGTGGCTTGCCTCTTTGGCACTGTTTTGCTTCTTATTCTGCCTAGTTGCATCCATTGGCATTTTATCGTTCTCACAATATTTCTTTATGTTCATAGTACAATTTCTCTCCATGCATATGACAGGAGTAGAGTAATAGTAATGTGGAACAAAATCCCACCAAAAGGAATTCCAGTTTAGTGATAGCTTGTAAATTTGTAATAGATCACATATAGAAGAGCCACAAGCCAAATAGGATCTACAAGGCATAGCACCATTATCAATAGTGCTGTCAGTACTAGAGTGAGGGAGGATGCTATGACATCAACCTGGGGACTTGCACCCCAAAGCCAAGTTCTGCATTATGAAGGCTTTTGTTGTGGGTGATGCATCATAGGCCTCCTTTGTCTTAACTAGTTGTCCATGTGTGATTATTCAAACAAACATATGGTAAGAATAGAGCTAGTATTAATGTGGAAAAAATATTACGACAGGGATATGTCAATTTAGTAGTAGATCGTAATACATCACAGATAACAACCACAAGACAAACAGGGCTTACAAGGAACACCACTGATACCACTAGGGATGTTTGTGCTCGAGGGATGGGATGCTATTACATGGCCTTGACATTCCTTCCGATTGATGTAGCATGGTGGAAGTTTGGAACTTCTCTCAATTGTTTGATAATGTTGGAATTTGAGTTTGACAGTGTGGAAGTTTGGACTTAATTGCTTGTATTAAAAGATTGGAAATTCCTTGTTATAATGATAGGAAGGTACAAAAATGAAATTTTTTGCATAAATTCATTCTTTTAAAGGGCAGAATTATATTTATATAGTTTCACATACTATCATATTCTTGCATCCAAAATTGCACAGTAAAGATTGGAAATTCCTTGTTATAATGATAGGCAGGTACGAAAATGAAATTTTTTGCATAAATTCATTTTTTCAAAGGGCATAATTATATGTATATAGTTGCACATACTATCATATTCTTGCATCCAAAATTGCACAATGAACAAATAATATTTCTCAATATTTTGTAGGGGTAAAGTTGCTTCATCTTCTGCTAAATTCCCCTGTGATTTTACCTATTGCATCTTTATGCTGTCACTCTTTCTCATTTTCTTCTGCTCAAGATGCTTCCTGCTTGATGTATTTTGTCAAACCATTGACTCCATTTTGCTTCCAATCTTTCTCAATGTCCTGTAATGTTTTGTGGCTTGCCTCTTTGGCACTGTTTTGCTTCCCATTATGCCTAGTTGCATCCATTGGCATTTTATCGTCCTCGCAATATTTCTTTATGTTCATAGTACAATTGCTCCCTGATTTGCTCCACAATCAAATGTTAATACCAAATACCAAAATTGAAAAGGTTAAAATATAGATTTTTTTTTGTAAATGGTAAAATACAGAAGTAACATACTAGCAGACATACAAGTGCCAGGTTCTACAAGAGTTGGGTTCCCCCCTCCCAAATACCATCCAGTAGGTCTAGTGGAGCAAGCATGGTTTGTACCAGGTGATTTCTCCCTTCAGTCTCTGATGTTAGGAGCAATGGGTTCTCTCATTCTTGTGACAACCGTCCCTGGTATCATAGAACTGGGTTTTTTTAGTATAGGTCACTCCCTAAAGGACATTGTCTGCCAATGCATTGGTCTTGTCATAGTGCTTGAGGACTCTGATGGTGAGCTTGCTTCTCGGCACCTTCACTCACCCTTGGCTGCAAGCTCCAGCAAGCATTGGTATCCTCTCTCTCTCACACTCTAATGTGTGTGTATATCACATTATCTTGCAAGAAAATAATAATAAGACAGACAAGGAGCAGTGGGTTCTCTCGTTCTTGTGACCACCCTCCCTGGTATCATAGCTCGGTACCCTCACGTAGCTGTCACAGAGCAGAAATGGAAATAGCTCTGCAACAGCTACGTGAGTCCTTAATGGATTCATGCCCAAAATGCAGGTGAGGCAATTGAATGAATATGACTGTTCTGAGTTATTTCCCTCGTGTGCAACAACATTATACAAACCCCAAGAGAGGTATTTCATTTACTTTCCTTTTCCCATTTGCATTTTAATGTTTCAGAAATCAATTTAGATTTCTCATCTCCAATTCATAGTTCTTGCAATTGTTTCGTCTGCTCTTTCTTTAGGTTTCTGAGTTCTGTGTATTAGGTTTGTTTCTATTGAATTCTGACTGTGTAAATGGCTTCATACTCTTCTTATTATGGCAGAGGATTCCCTAACCAGGGTTTTGGTCAGTCTTCGTGGGATTACAATGCTTTGAAGAACATGAAAAAGATCAGCCCTGTCGTGCAGAGTCATCTGAAAAAGGTTTATTTGTCGCTTAGATGTGGCTTGGTAACAACAACTATCGGGGTTTGTTTACATCTTATGCTAAATATTGGCGGCCTCCTCATGGAGCTTGCTTGCATTGGTTGTGTAATCGGGCTCTTATCTATCCCTTCTAACTCGAACAATGAGGTAAGTTCTTTAATTATTTGATCATGTAGGCTGTTCTGTTGATTTTTTATTTCGAATAGAGATTGGGCAGAGAGTTCCAGTTCATTAGCAAAGCTCAAACAACAGAGCCCAAACCCCAATAGCGTCCAGGCTTCTTTTCATTATAAATTTGAAAATTATATAATGTATAAAGAACATTCTTTTTCAGAAAGCTAAATCTTGTTGTATGCTCACTCCATAATCCTAGTCCTGCAGATTTGTATACTCACCACATTCCTGCAACAAAGTCGGTTGAGTGGGGAGGAGAAATGTTTGTTTGGATAAGGTGGTCATATTATAATTCTGCTTTCAATAATGGTGCTACATTCCATTGGTCAAAACAATTTTCATTTTCGGTGGGAATAGTGCGTAAGTTTATCCTTTTAGTTCTTGGCACACACAGTTCTCCGGCCTTATCCACATTTTAGTTCTTGGCACACACAGTTCTCCAGCCTTATCCACAGCCAGCGTGTTAAGTGTTTGTTTGAAGTCTGGGGTAGGTTCATTATTTAGCTTTGCTTATCTTTCCCACACTTGCAATAATCTCTACTCTTTGTATTTTACTGGATTTTGGTACACCCATTCTGTACATTTAGATCGGATTGTGTTATTAAGCTCGGATTGGGGATCAGCAACACAGTTCTCCGGCCTTATCCACATTTTAGTTCTTGGCACACACAGTTCTCCAGCCTTATCCACAGCCAGCGTGTTAAGTGGTTGTTTGAAGTCCGGGGTTAGGTTCATTATTTAGCTTTGCTCATCTTTCCCACATTTTCAATAATCTCTACTCTTTGTATTTTACTAGATTTTGGTACGCCCATTCTGTACATTTAGATCAGATTGTGTTATTAAGCTCAGATTGGGGATCAGCATTTTTTGTTAGAGATCATGGCTGCCACTATTAGAAGACTTATGGGTGCTCGGGGGAATTTGTTCTTGAGAAAGAAAAATGGAGAGAAGAAAAATTCGGCAGGCAGGAGGAATGTAACTGTGATGGCTTCTGTTGCTTTCCCTGGGATGAAAGAGGAGTATGAGACTATGAGATTGAGTCCTGGGGCTACAGAGGAAGATGTCAAGAGTACCTACATACACCTAATTTTTGAGCTGGATTCTTTTATATTTTGTACCATTGCTTATTTTTATTAAAATGGAATACTTTTTGGCAGGCCCCGAGTTTGCATATGGAGTTTTTAGCCAATTATTTGGTAGAGTTGACACTCATGGAATGCAGTTTTCTCCAACACCTACCATCCTTTATAGCAGCTTCAACTATATTTCTATCTCGATTGACTCTTGATTTTCTAACACATCCATGGGTATTTTCTACTCCTTGAAGTTTACTATTATACTGTTTTGTGTTGGCTTTATGTGCAGGCATAAATTTGTAGATTTTGTGTTATGCAGAATCCAACTTTGGCACATTATACAGGATATAAGGCATCACAGCTTAAGGACTGTGTAATGGCAATCTATAATGTACAAATGAATCAAAAAGCTAGTACATTGTTGCAATAAGGGAAAAATATCAACAACACATGGTACGCTTTCATATATATATTGTTTGGGAATTTAATTGTTTTTTTAATCCAACATTTGAAAGCTATGAGGATTACATGCACACAGCTGGTTACTCTTATTAAAGTGTTATATATGTTTTATTGTTTGCCATGACAGTTCAAATGTGTAGCAAGCTTGCCTCCACCTCCTTTTATTGCTGAAAGGTTCTTTGAAGACACTCCAAACTAAGCTATCCATCATTGGTTGTGCACAAGCGTTTTGCTGAAGCTTGTTTGGAAGCACAATCTCATGTAATAGTTGTAACTGAATCTGGAGTCTTTTAGTTCTGGCTGGTTAATTTCTATTTAAATGTGTCAATTTGTTTAGGCCATTGGTGCCCATATTTTTGGTGCTCATATTTTAACTCAGCAACTTACTTGTCTACTAGGCAATGGGGTGCTTGCAGGTATTTATGTGTTAGTTTTGAGCACTCGAAGGGAAATGCCCATTTATCAAATTGTATCATATTTCTGGGAAATTATCTACGTGGATACCAGATGATGAGTCAATGTGGTCATGGATTGATAATTAACATGATTTTGTACAGAGAATAGTCGTTAAGGTTTTTTTTTTTATGTTTGTTTTGTGTAAATATTTATTAAAATTTTAATCCTCGTTTGTTGGTTTAAATCCTTTTTGGGTTATTTGGATCTTGTACTATTTCACAAATTTTAATTATTTTTTTCTTAAAAAATGTTGTTTACTTCTGCGTCAATGAGGCCTTTCCTTACACCAATAAGTGCGTCAATTATGCCATTATGTGTTGAACATTTTTTAAAAATCAATCCCTGTTATACAATTTCAAGAACTGTCATAATTCCTCACATAATTCTTTAAAGGGTGCTAGCTCATTGGAAGAGCACCTGCCATGCAGGAGGTTGGTGGTTCGATTCCACTGTACCCTAACATGAATTATTCAAAGATATTGTTGATTTTTTTAATTAAATTTTTTATATTGATTTATTTTAATGGTGAGATATTTTTCTGGATTCATTGTTTTATATTGTCTCTACAGAGACAATAGATAAGATTAAAGACATTGTCTCCATAAAGACAATATGTCTTTAATTCCAACTATTGTCTTTGGAGAGACAAAAATGAAATTGTCTCAAGTTAAGACAATTTACCCAGAAATTGTCTTAAAACCCCCCTTTGTGTTGTAGTGCAACTATTGTCTCTGGAGAGACAAAAATGAAATTGTCTCTGGAGAGACAAAAATGATTGTGTTATATATTGTCTTTATAGAGACAATATTTTAAGACAATTTAATTTTAAGACGATTTAATTTGAGACACCCGCTTAAAGACAATATTTAAGACAATACACAAGTTTTCTTTTGTCTCAAATTAAGACAATTTACCCAAAAATTGTCTTAAATATTGTCTTAAAACCCCCCTTTATGTTGTAGTGAAAAAAATAAAAAAATTTAACAGAGACTTATAATTGATATAAGACATTTTTAATTTTTAGTAAATATTATTATTAAAAATTATGAATTTTAAAATTTTTAATTATTTATAATTAAAAGAAAATTATATTTAAAAAAATTATATATATAGATATATATATATATAATTAATTTTATTTTATAAAAATATAATTATTAGAATTAATTAATTAATTAAAAAAAAAAAAACATTATAAATATACAATGTTACTTTATACATCAAATTAAAAGATATAAGTATTTTGAACCTGCATCAAAATATATGTATATTGAACCTACATCATTTTACATATATCTTTTTTATATTAAAATTCCAAAATAGAAAATTAATTTAAAATTATAAAATAGTAAATCTCATAAATGTCATTCTTTGTATTTTCATTATTTGATAAAGAAACATGAACAAGAGAAAATTAATTTAAAATTTCTAAAAGAGTAAATGGCATAAATGTTATATTTTGTTTTCTTATTATTTGATACTCCTAACTCTTAATTAAGAGTTAGTGTGAAATAAAGTGTTGAGATTTAACAAGATGATGATTCTAGTAAAAATTAAGCACCTACACTAGGTGGGGCCAGCAAGCTATTTTTAGGTGATATGTCTATTTTTAGAATTTGGATCATAGTCTATTTTTAGAAGTAATCTATTTATAGATGGTTGAGAAAATTATATGGATGGATGGGCGTCTAAGTTTGGAATGCACTTGCGATGCACGTGCGAAGTTGTTTCGCGGAATGCATGTTGATTTTTGTTAAGACCTTAACAAAAATTAGACAATAAATAATTATCTATTTTCAATGAGCACTTGGAACTAGTTAACTAAAGTGGCAAATCAGTTAGCTAAATGGATTTCGAGTTGAAGTGGTTGGTTGGTGGAACATGCAGTGGACTTCGTTGTAACTGAGTGATACAAAGTTGTAACAGAGTTGGATGTGTAGTTATGTGAGTTGTTATTTAGTTTAACTTAGTTAAGTGAGTTAAACTGAGTTGTGCTAGTTGTAACTAAAGATACACTAGTGAGAGATCAATGAATCAATTATTTAATCAATTCACAAGTAGCGGTATCACATGCAACTTAAGAAATACTAATGTTAACTACATGTGTGTCAAATCTAGGGGAGACCCAGTTGAGAGATAGGTGAAAGGGCCTAGTTGGCTATCATTTGTGACTATAGTGGTGCATTCAATGCAACTACACACCCATTGGGGATGCCAATGAGGATCGCATAGTGAAGGCAAGGCAATATTGAATTCATTCATGGATCTTCATCAGTAGGGATTGCGCAGTGGAGGCAGGCTGTCAGGAGACAGTAAATTGGTGCATGTGTGAGCCAATTTTTGTATCACAGTGTGAGATGATTGTATATTGTACTGAGAGCTCTTGGAGTAGAGTTTTGTATGAGATTGTTTCATGATCCATGATATACATAATATATGATAGTTGGGGTTTTTAGCTTTATGTTTTCCCGATAAAAACATCTTGTTATGTGCGATTGATTTTTCTTCATGTGTTTGCAATTGGCGATTAAATTTCTGCAAAAGAATTAAGTGGAAGGATTCTATATTTAATAGTGGATATAATTATTAGATCAGGAGAGTTTGGTAATACATCACAGTATTTATAAAATTTCTACATGGTATCAAAGAAAATAAGATTGCAATATTGAAGCAGTAGCTGAGTTTTGTTGGTGGAAACAATTCGAATTTGTTGCAAGAATTTCTTGTTGTGACAGTTGAGTAATCATCAAAATGGATTTCAATGGTTTGTGGTTAGAGTATGCACTCAAGGGAAGCTCGAACTACATTTCATTGAAGGATAGGACGGAGGCATTACTTGAATATGATGGCTTGAGGGAGTTCATCGATAGCGATGTTCCTAAGCCCAGTTCAACGAATGTTGCATTACTTGACGCATGGCAAAAGAAAGTAGCGAAAACGAGAATAATTCTGTTGGAAGGTGTGAGAGACCATATTGTATCAAGCCTTCATGGGAAAGCCACTCCATTTGCAATGTGGAAGGCTTTGACAGATCTTTTCCAAAGCAGCAGCGACCATGGGAAATTGGCACTTAAGGATAAACTCAGAAAAATCAAAATGGAAAAGGGTGACAATATTCCTAAGTATCTCACAAAGTTTGTCCAACGTAGGGATGAGATGGGGAGTGTGGGAATCACTTTTGCTGATGATGATTTGGTGAGCTTGGCTCTCTTGGGACTTCTTAAGAGTTGGCACAGTTATCAAGACTCTGTCAACGGACGGGAAAAACTGCCAAATTGGGAATGACTGTGGTCGGATCTAGTGCAGGAAGAGTTTAGGCGGAACACCAGGGATGGCTCTTCATCAAAGTATGATGATGAATAGGATTTTTCTTTGGCTTCCAAAGCAAGGAAATGGAAGGGGAATAAATTCCACTCAAAATCCGAGGCTAAAGGCAAGAAGCTAGATTTTTCCAAGGTGAAGTGTTTTCACTGTCACGACCATGGGCATCTTGCCACTAACTGCCCACAGAAAAAGAAGAACAAGAAGGCTAATGGAGTTGCAGCTGGTGATACCCTTGCCTCACAATTTGAACTTGATCTCTCTTTGATCGCATGCTTGGTTTCAAGTGCAATGGGATCAGTATGGTATCTTGATAGTGGTGCTTCCTTCCACATGATGGGAGATAAGGAGCTTTTCAGTGACTTGGAGGAGAAATATCTCTAGATTCATATAGAGATGGGCGATGATGGACGATACAGTGCGACCGACATTTGTACCATTATCTTTGAGAGGGAGTGAGGTAAACCATTTCTGTTGAAAAATGTTATGCATGTTCCAAGTCTAAATAAGAACTAGGTCTCAATCGCGATGTTGCGGATAGAGGTTATGATGTTGTTTTCAATGATGGAAAAGCTTTCCTGCGACATAAAACAACAGGTCAAACCAAGAGGATAGGGATTCGAGTTAAGAATCTCTACAAGCTGGAAATATATGGTTGCGCTGCAATGGTGGGCAAAGAAGAAGAAGTGGTGAGCCGAGATGAGGGTGAATTATGGCAGAGGCGATTGGGCCATCTTCACCATGGCACCTTGAAGATTTTGCAGCAAATTTCTACTGCACTTCCCAAGGGTACACTTGTGCAGATAGATCAGTGCAAGGGATGTACTATGGGTAAATTTGTGAATACCACCTTTCATGAAAATGAGAACCGTGCTTCGGTGATCTTGGAGAGAGTTCACACAGACATGTGTGGACCATTCTTGGTTGCTTCAACAACAAAACACAGGTATTATGTTATTTTTTTTATGAATATTCTCATAGATGCTGGATTTTCTTCATGCAGAAGAAAGAACAAACATTCTCAAAGTTATGTGAGTTTAAAACATTGATGGAGAAAGAGTCAGGGAAGCAAGTGAATGCTTTGCGGAGCGATAATGGTGGTGAATATATCTCGAACAAATTCAAAGACTTCTGTAGCAAATGAATTCGGAGAGAAATCATAGTGCCTCATAACCCACAGCATAATGGGGTCTCGGATATGAAGAACAGAACGATCATGGGTGTTGCACGAGCTACGCTGGATGATCAGGGCCTACCAATGCACTTGTGGGCGGAAGCATGCAACGTTGTGGTTAATGTGCGAAAACGTTATCCTCATAGAGTACTTGGCATGAGTACACCTGAAGAATATTTTACTGGTAAGAAACCAGATGTTTCTCACTTTAAGATTTTTGGCTCATTTGTTTATGTGCATGTGACCAAGAACGCCAGGAAGAAGCTAGAGTTGACTGCTAAAGTTGGGATATTTGTGGGGTATACAGAAACACCCCATAATTATCATGTGTAATTACCAAACAGTCGGATGATTGTGGTGCGATGGGATATAAAATTCAATGAGGAGAAAGCCATGAAGTTGTCGCTTGAGAGGGAGTTATACTTGCATGAAGAGGAGGAACTTCTTGTTCCCAAAGATGAGTCTCTATATGTGGATCAAACACAGGAGGAGGTTCCTGGAGTGGAGGAGTCCACTCACACAGAGCCAAGCATCAGAACTGGCAGAAGGCGTACCACATAAGTTGAGAGGATGAAGCTTGATGCGGTACATAATGTAGGAGTCCCTACTTCACAACACAGACAGAGACAGTCTCCTGACCGATTCACTGGATACATGGCTCTCATGAGCAAATGTATTGTGACTGAGCTATCTTCCTTTCAGGAAGCAGTGTAGGAGCCCACATGGGTAGATGCAATGGTGGAGGAGTATGACTCCATTGTCAGAAACAATGCTTGGTAAATTGTTCCAAGGCCGGTTGATAAATCAGTGGTAGGTTTAAGATGGATCTACAAGGTAAAGCAAGCTGCTGATGGGAGTGTTGAGAAGTATAAGGCAAGATTTGTGGCCCGGGGCTTCTCATAGATCGAGGGGATTGATTATGAAGAAACCTTTACACCTGTCGCACGGTATTCTTCCATAAGGACCATCCTTTCTCTCTAAGCGCAGATGGGTTAGCACATTCATCAGATGGATGTGAATACTGTGTTCCTTAATGGGATCATTGAGGAAGAAATGTACAGTGACCAACCTGAAGGATTTGAGATCTTCAGCAGCAAGTCACATGTGTGCAGACTCAAAAGAGCATTGTATTGGCTAAAGCAAGCACCCTGTGCTTGGTACACTCGGATCAACAACTATTTCACTAGACTTGGCTTCACCAAGAGTGAGGCAGATGCAAACCTATATCATATTGTGGTGGAGGGTAAGCTTTTAATCATTGTTATTTATGTTGATGATTTAATACTGAATGGTGATGAGCAGTTGATACGCTCATGCAAGGAGGATCTTGCAAAGGAGTTCGAGATGAAGGATATGGGTCTCCTTCACTATTTCCTTAGATTGAAAATATGGCAGCGAGAAGGTGAAATGTTTGTGTCTCAAGGAAAGTATGCAAGGGAGATACTCGGTAAGTTTCACATGGAGGACTGCAAACCCATGGATACTCCTCTTCGAGGAAACTGGAGGAAAGAGGATGCTACATCGGCAGAGGTAGTGGATGCTATTGTCTATCGACATTTGGTGGGTTCGCTCATGTATATAGTCAATACAAGACCAAACATATGCTATGCAGTGAACCAACTTAGTCAAGCAATGGTTAAGCCTACCATGCTCTTTTGGAAGGTGGGCAAGCATGTTATGAGATATCTTAGGGGCACATCTGAGTATGTATTATGGTACAGATAGAAGGATGAGGTGAAGTTGCATGTCTTCACATATGCAGATTGGGCATGCAGCCCAACGGACAGAAAGAGCACATTAGGAGGGGTTTTCAGTATCAGATCTACAATTGTTTCTTGGTACAACAGGAAACAGAGATCTGTGGCACTTAGTTCAGCGGAAGGAATACATGGCAGCAAGTCAAGATGCATGTGAGGCTATCTGGATGAGGAAGATCCTAGTAGGTTTGTTCGGTTCTCATTTAGATCCTACAGTGATTCATTGTGATAATCAGTGTTGCATTCAAAACTCGATTAATCATGTGTTTCATGATAGATCTAAGCATATAGATATTTGGTATCATCATATCAAAGATTGTGTGCAGCGGAAGATCATGTTTCTTCAGTACATTCCTCCGGAAGATTAAGATGTAGTTATTTTGACAAAAGTGCTCACCAGGAGAAAATTCGAATACCATATAGACAGGATCAAAGTGAAGGATAATCCCTTTCTTGTTGAGAGGGAGTTTTTAAATTCAACAAGATGATTATCCAAGTGAAAATTAAGCACCTACACTAGGTGGGGCCTACAAGCTATTTTTAGGTGATATGTCTATTTTTAGAATTTGGATCAAAGTCTATTTTTAGCAGTAATCTATTTATAGATGGTTGAGAAAATTATATGGATGGATGGGCATCTAAGTTTGGAATGCATGTGCGAAGTTTTTTCGTGGAATGCATGTCTAAAATTAGAATGCATGTCGATTTTTGTTAAGCCCTTAACAAAAATTAGACAATAAATAATTATCTATTTTCAATGAGAACTTGGAACTAGTTAACTAAAGTGGAAAATCAGTTAGCTAAGTGGATTTTGAGTTGAAGTGGTTGGTTGGTGGACCATGAAGTGGACTTCGTTGTAACTGAGTGATACAAAGTTGTAACATATTTGGATGTATAGTTATGTGAGTTGTTATTTAGTTTAACTCAATTAAGTGAGTTAAACTCAGTTGTGCTAGTTGTAACTAAAGATAAACTAGTGAGAGATCAGTTAATTAATTATTTAATTAATTCACAAGCAGTGGTCTCACATGCAACTGAAGAAATACTACTATTAACTACATGCATGTCAGATCCAGTGGATACCCAATTAAGAGATAGGTGAAAGGGCCTGGTTGACTATTAGTTGTGACTATAGTGGTGCATTCAATGCAAATACACACACATTGGAGATGCCAATAAGGATTTCACAGTGAAGACAAGGCGAATTCATTCAAGGATCTTCATGAGCAGGGATTGCACAGTGGAGGCACATTGTCAGGAGGTAGTAAGTTGGTGCATGTGTGAGCCAATTTTTGTATGACAGTGTCAGACAATTGTATATTGTACTGAGAGCTCTTGGAATAGGGTTTTGTATGAGATTGTTTCATGATCCATGATATACATAATATATGATAGTTGGGGATTTTAGCTTTATTCTTTCCCAGTAAAAACGTCTTGTTATGTGTGATTGATTTTTCTTCATGTGTTTGCAATTGGCAATTAAATTTCCACAAAAGAATTAAGTAGAAGGATTATGTATTTAATAGTGGATATAATTGTTAGATGTAATACATCAAAGTATTTATAAAATTTCTACATAAAGTTAGTGTGAATTAAAAATGATTTTTTTATTAAAAAAATTAAATTAATATATTTTTTAAATTAATTAAAAAAAAACATATATATTTCAAAAAATTTAAATTTAATAGTATATCTTAAAAAATATTAAATATATTTTTTATTTTTTATATTTTTCCACTGGAACATCCAGCCTAATTTCTCTATTTTTATTTTATTTTTAAATACTTTTACTAAAAATTGCATTTGATTTTTAAGTGAAAAGAGATTAACGAATATGTTAATTAGTTGATAAACATGAGTTACTTTTTCTTTTATGAATAAATAATTACATTATGATTTTCCTTAAGTGATGGGTAAATATTTCCAAGATGCCAGAATAGTTGGAATGAAGCACTTGTTGATAGTTTCCTTCTCCTCTGAGGATAAAAAGGAAATCCCAGGGAGGAGAAGGGGTTATGTGAAAAAAAAAAATACATAAAGAGCAAGATGGTTGTAAGGTTAGATTGGTCCATAGCTAGTTGACAACAAGTGGAAGTCTGCAACTTGAGTTGGTGAAGAGGCTGGACAAGAGTCAGGGTGGAAAAGAGTCTTGAGGTATTTCTCTAGAAGAATTGATGTAAAATTTTTCTCTGGTGAGGAGCACGAGGGAGAAGAGGACGTTATCACCTCTCTCATGGTTGGGACACTACCATCAGTTTTGATTTAATTTGAGATAAGTAACTTAATCTCATGATAGAAGCAAATGTACAAGTGAAAATCTGTGTTGCTATGAGTTCCTGAGTTAAAATAGTTACATGTTTAGACAAAATAAAAGAGTGGTATATTATCTTTACATTTTCTATAAATTGGCATCTGAATTGTAAAATGGGTTGATGAAATTCTAAGAACTACTAATGATATGTATTATGTTAAATTGTGATATTATTCTGTATTAGATATCAAAATTTCCTATGCATAGTTACTATGCTCGTTGATGACGGGGTAGCAGAGGTTTAAGACCCTAGACGGAACGAGACCCAGTTGGAGTCCTTCGTCCTCTAGTACGGTGTCTTAATTTGTGTTGTTTCCAGACTAAAACCCTTAGTGCGAGCAGTGACTATAAATCTATGGATTAAACAATGTCTCCAGCAGTATCTAAATAACAAGTTAAGTATATATAAGACAGAAATAGGAGAAAATAAAAATGCAAAGTAACCAACTGTGTAGCAGACCAAAGTATGTACATATGAATGAGTCCTAGAAACATGAACAGAGAAGTTACCAGAAGGAACATGTTGTATATATATACTTGTAGACTGAAAACAGAAGGACTGTACATGTAGGATCATTCTTTAAACAAATTCAAAACCCTGCTAGAATTTAACATTGAAGAACAAGACCATTGAAACTTAGATAAATAATTATTTCATTCTTAAACCAAAGAGGAAATCCCTCGGCACATACTTCATAAACTTACTGCCAGAATTATTCCTAGGGTTTGAAAAGATATTCACAATAGAAAGCATGATCGAATAACAATTTAATCCATACAAGAATACTCGTAACCATAATTTCTTGATTAATGATTAGGAAATGACGGAAAAAATTATAAAGACTAATACTCATTCACAATTTACATTTTTTTACAAAATATTTTCTGCCATAACAGGAAATAAAGAGTCGTGCTTCGCTATGACCCTGATAAGAAAAAAATTTAAATAATAATTACAGTAAGTCCTGGTATTACAACCAATGACAAAAATTGATTTGCACCTCGGCAGAGGGCCTCATAGTTCATACACAGTTGATTAAAATCTAAAACCCCAGAATCAAAACTAAAGTATTTTTGGGAAAACCCCATTGTAAGACAATCGAGTTGGAAAACACGTTCAAATATAGGGATAACCCTCTGGTTACAGCAGCCAAACCCATAATTGAATGATAAATTGTGTGATAACCTCAACCAAGGGAGCTTACCCACGTGGTTTTGGTGGAGAGCCCTTTGAAAACCATGGTTGGCGCCATTCTATCCAAAGGATTGAAGAAAGGTTCTCTACTGAGACGAAGAAAGGTTTCTCCACATGCCAAAGAGAAGGAATTTCCAAACATTAGAACCAAAAAATCACTATAAAACCAGGAGTGAGTCTTCATGAGAGAAAACAGAACAAAGGTATTACCTCTTGGAAGTGTTGGAAGGGTTCGACAAGACCATTATTACCTTCGAATGAGCCAGCTCCTAAAGCAATGAGACCTTTAGAACCAAAAAAAAAAACAGTGAGGAAATTGTATGTAAGAATAATAACAAGGAAACAAAGGAGTGCTTTACCGAAAAAGAAAGAAAACGGAGGAAAATGAGAATATGTCTGTAAATGGAAAGGGAAAACCATTTTCTTACCTTACGTGCTAGAGGATTGGTACCAAGGGCATTACATAACGCCATAGAGACAGAGCTATTGCAGAGTTGGACTGAGGGAGGGATTGTGACAAAATGAGGCCAGAACGATGGAGGAGGGCTAGGGTCTGTTACCCTAACACCCGTTGCTAGAACCAAGTGTTCATGAGACCACCTCTAGTTGCTGGTGGTAGAGGTCGAGAAGGGTCTACAGATAGCACATGATACCACTGGTTTCGAAGGTAAAGAGTATTGGGTTTGTAAGACTGGTATCGACTAAAGAGTTCAATGACTCATATATTAACTCTTCGTTAGTTTGAAATAAACATGTATTTCATTTTTGGTACAGCAGATCCCGTAAGAAAATTGGGAATTGGTATAATGTAATGTGTTATTTTTTGTACAAAAATTCCATAAGTAATCAAGATTCAAATTAAATATTATATGTCATATAAAGTACAACAATCCTTGCGAATAATCAGGTATATTTTTCCATATAGTTATAATGTGTTGAGTAATATTACAATAATTTCTTGTAATAATATGAGGCATGATGATAATCAAATCACATAAGGTTTGTGTCAAATCTTTTTGTGAGTTGAAAATTCATGATGGTGCTATGAGTTACGTTATAGATAATATTTTTTTTATGTGTTAGATTACGATGTCAATTTATGTCACATGTGGTATCAGAGCAGCATTCATACGCTGGGACCTGGATGGGCCAATCGAATAACAATGGGTGTTTTTGAAATTGTGAATAGTGACAGGAAAATTGCTAACAGATCACAACAAGGAGAGGACCTGGATATCAAACACCTATAGCTATCAGAGAAGCTCACCCCAACCTAACCCAAAGGTGAACCTAGAAATGTGGGTACATCTGAGTGTGGATCAGCATCATCAAACCAGGAGATTACTCGAGGAATAGAAATGTCAGACCAGTAAACTTCTAGACACGGTGCAACAGCTATAGGAAGAAATGGTTCGAGTAAGGAGCAATAATGAGAGATTAATGCAGGAACAAGAGAGGATTCTCAAAAGCCTCTCAAATAGGCAAGATCATCGCACATCACAACCTAGTCCGGAGAGGGGCACCCGTGATGAGGGTGAACAACAAAAACAAGCTAATGATAATCTGGAAGGAAGTCGTACCTAATGAAGTAGTGGGAGTAGAACTTACAATGAAGTTGAATCTTGAAATGTTTCAGATTGGAAAGAGATCAAAAAAAAAAAGTAGAGCTTCAGGGTGAATTTGGAAAAATTAAGCCTCCTACATTCGATGGAGAGTTTGAAGAAGTGGCAGAAGCATGGATAATTAACATGAAAAAATATTTTCAAGTCTATGTATACATCAACAATCTCAAAGCTCATTTGGCTATTTACCAATTGTGGGAAAAGGCCACATTATGGTGGAAGGAAGTTAAAAATGTGCGGGGAATTTAAGACAAGAATGTGACTTGGGCGAGTTTCAGTAGTATTTTAAAGACAAATATCTAACATAGCATTTTTACGATGAAAAATATCAATAATTTCATGATTTGAGGTTGGGACAACTGTCTATAGACGATTTCATAACTAAATTTACCTCATTACTAAGGTATCTACTGTATTTAATGGATTAAAAAGGAAAGGTACAACAATTCTTGAGTAGCTTGCATGCTCACATGAAGGAAAGGATTGAGTTCATCAATCCAAGGACTATGAATGAGGTGATTCGAAAAGCACAAATGTGTTATCAACAAACGAAAATGAAAGAGTATGTTGGCAGGAGTTGGCCGCCAAGAAAAGGGAAGAAGAGTACTCAAAATTTTAAAAATAATAGGCCAAGTAAATACAAGAATGATACAAGAAACCCATAAAATAGACAATATGGAATAAAACCAACAAAAGCCCAAATGGCCAGTAGAATATCGGCCTACTGAAGCATCCAGCAGACCAAACCATGGGCAGATCCAAAAACCATCGTTGCAATGTTGGGGTTTTGGTGAGGCACATTATTATAAAAATTGTCCTCACAATGGAAGAAATGAAACTAAAGCTAATTTGCAAGAGAAATACACAGTGTGAGATGTTTCACAAAATATACCAAGGATCAAAATTGCACTATAATATCGGCAAGTGGATTACTAGCCAACAATGATAGAACTGGAAGGTAAATTATTTTCCCACCAAGGTGCTAGTTTAAGCTATATAAATCCAAAAATCGTTGCAACATGTAATTTACAAAATCTGAAATTTAAAAGTCCTTGGCTAGTGCAATTAGCCATCGGAGCAAAGAGAAGGGTTAATTCCAAAGTCTCAAATTTTTCTTTAGACATAGGGAATCAACACATAAATGTTCAACTGAAAATTTTACCTTTGGGTTCCTACGTTTTGTTACTGGGAATGGATTGGTTAGAGGGAAATTGGTTTGTGGTGGACTGCAAGAAGAAAACTATTATTTATATGGCCGAAGATGGTACTCACGAGGAGTTACAAGGAATTAAGAAACCACTCCAATTGCGCCTCATCACCGCATCTTAGTTTGGTAAATGCATCCAGAAGGGGTGTCAAATTTATGCTATTCAAGTAGGATTCACTAATTCTAAGGACAAGACCCCTATGTTGGAGAATATATCGGTAGTTCAAGACTTTATGGATATGTTTCCTAAAAACATGCATGGACTACCTCAAAATTGGGATATCAACTTTACCATCAAACTAACGCCAGTGGCAATACCTGTGTCATGAGCACCATACCGAATGAGTGTACCTGATTTGACTGAGTTAAAAATGCAGCTGCGGGAATTTTTGGACAAAGGGTACATCCATCCTAGTGTGTCTCCTTGGGGGGGCATTGGTACTATTTATTAAAAATAAATATGGTATCATGCGGATGTGTATGGATTACAGGTAGCTTAACAAATTGACGGTTAAAAACAAGTATCTGCTGCCACAGATAAACGATCTCTTCGATCAAGTAAAGGGAGCAACAATATTCTAAAAGATAGATTTAAGATCTGGATATCACCATATACAAATTAAGGATGAGGCTATATATAAAACATACTTTCACACCCGATATGGGAATTATGAGTTTGTGGTTTTACCGTTTGGATTAACCAACGCACCAACAACTTTCATGAGTTTGATGCATGGCCTATTTCATCCATTTTTGGACAAATTTTTTTTTATCTTCATTGATGATATATTAATTTATTCTAAAACCATGGAAGAACATAAGGAAGATTTACGCTTGGTATTAAAAATCTTGATGGACCATCAACTCTATGCCAAATTCAATAAGTATGATTTCTACAAAGAACTAATTCAATATTTATGCCATGTAATTTCTGCTGAAGGTATATCGGTAGACCCCGAGAAAACAAAGACTATTATGGAGTGGAGGGTACCCAAAAACATAGCAGACATACATTCCTTCATGGGCTTAGATGGCTATTACTGGTGTTTTATCGAAGGCTTCTCTAAAATTCCTTCCCCATTACCTCCTTACAATGGAATGGGTGAATATTTAAGTGGATTAATTAATGCCAAACCAGCTTTGAACGATTAAATAAAATGGTAACTATTTCTCCATTGTTGAAGGTGGTTGACCCAAACAAGGAGTTTCAATTCTGTACCGATGCTTGCAAGGAAGGGGTGGGATAAGTGTTGTCAGAAGATGGAAAAGTCATCGCATATGAATCTAGAAAGCTGAAAGATCATGAGTAGTGATACTTTTCTTATGATCTAGAGTTGACCTCAGAAGTGCATGCAATCAAAGTATGGAGGCACTACCTGTTGGGGAAATGTTTTTTGCTAAAAATATACCATAGCAACCTAGCTAGTTATTTTAAGAAGGCTGACTTGAATGCTCGCCAAGCAAGGTGGAACGCATTTCTAAGTGAGTTCAATTTTAAAATTCAACACGTGAAAGGTAACGAAAACCATGTCGTTGATGCCTTAAGTAGGAAACTGCATTTTTTTTATGACCTCTACTTTAACCAAGTGGAATTTAAGTTCCAGTAGTAAGTGAAGGAGGCAGTGCAAAAAGATCCTAAATATCATTTTTTTTGGAAGCAAGCACAAGAAGCAGAAAATCGGAGAAAAGAATCAGATTATAAGATCAATATTGAACAACTATTAGTTTTCTGAGAAAATATATACATTTATAACTAGATGAGTTTGAAAGAGTTGATTTTGGATGAGTATCACCGAAGCTCTTATGTCGAACATCTTGGTTACCAGAAAATGTTGACATCAATTAGAAAAGACTACCTTTGGCCTGAAATGCGTAAAAATATTGATGAATACTTGACCAAGTTTTTGGAATGTCAACAGGTTAAGGTGGAGCATCAGCACCTAGTGGGTTTACTACAAAATATTCCTATACTGGAGTGGAAATGGGAAATCATTTCACTCGACTTTATTATTATAGGCTTATGAATCCATTATGGTGGTGGTTGATAGGTTGAGAAAGGTAGCTCATTTTATTCTGGTCCAGTCCATTTATAAAATAGTACAAATCGTTGATATCATTATGAGGGAGGTGTTTATATTACACGATATTCTGAAAACAATCATCTCAAACCGAGATGTGAAGTTCACCTCAGCCTTTTGGAAGGCACTATTCACTAGTATGGGCACACAAATCTAGTTTAGCGTTGCCTACCCTCCGCAAAAGCATGGGAAGACTGAGAAAATTAATCAAATATTAGAATACATGTTACGTATGTATGTGATGCAGCAGCCCACGAAGTGGGAAGGTTATTTTAATTTGGTATAATTTTCTTACAATAATGGGTACCAAGAATCCCTCAAGATGAGTCCCTTTGAGGCATTATACGGAAGACAATTTCGAACACCCATCAATTGGAGCAACCCAGAAACTAAACTAATGCTTGGGTCGGAAATGTTGGAAGAGATGGAGCATGAAATGAGGAAGATTCGACCAAATCTAAAAGCTGCCCAAGGCAGGAAGAAAGTATACACTGATCGTAAAAGAACTTATCAAGAATTCAAAGTGGGTGATCATGTGTATGTGAGAATTAGACCCAAGAAGAGCACCCTAAGATGGACTACTTGTGCTGAATTGGATCCCTGGTTCTGTGGACCTTTCCAAATTCTCGAAAGAGTAGGTTCGGTGGCCTATCGGCTAGAATTACCTAGTCACATACGAGTGCACAATGTGTTTCATGTATCCATATTGAAGCGATATGTGCACACCCCAAATCATGTAATAAATTGGCAGAACATATAGGCAAGTTGTAATTAATATTATGTCCTCTGAAAGAGATGAATACTTAATTAATTAACTAATTTTTTATTGGTTTCAGGTCGAACCAGAAGAAAAATTTGTGGTGGAGCCTCAATGTATTCTCGAGCAGAGATAAATAACACTCCAGAGGCGAGCCATCTCCCAAGTTAAAGTTTAGTGGAAGAAATTTGGCCCGTAAGAAGCTACTTGGGAAGATGAAGCTTTATACGATAAAATTATCCAAAATTATTTACTGGGATGGATTAAAACACCGAGGACGGTGTTTTCCTTAAGCGGGGGAAGATGTAACACCCAGCTTAATTTATTTAATTTTTTTTTAATACTTTTACCAAAAAGTACATTTTTTTTTTCTAAGTATATCTAATTCTATTATGTATAAGGAAACTAGTACAAGTCAGACACTGTGTCAGCTATGAAAGCCTGAACACAGTGTTTAAAAGTCAAGCCGATCACAGAGAACTTAGACCGCCCATATTGGGAAACCAGTCCTTTTAGACAACGAGTTCTAACCGCCCTCGTAAGGGAAACCGGTTTGAAAGTCTTAGAAACTGAGAAAACATAGTAATAAAAACAACTGTTCACAGACCACTGTGTTAGCTGGTCATCCCAACAACAAAAACTGACATTAACTATGAAACTGAACCAAAAGACCTGTAGCGCAGAGCTGGAGCTAGTCATGAGTTGGAGACGGTGGCTCTTCAATGATCCTGCATCCATAATACTCCGGACTGTCCTCCTTGTCCAAGTGGCCTGCGTCCATGCCTCCCGAAGATGCTGCCATGTTTTTCTGCTGCTCCTGTGGATTGAGAGGAGAGGTGACCGGAGCAGCAACGTTCAAGGTTCCAGGACCCGGAGTGAAGAGCGTAGAAGCGGGAGTAGGGGCAGGGTAGTTGGGAATTTCCTCCCGCAGAGTGAGAGAAATGAGGGCCGTGAGGACAGAGTTGGAAGCGGAGGGATAGAATTTGAGCTCAGCATGTTGCGAGGATTGTCTGAAGGTAGGCCGAAGAGGGGCAGGAGGGACAACCCTGGAGGAGTTGCCACCATGGTCTCGGACCTGAGAGGAAGGAGGCAAAGCGGCGGCTTCATAAACCGAAATCGAATCCCTAGCACGACGACGTCCTCACCCTCTGCCACCGTGCAGAATCTGAGAAGGGTCCGGAGTCTCATCAGGAGAAAAAGTGCTGGGTGGAGGGCGACTGTTACCCCGACTGAGGCCACGTCGGGCCCTCATCCTCTCACGAAGACGCGACATTGCCGGAGAGAAACAACTGAGGCAAACAGGAACAGAAGGAGAGACAGAATGGTCCAGGGGAACAGTGAAATTGACAGCGGGCTGAGCTGAACAGAAGTTACCAGGAGAGTCGGAGAGAGCAAGCAGGGGGTGACCATGCAGGTTCGCACCACCTCTGGGCATAGAATTATAAATACAGTGGGAGCTCTGGGTGTAATGAATACCTGGAACCGGCTCGATGCAAGCCTGCAGAGAGCAGCGCCGCCCTGTTGACGTTTTCACACTGGCTTCAAGCGATTCAGAGTTACAGATTCTGAGCAACGGGGTAGGCGAGCTCACCGCTCCAGAGAATGCACCTGAATCGTTCAACTGAGCCATAGAATCATGCATCACCGCCATATTCGCCTCCGGGTTGAGCCGACCAAGTTTGGTAGCCATCGCGCAAGTGGAGTCATTAATAGCAGAGTAATGACATATACCGGGAGCCATGTGGGTTGCCCAGGTCCTTGCCATGGGGAAATGCGCGGGGTGGCGCTCCCCCTCCGTAACATTAATCAGCCGGATCCGGCGTGGGTTGGTCTTGTTGGACCAACATTGTGCAGTTCTGTAGCAGTGCTTCATCATGGATACAGTTGAGGGAGCCATGAGTGAGATTGCTAGTGCTGTCTGTTCCAAGATTGGCCAAGAGGTCTGCAACTTTATTGGCATCCCTCTTAACGTGCTTGAAAGAAACCGCTCTGTGATGCATGAGCCACTTGCTTAACCTGTTGATTCTGGCTTCAAGACGCCAACTGTGAGACACTTTTTCTGAAGTAGTGCCCCAAAGAAGCCTCTGAGATGCATTGATAAGAACCTGAGAATCCCCCTCTGAGATGATGGGAAAGAGGTTATAATGGTGAGCGAGACAGAGGCCTTGCCATAAGCCTTCCAATTCAGCGGAGTTATTGGTGTCCCAACCAATGGAGCCATAGAAGATGAATTGAGTTTCACCTTTGGAATTTCTGACAATTCCCCCGAAGCCAGCTGGACCAGGATTCCATTTGGAGGCGCCATCGAAGTTGAGTTTGTAAACACCATCTGGGGGGGGAGACCAGAGCAAGGGAGGATCATGAGGAGAGCGGAGGTTGAGGGAAGGACTGATCGCTAATTGAAGGTTCCAGTTCTGCCAAATGGAGAGTTCTTTGGGAGTTTTAGGGAGGTCTTCTTCGTTCCAGGAGCGGAGGGCCAGGGAATCCTGAAGATTAGAGCAGAAAGCATTCCAGAGATGGTCAAGGGGGGTGAGTTTATTTTTAAAAATTTGCTTGTTCCGTTCTTTCCACAGAGTCCAAAAAACAAGGCCAGGAAGAAGAATCCAGAGGGCATTGAGAATGGGAGAAGAGTAGGGGCTTCGAGGCCAGAGGCGAAGTATCATGGTGATGTCCCCTGTGGGTTTGTTCTTCTGGCAGTGAAAGCTGCATTTTTCCCAGAAGGAGTTAGCCAGAGGGCAGAGCAAGAGGAGATGCTGGATAGTTTCCACATTTTGCAGGCAATTAGGACATTGGGACGGTCCAGTAAAACCTCGTTTGACGAGATTGTCCCACGTGAGGATTCTTTTATGGCTGAGAAGCCAAAGAAACGTGGAGATTTTGGGCCAAGTGAGCTTGTGCCAGATCAAGGTCCAAAGAATGTCACGGGGGAGAGGCGTAGGATGCAAAAGGGAGTAGGCTTCTTTTGTAGTGTACATCCCTTTGGTAGAGTAGCCCCACCTGAGAATATCGTGATCCTCAGATCATCTAATTTGCCGTTTGTGAAGCTCATGGCTGAGGGAGTCCAGATCCTGATCTTGCGCATAAGGAGCTATAGTCTGAGGAGGCTTCCATTGTCTGAAGTCATTGTTGTCATCGGCAGTCCAGTGGTGGCAGACCTTAGCATCCTGATCGATGTTATTATCTCCCATAATGAAGCTAGGAAGGAGATCTATGAGAGGCGGAGTTTGCTTCCAAGAGTCGTGCCAGAATCTCGCATGGTTTCCGTTGCGAATTTCCCAGAAGCAATTTTGCTGAATGAGCTTATGGTGTTGTCTGGCCGCGTTCCAAATAAGGGAACCATTTTGGCAAGGAACCATTCTGATCAGATCTGCAGGGGGTCTGCTGTTAGCGTATTTGGCTGTCCAAAGTTTGGCCCATGGAGTGTGAGGTTTGGATATCCAATTCCACCAAATACGGGCCGCCATAACCTCATTACTGTGACTGGGATCTCTGAGATTGAGGCCACCAGAGTCCTTGGGGGAGCAAACCGTGTCCCAATTCACAAGAGCCCACTTCCGATTTCGACCAGAGGAGCCCCAGAGAAAGTTCCGTTGCAAAGCTCTGATTTGCTTGAGGACCCACTTGGGAGCTGCTAGAACAGAGAAGAGGTAAAGGGGGATAGATTGGAGCACCGCTTTGATAAGAATGAGCCTGCTGGGTAAATTTAGAGCCCTGAAAGTCCATGAGGCGAGTCTGGCTTCCAATTTGTCCAGAAGCTTGACCCATGAGGAGTTCCTGATGGCAGAGTCAATGAGAGGGGCACCCAGATATTTGTCGGGAAGAGAAGCAATAGAGAACCCAAGGATGCGAGCTATGTTGGCTTGAGTGAGGGGGGGGGGGGTGTTGAAGAAGAACACCTGAGATTTGGATTCATTGATGGTGAGACCAGAGGCAAGAGAGAACAGTTGAAGGATGTCATTAAAGGTGCGAGCTTCCTGAACAGAGGGGTGACCAAAGAGCATGTTATCATCCACAAATTGCTGGTGGGTGGTGACAGGAGCGCCATGGAGGGAAATGCCTCGTAACTTGTGAGCCTGAACCTCTTTATGAATCAAACGCCCGAGGCCTTCCACCATGAGGACAAAAAGAAAAGGGGAGAGGGGATCCCCTTGCCTAATTCCTCGAGAGGGGTGAAAAGGGGGGGAAGGGACACCATTGACCAAAATGGAGAAGGAGGGGGAGGTGATGAGACTCATAATCCATCTTATCCACATCGGATCAAAACCAAAAGCATTTAAGATTTGATGTATATAGCTCCAATTTAGTTTATCAAAGGCTTTGGAAAGATCAATCTTGAGAAGCATACCTGGCTTTCTGCAAACTTTTAGAGAGTGCATAATTTCATGCGTCAAGATTATGCCATCTAGAATTTGGCGCCCTTCAACATATCCCGTCTGCTCCGGAGAGATGAGGAGCGGAAGGAGAGGCTTGAGCCTGTTAGCGATAACTTTAGAGATGAGTTTGTATATAAAATTGCAGAGAGCAATAGGCCTGAATTTATCCGGTTTGCTAGGTTGGTCCTCCTTGGGAACAAGTGCAATAAAGGTGGTGTTGAGGGAGGGAAAAATCCAATGCATGGCTCTTGACTCTTCGACCAGCTGCCAGACTTCAGATTTGATGAGATCCCAAAAATAATGGAAGAAATTAGAGGTAAAACCATCGGGCCCCGGAGCTTTGCCATCCTTGAACTGCGCCATAGCCTCATCCACCTCTTGGGGGGAAACTGGGCGAAGAAGCATTTGGTTATGCTCAGCTGTGACCAGTTTGGGAATGAGCTGTGTGATCTGATTGATAGCAGGTTGTCTGTTTATTTGAGGCTCTTGCTGAATGCCTCGGAAATAGTCAATCAGTTCCTTCTCCATTTCCTCATGTTTCTCTGTCTTTTCTCCTTGCTGGTTGATAATGTGGCTGATTCTATTTTGCATCCTGCGCTGTATGGTGGAGGCGTGGAAGAACTTGGTATTTCTTTCACCCTCCTTTAACCAACGTATTCTAGACTTCTGCTTCCAAAGAATTTCTTCCTGTTTATATCGTTCCTCAAGCTGACTTTGGAGATTAGACTCCTTGGTGGCTAGTTCCTCTGTTCGCCCCTTGGTGATGATTTCCTGTTGTACCTCATGCATCTGTTGCTCAAGAATCTTCTTTTCCTCGAAAATGTTGCCAAAGGTGGACCGATTCCAGTGCTTGATTTTCCCTTTGAGGAATTTTAGCTTTTGCTGGAGTTGGTACATTTTTGAGCCCTTAGGAGGTTGAAAGTTTCTCCAAGCAGTTTGAATTAGCTCCTTAAAGGAAGGATGTGTCAGCCAGAAGGCCTCGAATCTGAAGGGTTTCTTTAGCTGAGACCCTATATTTTGCCACTGCAGCAAAATGGGCCAGTGATCCGAGCCCGCAAAGGGCAGGATTGAGCTTGTGATGTCTCCCCCCATGTGAATGGCGTTATCAGAGATTAGGAATCTGTCCAACTTTGAAGCAACCTGCTGCCCTCCCGCTCGTCTGTTACTCCAGGTAAATATGCCGTTGGAGAAGGGAGAATCAATAAGCCAGTTGTTATTGATGAAATTCTTGAAATGACTATTTTCCAGGTCTGATCTGGGGCGCCCTCCAGTTTTCTCGTCAGATCTGAGGATCATATTGAAGTCACCTCCGACTATCCAGAGAGGGTGGGATCTGTTGGCGTTGAGGTGCTCTATAGTATCTAAGAGAGCAGTCTTCCCATTCTGCTCTTGAGGAAAATAGACATTGGACAAATTTACATGTATGTTGGTGCCTATAGGGTGAAAAGTGGCTTGAATGAGATTGCGCCCTGCATGAAAGTCATGAAGCTGCATGGTTCGCGTATCCCGGGCAATTGCTAGACCTCCCGAAGCGCCAAAGGCGTCTACTGCTACTGAACTGCTGCTAGGCCAGGCTTTTGACAGAATGGTACCTAGCAGATCACTATTACATTTTGTTTCCTGGAGGAAGAGAATTTTAGGTCCTTCCTTCTGAATCATAGATCTTGTCATTCGAACCTTTCCAGGGCCATTGAGCCCTCTTACATTCCAGGAGACTAACTTCATGGAGAACTGGTATTAAGTGGTTGGAAAAACCGGGTCAACTTGGGATATTTTCCTGATTCCACTAGCATCGCCCCTATCTGTATGGTGCGCTACCATTCTGGTTTTCTGCCTCTCTTTTTATTTTCCTTCAACACCTTCAGGCTATCCCAATGACTGCCTGGTTGTACTCCCAATTTTTTGTGCTGATGTGCTTTAGTAAGAACAACCTCCAGGGATTCGATTTGATGGGGCTGGATTTTGTCGAATTCTTTCTTTCGACAAGCATCTTCTAAACCGAATAGATCCAGGTTGCCCACATCGAAGCTTTCTGAGTCTTCATCCATAAGTGATGTCTGCGAGCTTTCCTGTAAGGCCGAACTATGCAGGTCGAGGTGAGGGGTGAGATTCTCGAGATCCATAGTCTGAGGGTTCCAGGAAACTTGTTTCTGCTTGGAAGATGGGCCCCCTTCGGGGAGAGGCTTAGAAGGCTGGGAGCCTGGGGCGGGATCTGAGACCGAGGGAATGATGGGAGAAGAGGGGGGGGGAGATTGAGCTGAGGGAGGGGGAACAGCAGGAGTCTCCTCATTCAGAGTATCTGACTGGGCAAGGGCTGCAAAACTGTTGCTCGTGGAGGGAGCAGAATTTGAAGAGCTAGGTTTAGGGCCGGAATGGGTGACTTTCTTGTTATTTCTTCTCCTGGATGGGACCTTGGTGAATCCATCCTTATCCTCTTTGTCTTCAGCGTTTTGACTTTTAGATTGAGCCACAAGAGGGCAATCTCTGAAGAGATGCCCATGAGCATGACATCTTCTGCAACGAAAAGGCACATGCTCATAGTCTAACGGTTGTATCCATTCGTAATCATCATGAAACAGACTTACCGCATCTGGTAGCGCCCTGTCCAGCTGCATATACACACAGATTCGTGCGTATGAGGTGTATCTTCTAAGCTTCGTTTCTTCTGCTACTTTTATGAACTCTCCCAAGCCCGATCCGATCGCTTGCAGGGATTCCTCATCCCAATATTCCAGAGGCAACGAGTAGAGGCGAATCCAAACTGGGGCCCAGTTGAAGTTTTCTTGATCTGGGTTAAACCTTTCGACCCAGTTGCGAAGATATAGCCCTGCTGAGTTGAAGAAATAGGGGCCTCCATTCATAACCCTATTTCTGTCCTCGATGCAGTTGAAATCGGCAGTGAAGAAGCCTTTGGGACCCAACTGCAGGCTCACGTGCCCTTTGGGCTTCCATTTGGACGCGATCCATCCCTGAAGGGCTCGCTCAGTTGGCCAAAACCCTATGAATTTTCCAATGAGAGCATGATCTCTCATGTACTGGATTCTTGCATTAATCCGATGACTGGGCAGATCTATTTTGGGTCTTTCTTGTACAATTGGTTTGCAGGTAGAAGACGTAGCTTGCGGCGCCACCGTTTGTGGATCTGAGGTCGTTTGCTTGTTATCCTCAGTTTCCTGCACTGTGACCGAATCCTTCATCTGCTTATCCGTTTCTTTTGTCGTTTCTTGATCTCTGGCAGGGGGAGGCTGACCGCCTCCCCCCATGTCCTGATCCATTGCTGCGAGCTATGCGCGGCCGCGAGCTGAAGAGGGCGCCGTCAGTGTTGACAGGGTTGCAGGGGTAGGGTTTCTCAAAGCGAAAGGACTGGAAACCCTAGCAGAGCCTTATAATTTAAAATTGCCAAAAAGTACATTTGACTTTCAAGTGAAAAGAGATTAACGAATATGTTAATTAGTTGATGAACATGAGTTACTTTTTCTTTTATGAATAAATAATTACATTATGATTTTCCATAACTTATGGGTAAATATTTCCAATATTCCAAAGTAGTTTGAATGAAGCATTTGTTGATAGTTACCTTCTCCTCTAAGGATAAAAATAAAATCCTAGGGAGGAGAAGGGGTTCTGTGAAAAAAACAAGACATAAACAACATGATGGTTGTATATTTAGAGTGGTCCAGAGCTGGTTGACAATGAATGGAACTTTTCAACCTGAGTTGGAGAACAGGTTGGACAAGAGTCTTGAGGTATTTCTCCAGGAGAAATGTTGCGAAATTATGCTCTAGTGAAAAGCATGCTCAGTTTTGATTTAATTTGAGATAAGTAGCTTAATCTCATGATAGAAGCAAATGTAGAAGTGAAAATTTGTGTTGTTATGAGTTCCTGAGTTAAAATAGTTTTATGTGTGGAAAAAAGAAAAGAGTGGTATATTATCTTTACATTTTCTATAAAAAGACATCATTATTATAAAATGCGTTGAGGAATTCCAAGAACTATCGATGATCTGTATTCTGTTAAATTGTTATATTATTATGTATTAGATATCGACATTTCCTATGCATAGTTACTGTGTTGGTTGATGACAAGGTAGAATAGGTTTAAGACCCTAGCCGGAACAAGAACCAGCCGAGGTCCTTCATCCTCTAGTACCATGTCTTAATTTTTGTTGTTCTAGACTAAAACCCTGAGTGTGAGTAGTGACTATAAGGCTAGATATTAAACAATGTCTCCAACAGTATCTAAAGAACAAGTTAAGTATTTATAAGACACAAATAAGAGAAAATAACAATGCAAAGTAACCAACTGTGTAGCAGACCAAAGTATGTACATTTGAATGAGTCCTAGAAACATGAACAGAGAAGGTACCAGAAGGAACATGTAGTATATATATACTTGTAGACATAAAATAGAAGGATTGTACATGTGGGATATTTCTTTAAACAAATTCGAAACCCTGCTAGAATTTAGCATTGCTGAACAACACCATTGAAACTTAGATAAATAATTGGTTCATTCCTAAACCAAAGTGGAAATCCCTCATCATAGACTTCATAAAGTTACTGCCAGAATTATTCCTAGGGTTTGAAAATATATTCACAGAAGAAAGCATGATCGAATAATAATTTTATCTATACAAGAATACTCATAACCATAAGTTCTTAATTAATGATTAAGAAACAACAGACAAAAGCATAACTACTGATAATGTTTCACAATTTACATTTTTTTACAAAATATTGTCTACCATAACAAGAAAGAAGGAGTCTCACTTCGCTATGACCCTTAAAAGTAAAACATTTAAAGAATAATTACATTAAGTCTTGGTATTACAGTCAATGACAAAAACCGAGTCACACATTAGTGGAGGGCTTCATAGTTCATACACATTTGATTAAAAATTAAAACCCCAGAATCAAAACTAAAGAAATTTTGGGAAGAACCCCATTGTAAGACAAGTGGGATGAAAAACATGTTCAAATATAGGGATAACCCTCTGAGTACAGTAGCCAAACCCATAAGCGAATGATAAATTGTGTGAGAAACTCAACCAAGGGAAATTACTCATGTGGTTTCGGTGGAGTTCCCTCTAAAAGCCATGTTTGGCGTCGTTCTATCCAAAAAATTGAATAAAGGTTCTTTGTTGAGATGAAGAAAGGTTTCTCCATATGCCAAAGAGAAGGAATTTCCAAAAATTAGAACCGAAAAAACATTGTAAAACTAGGAGTGATTTTTCATGAGAGAAAACATAACAGAGGTATTACGTCTTGGAAGTGTTGAAAGGTTTCGACAGGACCATTCTTGCCTTAGAATGAGACATCTCCTGAAGCAATGAACCTGTAGTGCCGAAACAACACACAATTAGGAAATTTTTTGTAATAATTATAATGAGACAGAGGAATGCTTTACCGAATAAAAGAAAATGAAGGAAAATGAAAAAGGTTGAACCCTTTTCTCACCTTACCCATTGGAGGATTGATACCAAGGGTGTTACAGAATGCCATAGTGGCAGAGCTATTGCAGAGCCAGACTGAGGGAGGGGCTGCAGCATAATGAGGCCAAAATTACGAAGGAGGGCTAGGGTTCATTACCCTAGCGCCCATTGCTAGTACCAAGTGTTTGTGAGGCCACCTCCAGTTGTCGGTGGTAGAGGTCGAGAAGGGTTTTCATATAGCACATGAGACCATCGGTTTCGAAGGTAAAGAATATTGGGTCTGTAGGACTGATATTACTAAAGATTTTAATGACACGTATATTAACTCTCCATTAGTTTGAATAAATATATATGTCATGTTTGGTACAACATATCTTGTAAGAAAATCAGAAATTGATATATTTTAATGTGTTATTTTTTGTACAACGATTCCGTAAGTAATCAAGATTGGGATTAAATACTCTATGTAATATAAAGTACAACAATCCTCGTGAGTAATCAAGGTATAGTTTTGCATATACTTTTAATTATTTTAGTAATATTACAATAATCTCTTGTAATAATGTGAGGCATGATGATAATCAAATCATATAAGGTTTGTGTGAAATCATTTTGTGAGTTGAAAATTCATGATGGTGCTATGAATTACATTCTAGATATTTATTTATTTTTATGTGTTAGATTATGGTTTCAATGTATGTCACATCCACCATCAAAAACATGATTCAAAAACTGCTACTATTGCAGGATTTCTTAAAAACAAGTTACTCGGATTTTGACCACTTTTAGCCATCTGGGCAATTACTCTGCCTCCCTATAAACTAAAGGAGATTGAAAATAACTTTAATTTTAGAGATTGAAAATTACTTTTATTTTTTTGTAATAAATTATTTATATAATTATAGTAAATGTAATTACACTGATTTATATAGTTAAAATTTGATTTACAAAATTTAAATTAAATAAATTTAAATTAAATAAATTTAATTTAATTTAATTTTTTTTATGATTTTTTTTTAAATATAAGAATATCATTCATATTCTCTATCCCCTAATTATTATTGAATTTAAAATAATGGATATTGGTGGTTAAAATTTTTGGACACCATATTTAATGTTTACTTTAGGTTAATTTAGTTGACACCTACAAATATTAGAAATTTCGAAAACCTTAATCATTGTACATTTCAAGGTAGTTGAGATTTATAAGTAGGAGGCCAATCTTAGTAGATAGAAATTTTTTGACTTATTTTAACTAAAGGAGATATTGTACCAATCTCCCACTTAGAAATTTGTAGTTCTCCATAATCATACCATAGTTCAAGTTACCTAGGTCTAAATCACTTACAAATTCCAACACATTTTAACTTACTACAATACATAAAAATATAGTGTTTAATCTTATTACAATCATCAAGTGGATTCAAATCTTTCTCTTCTCTTATTTGTCTCTTGTTAACACCCTCATGTTCATTCTCTTAACTCTCTTAATGATTATAGTTTTGAATTACCAAAAAACCACAAACCTTGCTTAACAAATCATGGAGAATATTTGTATTCCCTCATTGCCGGCACAAAATATAAGTTAGATTGGCCAAATGGATATATGTGTTATAAGAAAGGAAAAGACAGGAAACTTTTACAAAGCATCTAGAGCTTAGCTCATAAAATTATTAGGTGATCTATGTATCTAAGGTTGGGTTTAAGAGAGATAATGTGAAAGAGGGTGATTTCTAGTTTCTTAAAGCCCAATTCTTATTTTTACTTCCAAAAAAAATATTTTATACTCAAATGCATGCACAAAAAACAAGAAATTTCCATAATCGATTTTATGAACAAAAATACACCGAGCTTACTAACAAGGAAACACAAAATAGAAACAAGAAACTAATGACACAAATTTGACATAATATATTTTCACTTGGAAAACCCTAAAAGGAAAACCTTGAAAATAGATACTTTGTTATTTCAACCCACAAAGAAAATTTTGGAAATTATTACAACAATTAATGAACCTATACAATTCAAAATTTCTTGGCAATCATGCCTAAAATTTAGTCCATCCTTTTTCCAACATTGTACAACCACCTTGAGATCCATGCCACCTAAAAAATCATGTCAAAAGCTACCTCAAGCTACATGCAGTAGATCTGGACTTTCATGAAATAGATTTTAACATCCACGCTACCCTGTGTAAACCTACATAGCATGTAAGGCCTTTTTATTTGTGCCCAACATTGGGATGTATGCAGTAGTACAATCCCCTTGAGTTTTCTCCCTTAAGATCGATGCATCTCAGAAATATCAACCTCTCTTTTCCTTAATGATTCCTCTTCCATACAAATCAATTTCCTTCTTCTTCAACTCAAGAAACGATTACGTGTTCGAGTGTTGTGCCTTTTCCTCTCCTTGGATCTCCTTTTATAACATTAAAATGATTAAAACCCTATGTCCAAAGTGACTAATGGTCACGAAATAATCTTTATCACTTGAGATAAATGGTCATGACTTAATCTCTCATTGGCACAACTTAAGTCAAATATATATATATATATATATTTGATATCTAGAGAGTGTCCTTTGGACACTTCTACATGCTACACATAATGCCAATGTAGAAGTACCTATTTGAGCTACCACATTTAACACCCTATCTTAGTGAGGAAGATGTTTTGCACCACTCCCAACTTATCTCCAAAGAATATGAATTTTACCTTCATTAAATCTTTCGTGAGGATGCATGTAAATTGTTAATATATGGAAATATGGTGAATGTTTTGAGCTCCCTTCTAAATTCATTCTTGGATGAAGTGGTACTTGATTTAAATGTGTTTCGACCTATCATGGAACACTATATTTTTGAGTGTTTAATGCAACTTTGATTATCATATTACATAGATATATGTTCCATATCTTGACCAAATAGCCTAATGAGTGATTTTTGAAGCCATATAGCTTCACATGTTGCCAAATTGGATTCAATATACTTTTATTGTTCAGAGCTCAATGCAATTGACTTCTATTTCCCACTGAATCATGAAACAACCCTTGATCCCAAGTTAAAACAAAACCTGGAAGTGTTCTTCCGATAAACTGTGTTTCCTACCTATTTTGAATCTGTGTAGCCAATCAAAACAACTAAATTTCCCTTAATATAACTCAAATTTCACTCCATAGTACCCCAGAGGTATATGACCACATGTTTTGATGCCACCCAATTTAGTATCCTCAAATCAACTATGAAATCGCTTAGAGTGTTGGTAGAAAAATATATTTTTGGCCTAGCATTGACTACAGACATTAAGGAACCAATCAACTATTGATACAATGTGGGATCAACCAACTTAGATCTAGAAGCATCAAGCTTCCTCCTATTGGTTTCCATTGGTATATATATCAACCTGCTATTCTACATCTTAAATCTCTTCAATATTTTCATTGCATACTAATTCCCTTGTCCCATGAATACCTCACCTACACACTACTGCACCTCTAATTCCATAAAATAATGCATCAACCTAGTTTCCTTCATTTCAAACTCCAAATAAAGATCCTTCTTACACCTTGTAATGAGGTTTTATGATCCTATAAGAAACTTATCATACACATACAACACAAGAATGAGAGGATCATTTTCGAACAAAATGAAATATAAGTTGGATTATACCTCACTCTTGATAAAGGCCACCTCCTATAAGTATTTTTTGCTCCATGAGTACAAATCTCAGGGTGCATACTTGAGTCCATACAATGCCCTTTTTAACCTGCATACATGAGAATCCCTCTCATGCACTTAAAAACCTTTTGGATGCTCAATGTGTATTTCCTCTTCAATAATTTCATTAAGGAATGTTGTATTGATGTCCATTTGGTGTATCTTCCACCCCACATATGAGGAAATAGATATCTGGCCCTTATTGACGTATATCCAACTACTAGAAAAAATATTTATTCATAATTCATGCCCTCTTTTTGGGAGAACACCCTCACCACAATGTTGGCCTTGAATTTTTCCATTTTGATCTTACCATTGACTTCCCCTCACATCCCAAACATCATTATTCATGATTGAAGAGTACTCTTCCACCATATCACCTCATCAAATATGTTGGTATGTCGCCTCCTTGAAGCCAAAAGGTTCAGAATCAATGGGATCATCCATGAGTAACATATAGTTAGAAATTTTTTGTTGTGACCTAATATCCCTCAAGGTCCTCCTAGGTGAATCCACATACTCTTGAGCATATCTCAATGTTTTTTTAATTCATATTGGCTTCTTGTTCATGAAAGTGGGAGGAGAATCCTATATCGAAGAAGATTCCTTCTCCTCATATTGCTCTAAATTCTAATTACTTGTAATCTGTGAAACTTTATCTCTCCTAAAATTTTGAATCTTCTTGGTTTTGATCCGCTACTGGTGACTATAACTATGTCATGAGACTTCCTAAAGGCTTTGTCTTCCTCAAAATTCACATATTTCCTTACTAAAGCTTTTCCTAATGGAGGAATGTGGACATGATACTCCTTTTAAGTTTCACTATAACCAATAGATATTCATTGCTCTGTCATGGGATCGAGAATTATACTCTTCATAGAACGAACATGACAAGATACTAGGCACCAAAAATTGTGAAAGTGCTTAACCTCATGCTTATTTCCTGTGAAATCCTCCTTAGGAATCTTCCTCCCCAACACCTTATGAGAAATATTGTTTTGAATGTAGATTTTTGTGTTGAATTCCCCCACCCATAAAAACATAGGTAGGTCTTGGTCACGTATCATCACCTTTGCAGCCTCGATGATGGCCTTATTTTTCCATTCTGCAACCTAATTCTATTATGGGTTATACAAAATTTTTAGCTCCTTCTTGATCCTTGCATCTTCACCAACACCTTTGAAATTGTTGGAGGTGTACTCACCTCCATTATCAAATATTAATAGTTTGATCTTCCTTCCTGTCTAATTCTACACAAGAGATTTTGACTCTTGGAATCAAATGACGACCTCATTCCTCGAATTCATAAAGCAGATCTTGTTTTCTCTTAGATAATTCCTCTATGAATTTAACACGGTAATTTTAAATCATCAAATATGTTGTTGAAATAAAAAAACATACATCTAAGTGTACCAAATCCAAGATCCCCTTGGACCTGTTGTCCCTGCTAGGGAAAAGTATCAATAGGGAAATTTTGGTGTCAAAATAGGATTAAAAAACGTATTAACAAAATTAATTTTAAAAGAACCAATAGGATCCAGTATGATGATGTTATACCCATGGGTAAACATTTTGGAGGAAGAAGGATGAAAAATACTTTATTCTTTTATTGTATTTTCAACTTATCTCCTTGTAGGTTTACTCAATTGTCAAGTGTAGAAACTCATTTGATGCAAAATTAAATTTCACATCACAGGGACCCACTCTGCATACTTCTAAGTAGACTCAAATAAGAAAAAAAAATTATATTTGAAAATACATGAAAAATTATGTTCAACACACTTTTTTTATATAATTTTTTGAAATTTTATGACATGGGTCTACTTGGAAGTAAATAGTGTGGGTATTTATTGGATGTGAAATTTAATTATGCATCCAATGGATGTTTACACTTGAAATTTGAGTAAACATATAAGGATATAAAATAAAAATACAATAAAAAAAAGTTGTTTTTATTTTTCTTTAAAAATTAACAACTCTTATTTCATTATTTTAACTATTATTTTATTATTTTCCTTAGGAGGCCCATTGTATGCCTCAAAACTCCACTAATAGTTGTATTCTTCCCAAGTACACGCACTTTGCATACACCCTATTGTTTTGTACTGATATTTGGAATAGCTATCACAATATCCTTTAGCACATAAGTGTTCCATCCTTCTCTACCATAACTTATATGAGCACTATTTTTGTCAATTAATGCTCAACCTGGCTCACACTATAATTTGTATAACATTTAATACATATTTACGCAGGAATTAAATGAAATTCAGAATCAAATAGAAACATGGATCTAAAACAAAAAATGAACTTCAATTCATTAATAGTAAATACTGAAAATTGTTTACATGTGGAATGGAAATAAACTAGTTCATGTGGTGGTAGCTTATTACGAGAAGATATGTGACAGATACATGCCTTCTGAATTGTATTACGATAAGGCTTGAGGGCCCTTTTTACTATTAAGAAGCAAGAGAAAACCCTAAACATCAAAAAACCTAACCCTATGAGATGAAGTGTCAAAATTTTGTGGGCCTCGTTTGGGATAGTTGGTACATCAACTTCCCAAGGTCGTAACTTTAGCATATGATATCCATTGGATGCGTACAATAAGTTTTTATAAATATATATATGTAAGGAATACAACTTTCAATTGAAAACCCTTGACATAGGCAATGATTTTTCCTATTTAAAAAAAAAATCGTTTAAAGCCTCAAAATGGCTCTGAAAGTTTAGGACCTAAAAAAATGCCAAAAATAGTAAATTGTGCTACAATTAAGGAAACATAAAGAAATTTTGTTGGGGAACCAAGTGGATTAGGTGGGTGTCCACCATAATCTACCTAGATCATTCCTCCACCCATACGAATCAATTGGCCCCTTTGCATTGAGTGCCTCCATGAGATGGGGAAATTGCACTGAACTTGTTCCTTGGTGAGCCAGTTTCCCTGGTGCAGCATTTAGCTAGCTTTGACAACACGATAAAGTTGGATCCTCTATTTGTGAGTGTTTTTGATATTTTTCCATGATCCTATCAATTTTGGCATGTTCAATTCATTCTAGGTTGAGCTCTATTGGTGTTAACTGCTCAATAATGTCTAATGTGTCCAACAATGGTGGAGAGTATGGCCGAAGGCAATCCACATTTAATACGAGAGATACTAGGTTTGAATTTTTGTCTCCCACAGCCTTGGTGATTGTGTAAGGCTTGTATCAGAGTGGTTGAAGCTTTTGATGGGCTCTGACAAGGTGTTCCTTCTGCAAATGTAACCAAACTCGCCCACCTGAAACTTATGTGGCACCCGATGTTGATCATGTCATTGTTTGTACTTAGCGTTGGCTTTCTCCAAGATTTCATGAACATGCTTGGAAATGTGCTCAATAAATATGGTGGCTTTATTAGCTTCATAGTGAACATAGGGAAATTCTTCCTATTTAGTTTCAAAATTCAATGCAACATCAAGGGTTCATGATTGCTGAAATCCCATGCCCACTTCAAAGGGGCTATGGCTAGTCGACCTATGGAGATCTATGTTATAGTTGTGTTACACATAGGGAATACTCTAATCCTATGTCTATGGATTCTTAGGGTTGTACATGCACAATATTTGCATGACCGTCCTATTGATGACCTTTGTTTGGCCATCAGTCTAGTGGTGGAATGTAGTCAACTTGGGGAGCTTTGTGTCCAACAATGACCATAGGCTCGACCAAAATTTTCTTAGGAACCTGCTATCCTGATCTAATATAATGGTCTTTGGGACCCAAAAATGTACACAAACTCATTCAAAGAAGAGTTTAGCAGTGGCTTTTGTTGTGATACTCTTCTTCCAGGAAGCCAATATGGCCATCTTAGAAAATTTGTTGATGACCACAAATACACAGTCGTTTCCATGCTTGGAAGAATTAAGGTGAGACATATAGTCCATGGAGATGGATTGCCAGGCCCGGCTTGGACTAGGAAGAGGAGTATAGAGGCATTTATTCTTAATTTTTGGCTTGGCGATGGCACATGTAGTGCGAGATCTAATGTATTTTGCAACATCCTGTCAAAGATTTGGCCTATAAAATTACTTCTATAGTATGACCATAGTTTTCTCCACACCAAAGTGTCATGTGACCCTACTATATTGCACCCCCCAAACTAGGTCGTCACACTTGCTTGAAGGAACAAAAATTTGTCCTAGGTAGCATGACAATTCATCCTAGAGATGGAAGTTTGAGACCTGTTTTCCTTCCACTAGAATTTGGTATGTGGTGAAAAAATTTGGATCATCATTATATAGCTGTGGCCGTCCAAAGGTCTCATGGCCATAAGATTTGAGAATAGTGGTCAGTCTTGTAATCGAGGGATGACTGAGGTTGCAACATGATTGATTCTTCCCTTCTTGTATTAAATTTTCAAATGGAATTGTTGCAGATAGGTGGACCACTTCTGATGGTGATCGTTCTACAAATTCCCTTGTGTATGTATAAACTGAAGTGATCGATGATCTGTTTGGATGACTGTATCCTTCCCTAGAATGTAATTCTTCCATTTTCGACAATCTTGCACGATGGAATACATTTATTTATCATAGGTGGGGTATTTTTGAATTGTATCAGAAATTTTATCACTATGATAGGCCATTGAATTCCTTTGTTGGGTGAGAACTACACCGATATCATAGTCAAATATGTTTGCCCCAATTTCAAAGGGTTATTGTGGGTCTGGAAATGTGTGTACTAGTTTAAAGGAAAGGTGGTGCTTCAACTCAACAAACACATTTTTTTGGGACTCATACACAAAAAAAAAATCGTTCGCTCTGCCCTTGGTAACTTGACTCAAAGGCCAATTGATAAAAGAGAATCCAAACATGAACCTTCGATAAAAATTGGCAAGGCCCAAAAAATTTTGAAGCTCTGTTAGGGTGGTCGGGTTTGGCCAATCCTGATTGGATTGGATCTTAGATGGATCCAAATGCACACCTTTCTCATTAATGTTGTAACCTAGATATTGAACTTAGTTCATGAAAAAAGTACATTTCTCCAAGTTGGCTCATAGTTTGTGTTGTCACAGTGTTTGAAGGACTTGTCGAATGTATTGCAAGTGCTCTTCCCAATTCCTGTTGAAGATGAGGATGTCGTCTAGATATACAACCATGAATGAGTTGGTTAAGGGTCGCAAGGTGTCATCCATCAACCTCATAAAAGTTGCAGGGGAATTTTTCAACCCAATAGGCATGACCAACAACTCAAAAAGGCCCTCCTTGGTTTTGAAGGAAATCTTCCATACATATGTGGGCTCTATTGGAACGTGGTGATAGCCAAACTTCAAATCAATATTTTTGAAGTACTTGGCCCCCTTGAGTTTTTCAAGAAGGTCATAACTATGTGGGATTGGATACTTGTTCCTAAAAGTGATTTTATTAGGTGTTTTATAGTCAATTCAGAGTCTCCAAGTCCCATCCTTCTTCTGTACAAGTACAAACTGGCTTCGAATGTGATCTTTTTGAAGCAATTCTTGGACTTGCCACTTGATTTCTTAATTTTCCAGAATATAGAAATGGTATATCATCCCATTAGGTATACATGATCTAGGGGTCAGATCAATCGAATGCTTGACTTGACACTGCAAAGGTACCCCTATGGGTGAGGAGAATATGTCCACTTATTCTTTCACGACCTTATCCACCTGCTTATGTTGTGTGGAGGAATCCTTCTTAGGGGCCATGGATGTGGTCACGAAATTTCCCTTATTTCCCAAGTGAATTAGAAAGAAAAAAAATTTCTCAATCTAGGAGATGATCTTGTTGCATTGCGTAGAAAATATCAAAGAAATGGCGGTAGGAAAGGCTACCTCCAGTATCTTGTATAAAATATTACCTAAAATGATAATAATAGTGCAAGGCCTAGACTCATACACAACATGATACTTCCAAAAGTATGGTAGGACTAATATGATCTAGGTGGATATTGGTGGCCACCCACCTATTCCACCTAGACCCCTAGTTAGTTTCAAATGTTTCCATGTTTATAGCAGCAATTACTATTTTTAGTATTTTTTCGGGTCCTGAACTTCCAGAGCAATTTTAACCCCCTACACGGCGTTTTTTTTAGGTCCATTGTAGGCTCATGGTTGTAGGAAGGGACCTGTGCCAAATCCTGGAGTACTTAGAGAGATATTTCTAATGATATATTGTGTGCGCCAAATAGAGATAATATGACCAAGTTACAATCCCAGGAAGTTAGCTTCTCAACTAACCCCAACGGGGCCCACAAACGCTTGGTGTTCCATCTCCTAGGGTTATGGTTTTGGTTGTTTAGGGTTTTCCCATGTTGTTCAATAATAAAAAGGTCCTTAAGGCTCATTGTAATATATTTCAGAGGAATGTAGCCACAACATATATTCTTAGAGATAAGCTACCATCGCCTGAGCTAGTTTATTTTCCATTCTCTTTATAATCATTTTTCAGTATTTGATATTAATGAAATTAATCATTATTACTATTGTATCTCTGAGTTTATTTTTATTTATGTATTTTATTACATTCCATCATAACTCTGGATCATTGGTATCATATCGGTCTTCTCTTTCTCGATATTTCTTTGCAATGTCCCCAATGAGGTCAAGGTATAAGGAGTTAGGGCTCAATCTAGTTGAAAATTTGCTATATCAGACTCACAAACCGTGATGACATCCCATGGAAGAAGAAAATAAAGATGAGGGTGCATAATATATTATCAAAATATTTCTCAAGGAGGCCCTCAAGAAACAAAGGAACACGATGATGGATAATTCAACAAATCCTTAAACGACTAACCACCGATGACGCATCTTCATCTAGCAACCACTCTAGAGGCACCACTACTTTTAAGGTAGAATTAAACTTTGGCGTTCCCATATTTGAGGTCCAAAGAGATGTAGACGTCGTAGATATATGGTTGAATCTATTAGAAGGATATTTCTCAGTTCATGAATTTTCCATTTAGGAAAAGATTACTTTTTCACTCTTCAAAGTCGCCCCCCATGTCTAGGACTGGTGGGGAACCCTCCCTATTGTTGGTCGCACCCACTTGGAATTATTTCTGAGATGCCATCAAGGAACAATACTATCTCATGGGGTGCTATCAGTATAAGTACATGCAATGGAATACGTTGTGGCAACAAAGGGATCAATATGTGCATGAGGTGACGAATCTGTTCCATACCCTACACACAAAGTTGGGTATAAAAGATTCAGAGAAAAAATTGGTGTTGAAGTACCACAATTATCTGCATAGATATATTCAGGAGGAAATGGAGTTCCTTGACATATCCTCTCTAGGTGCAACATACCAGTTTGCTGCCAATATTGAGCAAAAATTAAAATAGAAGAAGTGATACTTTGGATATGTGAATCATAAAAAAGTGAAAGGCACCCCCAAACCGCAATGTCACAGGACAACTTGCCAAAGCCACAATCAAATAAAAAAATTGTGATGCCAAATAAGGACACGTGAAAGTGGTGTGAGTTCCATAAGAGCTCCACTCACAACACAAATGAGTCTCGGGCCAAGTAGTCACTAGTGGCTAAGCTGAAGGCTTCTAATTCAGATGCATGTTATGACTCTGAGTCAAAACCTGACAAGGTTAATGACAAAGGGAAGTAGATTTTCGATGTGGAGCCCAACACCATCATTGCTACCACCAAGATCCAGAAGGAGGAACCCGAAGATCCAGAGGAGGGGGAGCGCCTCTTTCATTCCCAAATGTGAGTTAAGGGTTCCCTATTGTAGTTAATTGTTGGCAGCAGGAGCCAAAATAGCCTCATTTCAGGAGAGGTCATGAAGTGGTTGGGCCTGTCAACCATAGTACACCCACAGTCGTACACCATCATGTGGCTTCACCAAGAATGGGATCTTTGCGTCAGCCAATAGTGTCACCTTCCCTACGGCATCAAGACCTTCACGGATGAGGTATTATGTGATATTTATCCTCTTGATGTTTTTGATGTATTATTAGGCCAAACATAATTATGAAAGCGACATGTTGTGTATGATTCTAGGCCTCACATTTTTATTTTTACTTTGGGAAATAAGTTGTACATGATAGTGGGGGTAGCATTGCCTACCATCATCTCTTTGATCACTGCAAAAAAATGCAGTAAGATCATTTCGAAAACCGGGAATCTTTTTTCCTAATGATTTTCCCTCGGGGAAAGAAGAATATTGTGGCCATGGCCTCCAGAAAAGGCTCCTCTGCATGGAAACAACAGATGGACAAGGTCCTAGAGAAGTACTAGGACATCTTCACCTCACCTGTAGGGGTACCTCTACATTTTTTAGGTCAAGCACTCCATAGATCTAACCCCAAAAATGTCGCTACACAATGGATTGATCTATCGATGCTTTGCTCTAGAGAACGATGAAATCAAGAGGAAAATTCAAGAGCTATTTCAAAAAGGTCACATCCAACTAAGTTTGTCACACTGTGGGAGTTTGATCTTGTTGGTACAGAAGAAGTATGGGACTTGGAGACTTTTTATTGACTATCGAGTGTTGAACAAGATCACTATCTGGAATAGGTATCTGATCCCACAAATTGATGACCTTCTAGACCAAATTAAGGGGAGAAAATATTTCAGCAAGATTGAATTGAAGTCTTGGTATCACCAGGTACCAATCAAACCCTCTGATGTGTGGAAGAATTCCTTCAAATCCAAGGAGGGCCTTTTTGAGTGGTTGTTCATGCCTTTTGGGTTGATGAATGCCCCCACAACCTTAATGAGGTTGATGGACAACATCTTGTGACTATTTACCAACTGATCTGTGGTGATGTGTTTGGATGACATCCTAATATTTATCCAGAGTTAGGAATAGCACCTCCACCACATTCGATAGGTCCTCCAAAAACTTTGGAAACACAAGTTGTGTGCCAATTTGGAGAAATGCACTTTTTGCATGACCCAGGTTCAATATCTAGGATACATCATTTATGACTGGGGGTTTCATGTGGAACCATCCAAGATCTAGGTCATTCGGGATTGGCCATCCCCAACAACTCTAACAGATCTACATATTTTTGGGTCTTGCCGATTTCTACCGTAGGTTTGTGTTGGGATTCTCTCATATCACTTGGCCTTTGATTCAAGTCACCAAAGGGGGAGAAAAATCCAAATTATTTTGGTCTTAATCTCAATAGAAGGCATTCGTGGAGTTGAAGCATCACCTCTATTCTGCACCAATGCTCACACTACCAAACTTGAAACAACCATTTCAAATCGAGACAGATGCCTCTGACTATGCTATTGGGGCATTTCTTACTCAACAGGGACATCCAGTGGCCTATCATAGTGAGACACTTTCAAAAAAAGTCTGGAAGTATCCCACCTATGACAAAGATATGTATCCCATTATGCAAACTTTCCTACAATGGAAGCATTGCATTTTGGGGAAGGAAACGGTCATCCACACAGATCACCAACCCCTGTAGTTCATAAAGACACAAGGGAAGTTGCAAAACAATCGCCATCATAAATGGTCCACATACATGCAACATTTCCATTTACCATCAAGTACAAGAAGGGAAGCACCAATAATGTTGCATATTTCCTCAACTAACCTTTGATAGTGGTGCTAACCACTATTCTCGACTCTTGTGGGCAAGAGACTTCAGGTTGGATGCATCTCTACAAAAGTGATCCAAAATTCAGCAATACATACTGGATGCTCCTGGAAGGTAAGAAATTTCCATACTTTCACTTCCAAGATTCACCAGTGTGCCACTTGGGACACCTTTGTGTTCCTTCAAGCAAGTGTGCCAATATGATTTGGGAAGCACACTACAATCGTATCACTAGAAATTTTGGGGTCGATAAAATAGTGGAAATATTGTAGAAGTATTTCTATTGGATGAACCTTCGACAATATTTCGAGAAGTACATCAGATCCTCCACTTCCTGCACCATCTCCAAACCAACCATTAATAAGTAAGCCCTATATACTCCACTTCCTACCCCTAGTCGACCTTGGGAATCCATCTCCATGGATTACATGTCAGACCCTCCTTCTACCAACCATGGGAATGAATGTGTTTTTGTGGTTCTCAACAGATTCTCCAAGATGGCCATTATGGTGGCCTGCAAGAAGAATATCACTATAGAAGCCATTGCTAAACTCTTCTTTGATTGAGTGTGGATACACTTTGGGGTCCCATAGTCCATTTTCTCAGATCAGGACAACAGATTCCTCATCACATTTTGGTCAAGTATCTGGTTGATGCTAGACATCAAACTCACTAAGTCCACAAATTTCCACCCCCAAACTGATGGCCAAACAGAGGTCGTTAACATGATGATCGTACACATTCTGTGCATGTACAACTCGAAGCATCCACGAACATGGGATGAAATCCTTCCCTATGTGCAGCATAGTAATAACCGGGCTCTCCACAACTCAACTGGCCACAACCCCTTTCAGGTGGGTTTGGGATTCCTACCACTATGTCCCATTAATGTGTCCATACCATTTACATATACTCAGGAATATTCAGCTCATGTCTAGTCTGAAGTTGGCAAGGAAAATAGCTTCATTAAGAAAATTCACCATATCCGCCTATAGGTTTTGGACATATTGGACAAATCTAATGCTAAGTACAAGAATTGACATGATAAGCATTGGGTGCCACACAAGTTCCAGGTGGGCGAGAAAGTTTGGCTACATTTGCAAAAGAAGCACCTCATTGGACCCCACCGCAAGCTTTTACCACTCTAATATGGGCCATACACCATCACCAAGGTTGTAGGGGACAATGCCTTCAAGATGAGTATTCCACCATTCCTTGGTCTTCACCTAGTGTTCAATGTGGACTGCCTTCAACCTTAATTTCCACCATTACTCGACACATCCAACATTGCATAAAAAATCACACCGACAGAGTTAAACCCAGACTCCATGGAACAAGCCACAACTGATCAAATCATGGACACACAAATCAATAAAAATTTCCATCATAGGATCTAGCTATATCGATTTTTGAAATCATGCCAACTCCTTCACCAGGGAAAGTGGTTCACTAGGGACCAGGTTCAACAGGAATTTCCTCACCTCATGAAGGCTCTGCACGCAATGGGGACCATTGCTTCCTAAGGGGAGAGGAATGATCTAGGCGAATATTGGTGGCCACCCACCTATTCCAGCTAGACCCTGAATCAATTTCGACAGTTTCCTTTTTTATAGCAGAAAATATTATTTTTAGCATTTTTTTGAGTCCTGAACTTTCGGAGTAGTTTTGATCCCCTAAACGATGTTTTTTGGGGTCCGTTGTAGGCCCATAGCCATATTTCCATGCACAGGCCTGTGAAAAATCCTGTAGTACTCGGAGATATATTTCTGATCATATATTTTAGTTACCAAACAAAGATAATATGACCAATTTACCACCCCGAGAAGTTGCTTGCCCAACTAACCCGAACGGGGCCCACAAACTATTGGTGTTCCATCTCACGGGGTTAGGGTTTTGGTTGTTTATTGTTTTCCCATGTTGTTCAATAATAAAAAGGCCCTTTAGCCTCATTTTAATGTATTTCAGGGGCATGTAGCCTCCACATCTCTTCTTAGAGATAAGCTACCATCGCCTGAGCTAGTTTATTTTCCATTTTGTCTATAAGCATTTTTCAGTATTTTATATTAATTAAATGAAGTTTTATTCCCGCTGAATCTCTACGTTTATTTTTATTTCTATATTTTATTACATTCCTACATAAGTCTGGATCATAATAATACATCACAAACCTCAAGAGGAGCAACATCACACAGTACCTCATCTGTGAGGGGCTTGACGTTCTAGGGAAGGTGACACTATTGGCTGATGCAGAGATATCGCCCTTGGTTGACCCATCCAACAGTGTATGACTTCAAATGTATTGTTTTCGATAGGACAAAATTATTCACAAACTAAACTGAGATGAGGTTTTTTTGGCTCCCGTTGTCAATAATGAACTACAACGAAGAACCCTTCACCCACATATGTGAGTGGAAGAGATGCTCCCTCTCCTATGGAAAGTTTGGGCTTAATATTCTAGACCTTGGTAGTGGAAATAGTGGTGCTGGGATCTGCATCGATAATCTACTTTCCCTTGTTATTCCCCTTACCAGGTTCTGAATTAGAGTCAAAACATGCATCTAACTCTGAAGCTTTCAACTCGGCCACCAATGATTTTTTGGCACGAAACCCATTTTTGTTATGAGTGGGGCTCTTTTGGAACTCACACTAGTTTACTATGTCATTCTTCATCTTTGTAGTTTTTTTCTTTTATTTCGGCTTTGATGGGTTGTCATGGGTCACCCCACCCTGGCTTTGTCCTTTGTTATGTAGTTTGGGGGTGCATTTTCCTTGCCTCGAAATCACAGATCCAAATTCTCGCTTCTTTTGTTTAAATTCCTGGTCGATTTTGACAACATATCGTTATGTAATGCCAAGTGAGTATATGTACAAGGACTCCATAACTTCTTCTATTTATTTATGTATACATATGTGGTAATTGAGTACTAGATTCTTCTCAGAATCCTTGATACCCAAAAACGTGCAAAGGGTATCAAAAATATTTGTGAACTCTGGCACATCCTTGTCCCTTCCCTGCCACAATGTGGTCCATTTTATGTGCTTATCTTCATAGCTCCTTACAGGGTAATATTTTTCCTTGACGACATATTAGAACTAATTCTAAGTGGGTGTGATTGAAAATAGTGAGGGTTAATTCTCGTCCCTCTTCTCATAGTAGGTCTCCCTCCAGTCCTTGACATGAGGGGCCACCTTGAGGAGTGTAAAATTAGTATTTTCCCTATTGGAAAAATTATGAACCAAAAATTATCCTTCCATCGTATTTAACCATTTAACTATGGCATCTGCATCTATTTGGCCTTCAAATATAAGAATGTAAAAGTTAACTTGTACCTTGAAGGGGGTGGTACCTCCTAGGTGGCTTCTAGATGAAGATTCTTTGTCCATTGATACCTTCCGAAGGATTTCGGAAAGTTTATCCATCATCATGTCCATTTTTCGCTCAAGGGCTTCTTCAAGCAACATTTTTAAAGGATCTCTTTCTCCCTCGTCTTTCTTTCTATTGGCGGTGCTGCAAATCCTTCAACCAAGGGGGTTCCCCAAATATGAAGTCCCAATTAAACCTCACATTGTTTGGAATAGTAGCCCCATTCGAGATATAAGCTTGTCTGCCATATGTTCTTGAATATTTTCCTTGTCTCTAATTTCCAACAAGAAAAAAGAATGCATATGTGCCTTTGAAAAGAAAGTAAGTGTTCCTGGTGAGTATCCAGTTGTAGGTTTTTCAAGTTTCTTATACTACAGATGGAGAGAAAGAAGTGAACCTTTAAGAGAGAAGTAATAGTACCACCCTCGTAGAGACACACACAACCAATAGGTATCCATATAACATCCAGTGGAATACTGCACGGAAGATGTGATGGTTATTAAAACCAATAAAAAAGAAATACATGTCTCGTATCCTACAAAATAGTCCACAAGGACGGGACAAAAATACTAACTGTTACAACACATTATTAATATAATAAGTACTAAAATAACCTAAATAGTTCAACTAATTTAGCACAAATGAACGCAAACATGAAATACAAACATCCGTAGAATAGTCTTACAAATATTCATAATCCATGCATGAAGAACGTGTTGGCCTTCAAGGATTATATTATTAAGTAAAAGTTCCAAGACACATGTATATAATGAACATCAAGAGCTCCAATAATGGAGCGTTGGAGCCACTCCTTTCTCCTCAAAAGAACTATCTTATCTCTCTAATGTCTTGAGGGATGAGCCAAGGTGAAAAATCCTTTTCTCATACAATGAGGGTGTATATGTAGCCAATGGGGTGATGCTTCACCTCCTTCTAAATATTTGAATTCCCTCATGATTGTTTAACTTCCTATGACTTTTCTACTTTACATGACTCTTCATATTATGTATGTGTCCTTTGGACATCCACTTTACAATTAATTTTGAATATAAAATTACATAATCCACAATAATGATGTGCCATATGTTGATTCATGACAAGACATGACATGACACTGATGACATAGACTGCATTATGATGTGGCAGTGCCAAGATGGCCTTCTGGATACTTATTTCTCTCTATATTGAGTAATAGATGTATCCAATGCTTCATATTCATGTGATCTATGCTTTGTTCTTCATATCTACCCTCCAAAGGGTTGTGAATCAGATCGAGTATTCATGTTGTCTTGATCCTTGGTCTTCTCTTATAATCCAATGTTTTTTCACCTTCTTGTTTGATGATCATCCTTTCTCCTCAACTCCTTATGTGTCTTCTAGTATTTCCTCCTTATCCATCTCCTTATTCGTCATATTTCCTTAGCATGATAGAGTTATTTCATCTGAAATACACTCATGGCAAGACAATGTTATTCCTATAAACCCCTAGTCTAAGATGGCGCATATTGATCCATTGACTAAGTCAGAACCAGGTGATAGGCTGGGGAAGAGGCTCATTGACTACACAATTTTTCATCTCAAGTAGTCAGGGGTGAATCTTGAGCCTTGAAACTGCGCAATGCACAATTTAGGCTAGACTAAGGGAGAAACCTATGCAATCTTGGATCTTAATGTGACAAGCTAATGGGATGGGCACTAGATCGACCTATTTTGTAGTTCTAGAGGATAGATGAGCTTAGGTGATTATGAAATTGTTCATTTCAAGAGATAAGGGCTCATCCTTTATCCTTGATACTGCGCAATGTGTAATACTGACTGGGAAGGAGAGAGAAATTGTGCAGTTTTGGGAGTCATAGTAGACCTGGCTGAGGGATTTTGCATTGTTTCATTCAATTATGTAGTTGTAGGAGAGATAAGACCTAGTGATTGCATAATTTCACTCTCAGGATCTCAAGGGTTGAGTTTGAGCTCATATATTGTGCAATGTGTAGTTGAGGCCAGGTTGGAGGGACTGATTGCGCAATTCTGAGGGCCAAGGTATGGGCTTGAGCACTAGAAATCCGCACTGCACAGTATTGGGAGGCAAGAACTATGCATTGCATAGTGTCAATAGGAAAGGTTGTAGGTTGAAGTCTGGGACTGCGTAATGTGTATTTTAGGAAGGTCAGATGAGGCTAAGTTGCTGGGAATTTTCCAAAACTTTTATAAGTGTGGGAACAGTTAAACTGACGTGAAAAATGATAACACTTGCTTGTGATCACACACCTAAACACTTAATGACACAAAATATATCATTTGGAACATATTAACACATACTTCCCTCATTATGGCAACCTTTGCAATAGCTTACAACAAGTGCGATAGTAAAGTTACACATTGCGTCGACCGTGATGACACTTGTGTGACTGTGCTTAAAAATTTGGAAAAGAGTGCAACATATGTTGACATGGTAATATCAACTCATTTAAAAATATATATCCTCTTGAAACTACCAAAAAAATCTTATGTACATTGTGCAATGCTTATCATGCGAAAGACGATTTCTACAGTGCGAACAACATTTGCAATATGTGAACGACAACAAAAGTAACACATGCCAGAGAAAATATATTATGAAAATTACATAACTAAAGTGAAAGCAAGCGAAAGAGAAAACCGAAAACATTAAAACTACACTTGCTAAAAAACATGTGCATGGAGGCAACAGTTTGCAAAACTCACCGAAAAAGAAATACAAATGCAGCTAGAATTGAGAAACTGTCGACGTCAGTGTTCACCAACCGTCAATATGGATTGGACATCACACATGAATAGTCTTAATGGACTTTTCTATTCTCGTTTAATATTGCATAAAGAATGTGCTCATGCACTTGTTACAGACTGAGCATGTGTGAACAAGTGACTTCGACACTTCTAATCCAAGAAGGGAGCCCAAAATAATCTATTGACCAAGAAGTGAATATGAAACAATCGATCACAAGGTCCATAATAGGCTCCAAAATTCTGGTGTAGAAAAAATTTTGGAGGGTGGTTGTTGCAATGACAAAACTTTCCTTCCATCATGGGAGGTCGTTGGGGTCGGTGAGGTTGGTCTTGCAAAGTTTCAACAAGTTCAAGTCCTAAATCCTTGTATCTTGACCTCGTTGGGGACATGCACAAAAAAAAAAAAAAAATAGCAGACCACTCGGATACCACTAATCCATATTTATGCAAGAATGGAATGAAATACAAAATCAAATAGAAACACAAAGATACAATGAAAATTTAACTTCAACTCATTAATAGTAAATATTGAAAATTGTTTACAATCAGAATGGAAATGAACTAGCTAGAGATATGGTAGGTTATTTCTAAGAATATATGTGGCAGCTACATGCCTTATGAACTGTGTTACAATGAGGCTCGAGGAATTTTTTATTATTCATAAATAAGAGAAAACCCTAAACATTCAAAAACCTAACCCTAGGATTTGAAACACCAAAATTTTATGGGCCTTGTTGGGGATAGTTGGTACATCAAATTTTAAGAGTCTTAACTTTGGCATATGATATATGTTTGACACATACAATACCTCATTATAAATATCTATCCGAGGACTACAAATCTTGATTTCAAACCCCTACCATAATTCTTGAGTAAGACTGTTTAAAAAAAAAAAACATTGTTTAGCACCTCAAAATGGCTTTGAAAGTTCCATACCCAAAAAACTATCGAAAATAAGCCCCCTCATATGCCTCCCTTGTTAAAATTTATGCATGTTCACCTCTGTCTCTTCCTTCGTCGCTTCTCGTCACTCTAGTAATTGTCTTCCGCTGCTAGCAATTATCCTCTATCCCTTGGAAATGGAAAGGGAAGCCCTCCAAGACCCTCAAAAAATTCATCTACTCTCTCAATTATTTCAGCGATGGTTTCTTCAATCCACACGGATTTATGTTAGCTTTTAGAACAAACTCAACAGTGTATTGTCCGTAATACATTAAATATCGACAAAATGACCGAAAATTGAAGATTCAAGTTGTCCCGTCTATTGTTTCAAAAGCATTATCCTTAAATTAACTAAATTTTTACATATACCATAATTGTTACATATACTTTACAATTTCACATTTTTCTTAACATTTTAAACTTATCATAAGAAATAAACTGAAACTTGCCACAACTATGTACCCACGGGATGCATTCTGCTGATTTTTTCAAAATTCTCTCTAGTTGAAAATGCTTTACTTTAAAACTAAGTTTCACTATCTTGCACCCCTTCCTCACAATTCTCTCCAAGTTTAATCTTGCAACACAAAATCCCAAAGGAGCACTTCCGACTCGTAAAGCTTTACTCTACTCAAAAAAAGTATACCAATGTTATGTCGTATCATATAATCTAGAAAGTTTATGTGTGTGTGTGTGTGTGTGTGTGTGTGTGTATCGATCATTTTGGCATGCTTTAATAACGTGAATTGAATTTTATATTTATCCTATCAATTTTTATTTTTGTTTTGCATGAACATACAGACCCAAATTTTAGGTTTTAAAAATGAAAAAAAAAAATTAACATGCACTTATAATTGATTTAAGAAGCTTTTAATTTGTATAATATTGCTGATTATATATCATCATAAAAAATTATGATTTTTAACTTTTTAAATTATTTTTTTTATTATATATATGATGATGATGATGATTAATGTCCACTAAGACAAATATGTCCTATCAGACCTCAAGAAAGGAAAAAGAAACTAATTTTGATTCTTCAAAATATTATTCCTATGATCAAAGAGAAGGGAAAGAAGTGTTCCAAGGTCACTATAGGTGGGTTGGCTTAATAGGTCAAGAAGATTGGAAGTGTGGAAGATGTTAGGTAATTGAGATCGAATGTGAGTAAGAGCCAGACCGACTAAAAGAAATTTATTTTCATATTCTACCTGCTTACAATCGTAAATTTGACAGATTCTATCATTCCATGGAGTCTTGGGAATAGACCACTCCCCGGTCTCACTTCGAAGCTCGTGAGAATTATTTCTTACCCTAGTGATTTTCATTTTTTTCTTAGTGTTAGTAAACACAAAGAGATAATTTTTATTATCAAGGGTGGGGTTTATCACCTCCTTATAGTATTCTAGCTTCCTTTTACCCTCCAACTCCTGTTCTTCCCATAGCTTGTCCTTAAAATTGGATTTAATAGTATTTTGGACACTATCTTTGATTCCCATACTGAGTTCCTCCTTAATTCCCCAATGGTTGAGCCAAGGTTGGGCATCCTTATGACACCTATGTTTAAGACGAAGGTGGTGTTTTTGACTAAAGTTAGAAGCAATTTTAGGGTGCCTTTTGGATTCCATACTGTAAAGATTCTTCTTAAACATCAGATATCTAAACATATTCATACTTTCAATGGGGGGACAAACCAGATTCAATCAAGAGGATAGGATAGGGAGTATTTCCCTTGATCTTAAGTTTGTAGGTTATGAATTTCTTTTGAATCATCTCAATATTCCTCCATGAATATTTGGATATACTGCAACCCCAAACTTCACATCCATATAAGACAATGGGGGTAATGAGAGTCTCAAATAGTAACCTCTTTTATTCCAAATGTAAATATAGGCCGAAATACAATTTTTTTCAAGCTCAGAATAAGATTTCCAACCACCAATAATCCTTTTCTTGATGCTATAATTCCAGTTGTATTGATGAGAGAATTCAATGCCCAAATATTTATAAGAAAAAACCTGCTCTAATAATTGGTTATTATATGCAAAACTACCTTGGTTGATATTTTTTTATTTAATAGTCATGAGTTTAGTATTTTTAGTATTAACCGTCATACCCATCTTGGAGTAGTAGGTCTAAAGAGTCTGAAGATTTTTTTCAAGGTCATCATGGCTTTTTGCAAGAAGCACGATATCATCGACATAGAGGAGAAGAGTAATGAGAAGACCAGCAATCTCAATGCCCTTGCATCCCACAGTTTCTAGACACTCTTCTACCTTATTGATGTATATGCCAAAAAGGGAGGGAACACTCTTGCTTGACATTGATATTTCATTTAATGTATTTAGAACACCCCTCGATGGTCTTAATATTGGAAGTGATGGTCTTGTAGAGACGGGCCACAACAATCATCAGCTCAGGAGGGATCATGATCTCTTTAAGTCTCTCCCAAATTTTATCACGAGGAACAATGTTGAAATATTTTATAAATTCCACAAAAAAATAGAAGAGATCAACTTTACTATTGCAACATTCCTCCTTAATGATTCTGAGAGTGACAAGATGGTCAATAGTCGAGTGATGTCCCCTAAAATCAGCTTGTCCTTCAGCTCTTTTTCCCTGGCTTTCAAGCCAAAGGCTAAGCTTCTTTTCCAAAATGAGCCCATAAATCTTGGCCAAGGTGTGGCTGATCATAATGATCTTCTAGTTAGATGGAATGATTTTGTCCCCATTTTTAAAGATATGCACAATAAGGCTTTGCATCCAAAGTTGAGGGAATTGAGAAACTTGTGGAGATGAAGAATGAGGATAGATCTTCCCATTTTAAGGATCTTAGCTTGGTATCCTTCAATATCTTTAGATTTCCAATTAGCAAGATTATTAATACCAGATTCAATGTCATCAAGATAGAATAAATCCTCCTTAATTGGAGTGATTAAGGTGTTTACCATAGTGTCTGGAGAGTCATATAGCCTCTTAAGATAGTTTTCCAAATGCTCTAAGGGGATAGAATGAGTATCTTTGGCTTTACGAGTAAGTACATTCCGCCAAAATTTTCTGGGAGACACTTTAGAAAGGTGGAGAAGATAATTGTTTCTTTTCTTAATATATGACCTTTTATTCCTCTTTGATCAGGAGTTCATAATTTTTTCTCAAAATTGAAAGTTACAAGATTGGGTTGAAACTAGGATGGTTGCATAGATCTCGTCCTCCTGATTCTGGCGCCATGAACGGTTTGAAAAACTGATGTCATATGAGGGAGATATCGTGTTTTAATTGAATTCCCAAACATCTAAATTTTGCAACAGGGTTGATTGGAATGCCCAGTTAGCATGGAGGGTGCACAATCAGTAAAAGGAATATTCTAAGGAATACTCCTTTCCTCATAATCATTTTAAGGTTGACAAGTGGCGTGATCCTATTGGACAATTGGTTCAGGTTGTACGTTATGGTATGAGAGCCAATCAGGGGGTGAAACATGGCCAGCCTTAAGGCCGCCACGTGTCCCCCACGTGGTGTATTAAAATTTTTGGTGGAGGTCTATAGGGCTCGACCCCGTGACTTATGGTAGAGCAACCACCCACCACACTGCCCAAGCTACACATGAGGCTTAACCTTATAAGTTCTTGAAATATATTTAAGTTTTAATGGAATGCGCATTGAGGGTTGGAACCGCCGGTGGTCCAACCCACCAACGGTTCCATAGGTGGTGGTCACATGACAAAAAAATATGTTACGGTTAACTCATCTGATGGTTCCACTAAAAACGTTCAACCCGAATAATTTAACACTCCGCAATACTATCACATGCCACGATCTATTAACATTTCACCGCACGGTCAGCAATCTTACCCAAAGTTAATCCTTATCCAACCAAGATTTATGCCTATAGTTCTGCTCCACAATTAATGTCACCGCATGTTTTGGGTTGGCATGTGGCCACCCAACCACTAACATGAAATTTGTGGTTAGCCACTGGTGGGAATTATGGCAGCGCCCTAAATTTGTGCAGATTCCACAAAAATAACTCCAGTTAAGTGGATTTCTCCACAATTAGTGGAGTTTTTCTAGGTTTTATTGGGAAAATGAGTTGGAGATGCAATTTCACCCATTCAGGGTGAATGAAGAGTCATTCTAGGCTAATTGGAGCATTTTGGAGCCATTGGTGCTGAGAAAATAGGCATTAGAGGCCTCTAACTACATGTATTTGCAAAATTTTGAGCATAATGAAATATGGACATGCCATTAGGAGTTGGACTAGCAGATGTAGCCCAGGAGGGGTGAACTGCTTCATCATGCATGCTGTGTAAATGTTATGTGGTGTTTTATTTCTCTATTTTACACTGTTTTTCAATGTTATTTTTGCTTATTTAATGTTTCTAATTCACTAAAATCATCTACAATTCATGGTTAAAATGCTCAATACTTAAGCAAAACTAATGAGACAAGTATGCACATTTTTATAAACTAAAAAGACACTTAACACAGAAAAACTAATATGGTCCTTTCAGATTAGAATGGTATCAGAGCTAGCATTTATTCTCTAGTTTTGTTTTGTGCAAAGATTTTTTAATTGTTTGCAAGTTTTAGATGCTTACAAGGCTCAAGCTCAAGAGAGGAGAAGGCAAATTGGTGGGAGCAGAAGGGTCTCAAGAAGAGCCAAAGAAAAGGAGAGCAAGATTTCCACAATCTTCACCACCTAGTTCATCTCCTAAAGAAGCACAAGCTACATTAAGCATGCCTCTATAGGAAGGAGAAATCCATGAATAATTTGATCCTAAAGAGGAAGAAAGAGTGTTCATGAAAGAATTCATTGACATGACTGAGATGGTTAGAATCCTTTATCAAGAAAGGAATGAGAGACTAGACGAATAAGGATCCAAAATTCACAAGGAAGGACAGTGATATTTAGGAGGTCACAATGATGAAGATAAGTCAAAGAAGCGCAATGGAGGAAATAGAGGCAATGTACAACCATCATTCTCATCCTCCTCCTCATCATCCTCTACTTCATCTTCAGTACATCAGCTGCACAAGTCAAAGAAAATTGGTAAAAATCATTTTTTTAAACTTTATATTAAGTTTGAATTGCTAATGTTTAATGGTGAAGTCAATGCAGAAAATCTTGATAATTGGATTAGGAAATTGGAGGTCTATTTGAGAATCCAAAACCTTCAACATGATGATACCAAAATCCAATTAGGTTCATTGAGAATAGAAGGTGAATCACTTGTTTGGTGGGAAGCCAAGACAAAGGAGGAGATCAAAAATCATGGTAAGATTATTCTATCATGGAATGATTTCATTACTGCTATAAAACAACAATTTTATCCATTAGCTCATATGCAGAAAGCCATAATGAACTGGAAAAACTTTAGGCAATTGAAGGGAAAAAATGTGCAAGAATACACCCAAGTATTTAGGAGAATATCTCTCTTATTAGGGGTAGATTTGCAGAGCCAAGATACTTTTCTCAAGTACATAGGAGGCTTAAATAGCTACCTAAAACATACTATTCTCATGTTTAACCCCATAGAGGGAAGAACATCTCTGAAGAGGGTAGAAAGAAACCTTTTAAGGGGGAAAAAAAAGAGAATACCTCAAAAGGTAAAAGCAAAAAGAATGCATCTGTTAAGAAAGAGGTAGATAAATTGGTTTGTGAAAATTGTTCAAAAGAAGGCCATGATGAAACTCATTTTTGGAAATTACATCCTGAAATGAGGCCTAGGAAATATAACAACAAAGGGAAACATAAAACTGCAACTACAACTCAACATGATTTAGGAGATGATTCAAGTGATGAATCTAATATTATAGCCATGGGATTAAATAACACGAAGGCGAAAGAAATTTGAATTAAAACCAATACTAGTACATCAAACTGTCACATACATGCTCCAAATGAATAAGAAATAATATAATTGTTTCATGTGAGGGTCATATCCAAGCATACCAATATTGACACATTGCTTGACAGTGGGTCACAAGAAAAATTAATCTCTGAATACTTGGTCAAGAAACTTAACCTTGAGACCATACCACATCCAAAACCATATCCATTAGGTTGGATTTGTAATGATGCAAATTTACAAGTTTCAAAGAAGTGTATATTGTGGTTTGCAATAACTTCGCATTTTGTTGACAAAGTTGAATTAGATGTGATTCCACTTGACCTAACATGTATTGTATTGGGGAGTCCTTACTTGTATGACAGGAAAGCGATCTTCCATCGCCATGAGAAAAAATATCATTTATTCAAAGATAGCAAGGAGTACATTGTTAGAGCACATCGCAAGAAGACAAACATTGTTATGGTAAATGTTGGACAGGTAAAGAGGCTAGTAAATTCAAGTAAGAATTTTGTTCTTCTAATGATTAAGCCTAAATATGATGCTAATCATGAATCATTTGAGGGATGTGATCCTAAGTTTAAATCAAATTTATATGATGTAATTGATGCACATCATGAGATGTTTCAGGAGCCAACAGGATTGCCTCCAAAAAGAGAGAGTCAACATGAGATTCAGTTGTAGCAATATTGTCCTCTTCCAAACATCGATATGTATCGCATGTCGATAATGGAGAATGCTGAAATAAAGAGGAAAATCAAAGAGATGTTGGACAAAGGAATCATAAGGCCAAGCACTTCGCCATGTAGTTCACCCATAGTCTTGATTCCAAAGAAAGATGGGAATTGACGATGTGTGTAGACTTCAGAGATTTGAACAAGATTACAGTAAAGAATCATTACCTACTCCCAAGAATAGATGATTTGCTTGATCAGCTGAAAGAAGCAAATTTTTTCACTAAGTTAGATTTATGAAGTGGATATCATCACTTAAGAATTGCAGAAAGTGACATATGGAAAACTTCATTCAAAACCAAACAAGGACTCTTTGAGTGGTTAGTTATGCCATTTGTTTTGTGTAATGCATCGACAAGTTTCATGTGTGTTATGTATAGTGTTTTGCATCCATTCCTTGATGACTTTGTGATTGTGTAATTAGATGTCAAAGTGTGAGTTTGGAAAGACTTCTTTGGTTTTTTTGGGACACATCATAGGAGGAGGAGAGTTGAGAATTGATCCTTCTAAAGTGGAAGCCATTGTGAATTGGCCCACACCCAAAACAGTAACCAAGGTAAGAAGTTTCTTAGTTGCAGCTCAGTACTGGAGAAAGTTTATTGCTAAATTTTCTTCCATAGCAACTCCTATGAATTCAGTAAAAAGTGTGAAGAAATGATTCCAATGGGGATGAAAACAACAACAAGATTTCGAAGCTTTAAAAGAAAAGATCAGTTCGGCTCCAGTCCTTGCATTACCAAATTTGAGACAGCCATTTGAGATTCAAACCGATGTTAGTGATTATGCCATGGGTGCAATTCTTTTGCAACATGGTAAGCCTATTGATTTTCATTCTCAAACATTTAATGGTGTTGTAACTAATTATCATACATATGACAAAGAAATATATTTGTTGGTACAAAGCATCAAGAAGTGGAAACACTACTTGATGGGTAAAGAGATGATTACAGTACTTGATTGTGCATACCGATCACCAACCATTACAGTACTTGCAATCGTAAACAAAATTGCAACAATCAAGACATTTCAAGTGGATGGGATTTCTTCAACAGTTTCACTTGGTTATAAGGTACAAGAAAGGTATTTTCAATAAATTTACTGATCTTCTTTCAATACCAATCATTAGTGAATCTACTTTACTAAAAAATGATTCTATTGTACATGAGAGTTTCATAGAACAATATGCAAATGATGTTGATTTTCAAGATGTGTATGCTAGTTTGAGTGAAGGGAATCAAGTTGAAGAACAAGATTATCACATGCATAAAAAAAAGTTGTTTCATTTGGGCAAGATGTGTATACCACAAGGAGAGAGGCTAAGTGTCATGAGAGAAGCCCATTCATCTCTTATTGGTGGACACATTGGGGTAAGAAAAAAAGTGGCGCATCTACAAAGGCATTTCTATTGGCCTCGCATGATAGATAGTGTGCCGCGATTTATAAGAGATCGTTCTATGTGTGCAACAAGTAAGCCTAGTAATAGGAATCTTGGGATGTACACGCCACTACTAGTACCATCAAGGCCATGGGATAGCGTCTCCATGGACTTTTTTGGAGGTCTACCTATGTCAAGAAAACAACATGATTATCTTTATGTAGTTGTGGATAGATTCAGTAAAATATGTATACTTATGCCATGTAAGAAAACCATTACTGCTGAACAAACTGCTGAACTTTATTTTTAACATGTTTTGGTTCATTTTGGATTGCCAATTTCTATTATTAGTGACAGGGATTCTAGGTTCATTGGGAATTTTTTGTCTAATCTATGGAGTATGATGGGCACAAAATTGAAAAAGATTATTTCTTTTCATCTGCAAACTGATGGATAGACCAAGGTGGTGAACAAAACCGTTGTGCATCTATTGAGAGGATATTTCAGCAAACATCCTAAGTTGTGGGATGAGAAACTACATTACATTCAGCACGCTTACAACCTGGAAAAGCACTCTACAACTCAAACATCACCTTTTGAAGTATGCTTTGGTTATTTGCCAAATCCGCCATTAGACTTCATCTTTGGTAAGGATGTTGCAATTTATGGTCATAGTGATATTGAAAAGGCTCGAAATTTCATTGAGCAAATTCATATTATACATCAATAATTTCAAGAATAACTTGAGAAAAGTCAAAGAAAATACAAGAAGAGGCATGATAAACATAGCGTTGATCACAAGTTTCAAGAGGGAGATGAGGTATGGTTGCACATTAGCAAATAAAGGATGCAAGGAGAAGTAAAATGTTCAAACCCATTCGCTATGGTCCATTCAAGATCATAAAGCAAGTTGGTAATAATGCATTTCAACTTAACTTTCCTTTATATATGCAAATGCATTCAGTTGTTAATGTTTAAAACTTACGTTTTTATTAGCCACCTTTGATTGATGATCAAGGAAGTGATGTCCAGCTACCTTCTATTAAATATTTCTCGCCAGAATTTATGGATGAGCTTAAGGAAAATACAATTCTTGATAGGAGAACAAGAGCATCCAAGAGGGGAAGTGTTGACTACCTTCGAGTTGGGCTCAAAGGCACTAAACCAAGCAAGGCAAAGTGGATGGAGGTTGTAAAGGTGAGGGAGTTGTATCCTCATCTACTGAACAAGTAATCAAGTCTTTTGGGGTCCAAAATCTTCCCAATGGGGAGGATTGATCATAAGTTCATAATTTTTTCTCAAAATTGAAAGTTACAGGATTGGGTTAAAACCAAGATAGTTGTGTAGATCTCGTCTTCCCGATTCTGGCACCATGAACGGTTCGAAAAACTAATGTCTTATGAGGGATATATCACGTTCTGATCGAATTCCCAAACAACTAAATTTTGTGACAGGGTTGACTGGGATGCCCAGTCAGCATGGAGGGTGCACAATCAACAAAAGTAATATTATGAGGAATATTCATTTCCTCAAAATAATTCCGAGGTTGACAAGTGGCGCGATCCTATTGGACATTTGGTTGTAAGTTATGGTATGAGATCCAATTAGGGGCTAACACGTGGCCTACACTAAGGCCACCACGTGTCCCCCAAATGGTGTATTAAAATTTTTGGTAGATTTTTGCAAGGCTCAACCCCATGACCTCTGGCAGAGCAACCACCCGCCACACTGCCCGAGCTACACATGAGACTTAACCTTATAAGTTCTCAACATATATTTAAGTTTGAATGGAATGTGCATTGGGAGTCAAAACCATCGGCGGTCCAACCTGCTAGCGATTCCATTAGTGGTGGTCACACGACAATAGAATATGTTACGGTTAACTCATCTGATGGTTCCACTAACAACGTTCAACCCGCAGCATTTAACACTCCGCAATACTATCACATGCCACAGTCTATTAACATTTCTTAGTGTGGTCAGCAATCTTACCCAGAGTTAATCCTTATCCAACCATGGTTTATGCCTATAGTACCGCTCCACGGTTAATGTCACCACGTGGTTTGGGTTGGAATGTGGCCACCCAACCACTAAAATTAAAGTTTCAGTTAGCCACTGGTGGTAATTATGGCAGCGCCCTAAATTTGTGCGGATTTCACTAAAATAACTCCTGTTAAGTGGAGTTCTTGGCAATTAGTGGAGTTTTTCTAGGTGTTATTGGGCAAATGAGTTGGAGACTCAATTTTCTCCCATTCAAGGTGAATGAAAAGACATTATATTATAATTGGAGCATTTTGGAGCCATTGGTGCAGAGAAAACAACCATTAGAAGCCCGTAACTACATGTATTTGCAAAATTTTGAGCATAATGAAAGATGGACATGCCATTGGGAGTTGGAATAGTAGATGTAGCCCAAGAGGGGTGAATTGCTTCATCATGCCTACTATGTAAATGCTATTTGGTGTTTTATTTCTCTATTTTACACTATTTTTCAGTGTTATTTGTGCTTATTTCATGCTTCTAATTCACTAAAATCATCTACAATTCATGGTTAAAATCCTCAATACTTAAGAAAACTAATGAGGCAAGTATGCACATGTTTATAAACTAAAAATACACTTAGCACAACAAAACTAATACAATCCTTTCAGATCATAATGGTATCAGAGCTAGAGTTTATTCTTTGGTGTTGTTTTGTGCAAAGATTTGTTTAACTGTTTTCAATTTTTATATGCTTACAAGGCTCAAGCTGAAGAGAGGAGAAGGAAAATTGGTGGGAGAAGAAGGGTCTCAAGAAGAGCCAAAGAAAAGGAGAGAAAGATTGCCACAATATCCACCACCTAGTTCACCTCATAAAGAAGTAAAAGCTACATTAAGCATGCCTCTAGAGGAAGGATAAATCCATGAATAAGTTGATCCCAAAGAGGAATAAAGAGTGTTCAGGAAAGCATTCCTTGACATGATTGAGATGGTTAGAATCCTTTATCAAGAAAGGAATGAGAGACTGGAAGGAGAAGGATCCAGAATTCACAAGGAAGTACAGGGATCTTCAGGAGGTAAAAATGATGAAGATAAGTCAAAGAATGGAAATGGAGAGCCATCATCCTCACCCTCATCATCATCATCCTCTACTTCATGTTCAGTACGTCAGCCACACAAGTCAAAGAACACTGTTAAAATTCCTTTTTTAAAACTTGATGTTAAGTTTGAATTGCCAATGTTTAATGGTGAATTCAATTCATAAAATCTTGATAATTGGATTAGGAAATTGGAGGTCTATTTGGGAATCCAGAACCTTCAAGATGATGATACCAAAATTCAATTAGCTTCATTGAGAATGGAAGGTGCAACAATTGTTTGGTGGGAAGCCAAGAAAAAGGAGGAGATCAAAAAGCATGGTAATATTATTCTATCATCGAACTGATTTCATTACTGCTATAAAACAATAGTTTTATCCATTAGCTCATATGCAGAAAGCCATAATGGACCAGAAAAACTTTAGGCAATTGAAGGGACAGAATGTTCAAGAATACACCCAAGAATTTAGGAGAAGAGCTCTCTTATTAGGGGTAGATTTTTAGAGCCAATATAATTTTCTCAAGTACATAGGAGGCTTACATAGCTACCTAAAACATACTATTCTCATGTTTAACCCCACAAGTGTAGATGAAGTATGTGTTTAGGCAACACATCTAGAGGCTAGAGGGAAGAACATTTCTCAAGATGGTAGAAAGAAACCTTTTAAGGGGAAAAACAAATAAAAGACCTCAAAAGGTAAAAGCAAAAAGAATGCATCTGTCAAGAAAGAGGGAGAGAAATTGGTTTGTAAATATTGTTCAAAATAAGGCCATGATAAAACTCATTGTTGGAAATTGCATCCTGAAATGAGGCCCAAGAAATACAAAAACAAAGGGAAATAAAAAACTACAACTACAATTCAACATGATTTAGGAGATGATTCAAGTGATGAATCTAAGATTACAGCCATGGGATTGAAGAAAATGAAGGGGAAAGAAATTGAAATTAAACCCAGTACTAGTACATCAAACGATCACATGCATGCTCCAAATGAAGAAGAAAGTATATAATTATTTCATGTGAGGGTCATATCCAAGCATTCCAAGTTTGACACATTGTTTGACAGTGGGTCACAAGCAAAATTAATGTAGAAATTATATAACTTATGTGTTATATGTCCAAGTTTCTCTTGATCTCACACTATTTTAACTTCATGCAAAATATAAATTCTATTCCACTATTGATCATTTGCAGAAATTAAATCAAGATTGCAATGCACACATGAAACATTAAAAATTCACACATATGAACACAGTTGTTTAATGGGAAAGCCTGAAGCTGAAAACCCAAACTATCTGTATATAATATATTTCATAGAGATCATGTAACAATCCTCATACAAAGATGATCATATCAAGCTCTCAGTACAATACAATCGCTACACACTAATCAGGCCCGATCTTGCAAATCCATGCACTGATCTTTGCCACCTGCTAGCCTGCCTCTACTACGCAATCCCTACTAAAGAATGGCTCTGAATGAACTCAAATTCGCCAAGCTTGCACTGCGCAATCCTCATTGGCATCTCCACTGAGTGTTGGATGCAATCAATGCATCAGTACTATAGTCACAATTGATAGTCACACTTGCTCTTTCACCTATTTCTCCAATGGTCTCCACTGAAACTGCCATGCACTGTAGTTAACTGATGTATTATTCAGTTGATTAATGAGTTATTATTTAGTGAATTAATTAACTAATGAGTTATTATTTATGGAATTAATTAACTAATTAATTCACACCACTCTCACTAGTGTATCAATCAGTTAGACTAGATACAACTAGCTCAACTGAGTCTAACTGAGTTAAACTAAATACAACTCCACCAACTACTTCTCCATCTCCACCAAACTTTGTCACATGATTTCTAACTAAAGTCTCCATGCAATATATCCAGTAAACCCTCAAGAATAGTTTAATTCCTTCTGTCAGTTGTTGTGCCACATCTGTGCACTTAACTGAAGTGCTCCAAGAGAATAAGATAATATTTAGAGACCAAATATTATTAAGAGCTAATAATATTCAACATATCTATTTTTAGACTGGCAGTCTAAAAATAGATTCCACCCAATATATCTAAAAATAGAAGTCCATCTATTTTTCCAACTTGACCAACCATCCACAAATATTATCCTGTGACTCATAGAATATGATCGACATGTCAAAAATAGACATAGTCTAAAAATAGAATTGCACCAAAAATAGCCTGTAGGCCCACTTAGTGAAGGCGACTCTTTTCACTAAGCTCATCATCTTGTTGAATCTTAACACTTAATCTCTAAAGAGTTGGTCAATAAAATTAACCTTGATACCATACCACATCCAAAACCATATCGATTAGGTTGGATTTGTAAGGATGCAAATTTACAAGTTTCAAAGAAGTGTATATTGCGGTTTGAAATAACTGCACATTTTGTTGACACGGTTGAATTAGATGTGGTTCTGCTTGACATAAAAAGTATTATATTGGGGAGTCCTTACTTGTATGATAGGAAAGTGATCTTCCATCGCCATGAGAACAAATATCATTTATTCAAAGATAGCAAGGAGTACATTATTAGAGCACATTGCAAGAAGACAAACATTGCTATGGTAAATGCTAGACAGGTAAAGAGGCTAGAAAATTCAAGTAAGAATTTTGTTCTTCTAATGATTAAGCCTAAAGTTGATGTTAATCATGAATCATTTGAGGGATGTGATCCTAAGTTTAAATCATATTTATATGATGTATTTGGTGCACATCATGAGATGTTTCAGGAGCCAATAGGATTCCCTCCAAAAAGAGAGATTCAACATGAGATTCAGTTGCAGCAAGATTGTCCTCTTCCAAACATCGATATGTTTCGCATGTAGATAATGGAGAATGTTGAAATAAAGATGAAAATCAAAGAGATGTTGGACAAAATAATCATAAGGCCAAGCACTTCGCCATGCAGTTCACCCATAGTCTTGATTCCAAAGAAAGATGGGACTTGGCGCATGTGTGTAGACTTCAGAGCTTTGAACAAGATTACGGTAAATAATCATTACCCACTCCCAATAATAGATGATTTTCTTTATCAGCTGAAAGAAGAACATTTTTTCACTTAGTTAGATTTACGAAGTGGATATCATCAAGTAAGAATTGCAGAAAGTGACACATGGAAAACTGCATTCAAAACCAAACAAGGACTCTTTGAGTGGTTAATTATGCCATTTGGTTTGTGTAATGCACCAGAAACTTTCATGTGTGTTATGGATAGTTTTTTGCGTCCATTACTTGATGAATTTGTGATTGTGTACTTAGAGAACATATTGATTTTCAACAAAAAAAGAGAAGAACATGTCTTGCATGTGAATAGAGTGCTTGATGTTTTGAAGAAATAGAAATTGTTTCTTAAGATTTCAAAGTGTGAGTTTGGAAAGACTTATTTAGGACACATCATAGGACGAGGAGAGGTTAGAATTGATCCTTCTAAAGTGGAAACCATTGTGAATTGGCCTACACCTAAAACAGTAACTGAGGTAAGAAGTTTCTTAGCTGCAGCTCAGTATTGGAGAAATTTTGTTGCCAACTTTTCTGCCATAGCATCTCCTATGCATGCAGTGAAAAATGCGAAGAAAGGCTTCCAATGGGGAGGAAAACAACAAAAAGCTTTTGAATCTTTAAAATAAAATATCAGTTCAGCTCCAGTCCTTGCATTACCAAATTTGAGACAACCATTCGAGATTCAAATCGATGCTAGTGATTATGCCATGGGCACAGTTCTTTTGCAGCATGGTAAACCTATCACTTTTCATTATGAAACATTTAATGGTGTTGTAACTAATTATCATACATATGATAAAGAACTATATGTGTTGGTAAAAAGCTTCAAGAAGTGGAAACACTACTTGATGGGTAAAGAGGCGATTACAGTACTTGATTGTGCATACCGATCACCAACCATTACAGTACTTGTAGTCACAAACAAAATTGCAGAAATCAAGACATTTCAGGTGGATGGGATTTCTTTAACAGTTTCACTTGGCTATAAGGTACAAGAAATGTATTTTCAATAAAGTTTTTGATATGCTTTCAAGACCAATAATTAGTTCATCTACTTTACTCAAAAATGATTCTATTGTACATGAGAGTTACATGGAACAATATGCACATGATGTTGATTTTCAAGATGTGTATGCTAGTTTGAGTGAAGGGAATCAAGTTGAAGAAAAATATTATCACATGCATAAAAATTTGTTGTTTCATTTGGGCAAGCTGTGTATATCACAAGGAGAGAGGTTAAATTTCATGAGAGAATATCATTCATCTCTTATTGCTGGAAACTTTGGGTAAGCAAAACAATGGCACATCTACAAAGGTATTGATATTGGCCTCGCATGATAGATAGTGTGTCGCATTTTATAAGAGGTTGTTCTATGTGTGCAAAAAGTAAGCCTAGTAATAGGAAGCATGGGTTGTACACACCACTACCGGTACCATCAAGGCCATGGGAGAGTGTCTTCATGGAATTTTTCGGAGGTCTACCTATGTCAAGAAAACATCATGATTATCTTTATGTAGTTGTGAATTGATTTAGTAAAATGTGTATACTTATGCCATGTAAGAAAACCATTACTGCTAAAAAAATCCTGAACTTTATTTTCAACATGTTTGGGTTCATTTTGGATTGCCAACTTCTATTGTTACGGACAAGGATTCCAAGTTCATTGGGAATTTCTGGTCTAATCTATGGAGTATGATGGACACAAAGTTGAAAAAGAGTGTTTATTTTCATCTGCAAACCGATGGACAGACCAAGGTGGTGAATAGAACCATTGTGCATCTATTAAGAGGATATTGCAGCAAACATCCTAAGTTGTGGGATGAGTAACTGCATTCCATTCAACACGCTTACAACTGGGCAAAGCACTCTTCAACTCAAACATAACTTTTTGAAGTATGCTTTGTGTATTTTCCAAAATCGCCATTAGAATTCATATTTGGTAAGGATGTTGAAATTGATGGTCATAGTGATATTGACAAGGCTCGAAAGTTCATTGAGAAAATTCAGATTATACATCAACAAGTTCAAGAACAGCTTGAGAAAATTCAAAGAAAATACAAGAAGAGGCATGAAAAACATAGAGTTAACCACAAGTTTCAAGAAGGAGACGAGGTATGGTTTCACATTAGTAAAGAAAGGATGAAAGGAGACGGTAAAAATCTCAAACCCATTCGCTATGGTCCATTCAAGATCATAAATCAAGTTGGTAATAATGCATTTCAACTTGGATTGCCTTCATATATGCAAATTTATTCAGTTGTTAGTGTTGAAAACTTACGTTTGTATGAGCCACCTTTGATCGATGATCAAGGAAGTGATGTTAAACTACCTTCTTTTGAAGATTTCTCACCAAAATTTTTGGATGAGCTCAAGGAAGAAACAATTCTTGACGGGAGGACAAGAGCATCCAAGAGGGGAAGTGTTGACTACCTTTGAGTTGGGCTCAAAGGCACTAAACCAAGCAAGGAAAAGTGGATCGAGGTTGGCAAGGTGAAAGATTTGTACCCTCATCTACTAAATAGGTAATCAAGTCTTTTGGGGTCCAAAAGCTTCCAAATGAGGAGGATTGATTAGGGGTTCATAAATTTTGCTCAAAATTGAAAGTTATAGGATTAGGTTGAACATCTTGATTCCAGCACCGTGAATGGTTTGAAAATCCTATGTCATATGAGGGAGGTATCGCGTTCTGATCGAATTCCAAAACAACTAAATTTTGTGACAGGGTTGATTGGGATGCCCAGTCAGCATGGAGTGTGCACAGTTAGCAAAAGGAATATTCTGAGGAATATTCATTTCCTCATAATCAAGCATTAAGGGAATTTTAAGGTCTAAAATGGGCCTCCTAAGGAAATAATAAAATAATAGCTAATCCAATAAAATAATATTTATGAATTTGAAATTCACTTTTTGCACCACAATCCCTGTAACCATAGTTAAATTCAATTCAAAAGTTGTACCAAAATAGAATTAATTAAAAAAATGTATTAATGTGACTATACATAAGAATGAGATTTTCAAGAAAAAATCATTATCATTGAACAACTAATGCATTTGTCCTTTGTACTTAAATAACTTAAAATTAAATATAAATATAAATTTATAAATTCTTAATTATATTATATGTTATTAATTAAAATTTATATTATTTAAATTGTATAATAACATGTAATTAATATACTATATAAAAATAATACAATATAATATAAATATAATAAATGTATAGGGATATGCATTGTTTCTTTCAAGAAATATGAAATGACAATAATATATTTTTATTCAAAAAGTGTGAAATGACATTTATTATAAGTATTTTACTTTGACTTAAAAAGTACTTAGAGCACTACCATGGTTGACCATGATTTTTATCCACCATTGATAATGTGACAAGTAAGTACCTTTAACTCAACTAATGCCACCTCAACCATTAGGGATGATGTCATCCACTAAAATGTGATTGGTTCTCATAAAGTGAATTTTGATTGTACATTTTCCTTAGGAGGCCCATTTTAGATGTCAAAATTCCCCTAATGCCAAGGCTGACAAGTGGCGCGTTTCTATTGGACTGTTGGTTGTACATTATGGTATGAGAGCCAATCAGGGGGTGACACGTGGTCATCCCTGAGGCCACCACATGTCCCCCACGTGGTGTATTAAAATTTTTGGTAGAGGTCCACAGGGCTCGACCTCGATACCTCCGGTAGAGCAACCACCCACCACACCACGCGGGCTACACATGAGACTTAACCTTATAATTTCTTGGCATATATTTAAGTTTAATGGAATGTGCATTGGGGGTTGGAACTTCTGGCTGTCCAACCCGCCAACAGTTCCATTGGTGGTGGTCACATGACAAAAAAATATGTTACAGTTAACTCATCCAACGGTTCTGCTAACAACGTTCAACCCACATCATTTAGCACTCTACAATACTATCACATGCCATGACCTATTAACATTTCTCTGTGCAGTCAGAAATATTACCCAAATTTAATCCTTATCCAACCACGGTTTATGCCTATAGTTCCGCTCCACAGTTAATGCCATCGCGTGTTTTGGGTTGGCATGTGGCCACCCAACCACTAACATTAAATTTTCGGTTAGCCACAGGCGAGAATTATAGTCATGCCCTAAATTTGTGCGGATTGCACTAAAATAGCTCCAGTTAAGTGGAGTTCTCCACAATTAGTGGATTTTTTCTAGGTTTTATTGGGCAAATGAGATGGAGGCTCAATTTTCGCCCATTCAAGGTGAATGAAGAATCATTCTAGGCTAATTGGAGTATTCTAGAGCCATTGGTGCAGAGAAAACAACCATTAGAGGCATGTAACTAGATGTATTTGAAATTTTTTTAGCATAGTGAATGATGAACATGCCATTGGGAGCTAGACCAGCAGATGTAGCCCAGGAGAGGTGAACTACTTCATCATGCCTGTTGTGTAAATGTTACGTGGTGTTTTATTTCTCTATTTTACACTGTTGTTTAGTGTTATTTGTGCTTATTTCATGCTTCTAATTCACTAAAACCATCTACAATTCATGGTTCAAATCCTTAATTCTTAAGTATGCACATGTTTATAAACTAAAAAGACACTTAGCACAGCAAAACTAATACAATCCTTTCAAATTAGAATGATATCAGAGCTAGAGTTTATTCTCTAGTGTTGTTTTGTGCAAATATTTGTTTAACTGTTTGCAAGTTTTAGATGTTTACAAGGCTCAAGCTCAAGAGAGGAGAAGGCAAATTGGTGGGAGAAGAAGGGTCTCAAGAAGAGCCAAAGAAAAGGAGAGAAAGAAGTCCACAATCTCCACCACCTAGTTCACCTCCTAAAGATTCAGAATATACATTAAGCATGCCTCCAGAGGAAGGAGAAATCCATGAAGAAGTTGATCCCAAAGAGGAATAAAGAGTGTTCAGGAAAGCATTCCTTGACATGGTTGAGATGGTTAGAATATTTTATCAAGAAGTGAATGAGAGACTAGAAGGAGAAGGATCAAAACTTCACAAAGAAGGACAAGGATCTTCAGGAGGTCACAATGATGAAGATAAGTCTAAGAAGGGAAATGGAAAAAATGGAGGCAATGGAGAGCCATCATCCTCACCCTCATCATCTTCATCCTCTACTTCATCTTCAGTACTGTTAGTGTCCTATAAAAATAGGGATCATAATTTTGAATTAGCTATGTCAATTCTTGTAACATTGTACATACCTTTGCCTTTTTGTAAATGTTTTCCATATTAAAAAATGAAAAGAGGGTATGTCCTAAAAGAATAATCAAAGGACCAGAAGAAAGAAAAGAGAGCAAAAGAAATGATAAGAAAAGAAAGAAGATTATGAACCCCACCAAAAGAAATTGAAAATTGATGCTCATTTAAATTCCACTTATATATAAAATAAATGCCACTTCTATATAAAATACTCTCAATTTCATATCAAAAGCATAAAGAAAATTGTCTGCAGCTTGTTCAAAATGCCACAACTCATGATGATCATGCAATCTAATCTTGATCATTCATGTCTTTAAATTTTATGTTATGATAGTTAGTGAATAAAGATTTGACCAAACCATTTAATCTTGGCAGCTCAGTAGTTAGGTAGAGAATAAAAATGAGCTCATAAGTTTAATCTAAGCCATTGGAAGATATAAGGTTAGAAATAAGTTAGTTTGCTTATCAAAAGAAAATAAAAGGGTCAGCAAGCTCAAATGCACCCAAAAAAGGAAAGGGAAAATGTTAGCATGAATAAAAGGGTAGGTAGAATACTTTTCAAAAGTTCTATAAGCATCATTATGCTTATCCCTTAAAGATAACTGCTAATTCTCTAGGAAATATTGAGAGACAAATATTAAGAACTACTCAAGGTGAAGACTTATGAAATGTTCTTACTTGAATCAATGAAAAGAAATTCATTAATTAACCCTTTGTCCCCTTTTCACTCTTCATTCCCCCTTATCCTAATCCTTTTCCCTCTTCATTCCCCCCTTATATTATTCCTTTTCCCCCTTTGAAAAAACCCTTACCCCTTTAAAAAACTCCACATTTCCATAAAAAAACACACAAAACCCACTTTTTAAAAGTCTAAAGCATAAAAGGATTAAACAGACCCTTCTTTGATTTGACCCCTCCGCCTAATTCATTTCCCAACCCCACCTCCTTTGAAAATATGCAACTCCGCCTATTGTTTGATCATCATCGGGCAGATCAGACGTCCCACAATATTTTTAGTGCCTCCTGATGTTCTACGTTTAATCCTAAGGGGGGGGGGTGTGAAATAGGCGATTTTCTCTGCCTGCTCTCTTGCCACTTGGCATTTCCTAGTGTTCTCGCACCCCCTCCTTCCCAAACCATAAACCATCCCGCGGGCATGCAATAAACCACGAATTTCAAAACTATAAAACCCCACTATCCCACTCATTCCCTACTTCTGCTGACTTGTGGAAAAGACTGGCACCAACCAGATTAAAATCTTGTTGCCACCTAGAACCCTTCCACAACCAAAGCTTCAGTACTCTGGGTAATTCTAAATACCCACCACCATCAATTAAGTGCATTAATTAATAATTGAATCAAATCAATGGCTTCTAAGACCATCCAAATAGTGAAACCTCTACAGCCACCCCTGCTAGATGTCGACCATACTCCACTGGCTGACAAGGACTTTAAAATAATCAACACTATTACTGACAATAATTTCTTGGAGCTCCATTTTTGGAGCCATGACAAGTTTTTTCATCAAAATATGATATAAATATTTGGAACTCTAACCTACCAAAATACACAGTTCCACAGACCCACTAGTTCCCTAAAGTCATTAGAAATTTTCAACTCAGTTATTTGCCAAATGAAAGAGCCATAGTCACGGATGAACAGGAAATTCTAATTACTGTCACTGCCCAATCCACTAAACAAATGCTACATATTCCATCACAACCAAAGGGGGTGTCTTTCTCCATTGAGACCCTCACTAAGCTTTACCTAAAGATATATTTTCCTAAGAGGTCTCAAATCTTTGAGACTTTCCTCCCTGAATCAGTGAAAATTCCTAAATGCAACCCACCATACTCTGCTACCATGTTCCCAAAACACACCAAAAAAATTGTGTCCATGTTGTCTTATATCCTAGGATATTTTACTAACGATTGTGCAGATGAATCCATCCTTGGTTTCCTCTCTAACTTTTGCACGGGCCAACCTCCAGCTATACTTTTTAACTTTTCCCAATTCCTGGTAGATGTCATGCATGATCAACTAATCAAACTTCCAGAATAAGGAGTGTTCAAATACTCCTCAGTATTATTTCATTTTTTCATATATTTTCAATCCGAAAAGTTTACAGTCAACCTAAAAAAACTAGACAGAGAGGGTAATCCCCAGTTTGTAATATTTTGGACATCCTTGATCATAAAGGATTCCAATTAATTTAGTTACAAAGACTTTATTGATTATTTTGTATACCCAGTGGTTAATATGCTTAGCAACAACATTTAACCCAAAATCAGTGATGAAATCAGAAAATTTCTACATTTATCCAACCAGAGCAAGACAGGAGACTAGTATTTATACCAGAATCACACAAAGATTAGAGTATATGGAAGCCAACTACTCCCTTACAAGCTTCCCGAATACCTCCCAATGAGGATATTTTCCTTAGAGTACATTAGATAGATCTTGAATTCTGATGAGGTAAACATCATTTCAGCCAAAGAGAAAACCCATTTCAAAATAAAAAACCAACTAGGGCCCTTTGTATGCAACAGTAGGGATGCTGGAAAATAAGCAGACAGATGCCTACAGGATTTGAATTTCAACAACAGTTTCAAATGGTCATATTACCCCTTAGGTGTCATAAGAAAATTATTAATTAAGTCTAAACTCACCCCTTTCATCCATGAATTTAAGCTTGAGATTGAGAAATATTCCAACCAGTCAGAGTGGTTGGAAAACACTCTACAGGAGATGATGGAGGATCTTGATACTAGTTCCATCCTACTTACTCCATACCCATAGGATTGGAATTCAAAAAGTTCTATAGAAGAAGGCTCTTACTCAGCAGAAGCTACATTTAACAATAATTTCAAGATTATGTACAAAAAGAAAGCAAAGTTGAATCCAGTAATAGAGAAGGAAGAGACAGTTGAAACAGAGAAAGTGATTGTTAACAGGGATGATACACCTACACCACATATAAAAGAAACCCTTTGCCATCATCTTCAAGACAAGAAAACATTCAAAATCAAAATAGTGCAGATATTTCAACATCCAGTAAACCAATTGAGAAGGAAAAGGATATCACTGAGAAATATAAGGAAATTAAAATTAAAAATGAAGCATTGAAAATTGTTACATATGCACAGTACTGGAAACAAAATCCCAGTGATCAAAGTAGGTTGCTTTCATTTTTTTACCTCAGGACGAGGAAAATACAGATGGCATTCCTACAGCTGAAGGTACAGGCCCCAAAAACTTCAGAAGACTATAATAAAACAGGTTTCAAATTTCATGCCAAGGACGTGCATGCAATTGACCAAATTGAATTTCACAAGAATGCAAGAGAGATGATATATTCAACCCTGACACATAAATATCCAAGTGTCAAGAAGTTTCAGAACTCCCTATAAAATGTACAGTCACAGTTAAAGCTAGAGAGAGCCTCATCACTAGAAAAAGACAACAGGATTAAGTCACTAGAAGAGTTGGTAATTGAGATTGGCTATAATCCAACTGACATCAAGGCAGCAGAAGAACTTATAAATAAGAAAAATGCACACATAAATGCAGTAAAGAAACAGTTAAAACTACCAACTACTGAGCATCCACAAACCAAGGAGGTTTTGGAGACAGACAATCAAAAGGATAAGATGATGAAATTAATCATCCAGTTGAAAACTCAACTAAAGGAAATGGAGACAGATATGGATAATCTTGTACAGGAAAAAAAAGATAGCATGGTTACTTTGGAAGCAGTTCCCATTACTGCTATCCCCATGATATATACATCAACACCAATATCTACATCAACACCATTATCGACACCACCACTAGCATCAACAATACCAACATCCCATCCCACTTATGAGGCCAACAGATTAATCAAATCATTGGAAGATATGCCCATTCAGACTATATAGATTAATAAGCTCAAGGAACAGGTAAAGAGCTTAGAGGATGAAAATAAATTGGCAGAAGCAATGCATCAAGCTGAAGTACAGAAAGCCAATAGATTGGCTGACAGAATCCACAAGCTAGAGAAGGAGTTGTCATTAATAGAGCCTTTAGCTCAAGAAAAATAGAAATTGTGGATCAATATAATTAACTCAGTTAATGCTATTTGGCCTTCAATACAGATTATATTTGAGAAGAACTACTTGGTGAAGAAATTCGGTGAGGCAATTCAGAAAATCAAAGCCAACCTTGGAGAGAAACCAAAGGAAGCCTCTAAACTAATCAAATTCTTGAATTCTAAAAATAAGTATGAATTGGAAGAGCTCGGGAAAGCTGACAGAACATAGACTATCCTAGAATTAAATAAAGTGATTTCCAAAAGAAATCTAATGTTACATCTTGAGGAGAAATTTCAAACCTTGGAACTCGCATTGAACAGGTTTTTCAACAAGTTTGATGTATTAAGACAGAAGGGTCTGTCGATTCCTCTAGTGATAAATGACAAACTCATGGGACATGAGGATTATTTAAAGAAGTTAAGGGAAGTGGCCAAAGAAAATTCCAACATTTCCTCAATGAAGGACATTCCCACAGGCAAGGTGTTCCTTAAAACTCTAGAAAACTTCTTTTACCTCCAGCATGAGGTAAATCACATTTTTGTAAATAAGCCTACATTTTCCAGATATTCAGAGGAAGATGAGATTTATCGCAGGATGATAAAAATCAAAATCCCAAATGAAGAAACATGGGAGAAGTGGTGTGATTTACTGTAAAGGGTGAAAGAACAGACATGTAACAACAAGCAAAGAATCAAGGTTAGATATCAGACAGTTGAAAGGTGTCACTATCTTTTTGTATAAAGATATTTTATTTTCCTAGAATAAATCCTAGTCGTTTGACAAGATATTTTTGTAATATGTTGTATAAATACTCTCTTCTAAAGAGTAAAGAGTGTGGATTTCTGAATATTTCTTTAGCTGACTGATCTCTTGCCTAAGGGTTATTGTACCAATTTCCAGTCAACAGACTGAACAAGTTATAAAGAGACTTCTTTACAGGATTAATGTGTTGAGCTACCTCAGTGAAGTATAAAATTTCAATTGTTCATGTTTTATTTATAAGTATTCCATAAACTTATATGTGTTCTAAATCTGAATGTTATAACAGTAATTTTACTGCATAATTTTCTTAAATATTACACTATGCTTTTAACTGTTATACATTTCTATGTTTTCTTCTAATAACCGGTTTAGAGAATTCTTAATTTCCCTCTAATCCCAATTTAATTCTTCACCCTTCTTCATTATTTGGTTTAATAAATTCTTAACTGATCCTTGATCCTGATTGAAATATCACTTCACCATTCAGCCTTGAGATCTAATATTGCTCACCTATCTTTTCCTATAACACTTTCTTCATAATTTTATTTTGTTCTGTTTCAAATCATATTAACTCCATGGCCCAATGGAAAGTATAAAATCACTTATTCATCTAATTCATTAATTACACCAACCAATCAAAACCAATCCAAATAAGCATACATAAGTAGCCTAATATCCATTAAATAAACAAAGTTAAATCATATAGAGAGAGCCCTCTCTGAGTTTAGGAAGGCTAGATCCTAAGCTCCAAAGTATGTTTGTAGTTACCTCTGATATTTATCTTTTAATGCTAAAAACAACCTTTGGAAATTTCAGAGTGATAACATATTGGTGACCATATTGGGGAAAAATCAATCCCTAGTTAAAATAAATCTTAAAGGAAACAATTTTCCTCATTTTTCACATTAAGGTTTTAAAAGGTTGTTTGAATTTATCATAGTAATTTAGAGTTCTAGCTTATAAAATAACATATTACATAAGGGCTCATCCTGATCCACAGCTTGCTACAATTGTTGATGATCTTGACAGAATTTTAAGAAAACCTAAAATAGTAGAGAGTCAAGAAAGAAGTTGTGATTTAATCAAAGCAAATTCACTTCCTTAGGAGTTATCAAACACACATGATATTCAATTTGAATTATCATTTGAGCATTCTTTTTTTCGTACCAAATATGAAATATCAATCCATAATACTATAATAGACCCCAATTTTATTCAATTTATTGAATCAAAGAAGGATATTGTACAATCTGATTTAGATCAATTGGTTCTAGATACTTTTTACAAACTTGATGCTTTAACCTCAAATTTTATAAAAGGCATAGACAAAGCCTATTTTCAACAATCAAATGAACTAGCTTCCCTAACTGTTGCTACCCCTACGCTCCCTGCAATATCTTCAGAAACTATAAATACAGATTCATTCAGTTCCATCTCACCTATAATATCCACCACAGTTCATTCCCAAAACCATTCATACCTCAACGTCCTATCCAACCTAAAGTTCTGAGTCCATCTCCAAGCACCAGTGCTTTACCTCCTAGTCGAGCTAAAATATTATCCATGGAAGCCATATTTTCCCCTTTGGTCTTACAGGCCCCTTTACATCCCATGCCACAAGATTACACGAGTAAAATTTTTCAGTTCAATGGCACTGGTTAGTTTAATTCTCAACAACATGTAGATAAAATGACATATTATTTTAAGTTACATGAATTTGATGAGCAAGATGTAAAAATGATATTATTTGCACAAATAGTAGCAGGAGATGTTAAAAAATGGTTTAAATATTTACCTGCTGGCCATATCGTTGATTTACATGCTTTCCACCAATTGTTTATAAGTAGATGGGAAAGAAAGAAAAACCCTCTCTAGATATTATCTGAATATGGGAACATTAGAAGAGCTCCTAATGAATCTATTCAGGATTACTATATTAGGTTTAACAACATTAACAATGCAATTCTAGTGAATATCAAACCTCCAACAGGCTTGTACCTAATTAAATTTCCAGATGGTTTTGACACTAACATGTCCTATCAGTTAAGAGAAAGAAACCCTGCAACTTTAGAACAAATGCAAAGTGATGTAGTTAGTGTAGAAGCTAACTTACTAGCTAAAAGTGCTAGGATGAGGAATGAGAGGAGAGTGACCATTAAGGAAGAACCTTGCACCTCAGATGTTAAGATAGATAGTTTAGATAAAAATGTAGAAATACTAATGGATAGACTAGAGAACATGGAAAGAAAACCTTAGTGGGAAAATCAACAAGGTCCCCAAATTAGAAACCCCAACTTTAGGAAAAATCCTAATACTGGTAAATCGAGAGAAGTTGTACCCAATCAAAAAATTAGACCACCTTTCCAGGAAAATTATGCTAAAGGTTCACAAGAGCATGAAGAAGACCAGGACACCCAAATAAACTTGATGGGAATAAACAATGAAGATGCCATTTTTCTTACCCAGGAAGAACAAGAGTTGTACATGTTATAAAAATTACAATTAGAGTCTGGAGAGTCCTTTGACTACAAAAAAGGATATGAATCTTCTATCTACGAATTTCATAAACAGTATAACCTTAGAAGCAAAAAGAAAACAGAGGTTCCTATTAAGAAATCAATCCACACCCAAACTAAGAAAACAATAAAAGCTCCTATGACCAAAATTTTACAAATTCTCCCTAGAGAAACTCAGAAAGCTTCCCCAAGGATTGTATAAATCACATCAACTACTACTCAAACCTTTCCAGACAAGGAATTTGAAAAAAAAACAGTTGACACACAAACTAAATTACCAAGTGTTAATAAATAAGACAAAACCACACAAACAACAATTGGTAAAAATGAAATAATTAAATTAGACAAAACTCAAATGCCATTCAATATCAAAATTGAGATAGACAAATTAGTAATATTGGTTCCTTTAACAGAGCTAGTGAAAAATGACTCATATAGGGCACAAATTACTGAAACATTAAACATAGGTGAAGGTGGAGATGTTGCCAACCTCAATGATGATCTACCTGAGTTATTATTTGGTCCTGAAGTAGATGGAAAACATCAACAAGGGGGTTTCCCTCCATTCTATATTAGCTTAAACATTCATGATAAAATCTTACATAATGCTATGTTGCATTCAGGAGCATCTCATAACTTAATGCCTAAAGCAGTCATGGAAAAATTAAACTTAGACATCAGCAGACCCTACAAGGACCTGTTCTCCTTTGATTCTAGTCGAGTCAAATGCCTTGGTCTGATCAAAGATCTATGTGTAACTCTAGTCTAGTGCCCAAAAAAAAGTATCATTATGGACATAGTAGTTTTTGATATCCCTCCAAAATATGGTATGTTATTATCTCGCTCATGGGGAGAAAAATTACTGGGATCACTACAATTAGACATGTCATATGCTACCATTTATGTGTTTGGTCAATAAAGGAAGCTATATAGAGAAACCTTAATTAAATACATGGTAAGTAGTTCAGACAGACCACAAAATTACCCTATCTATTCCATGCATTCTGATCTGGACTCATTTATCTTTTGTAATTCAGACAATGACAAATATAAAATCAAAGTTGTAGAAGAGAGACACAAAGAAGTCAATACTGAAAATTCAATTACTAATTCTAAAACCACAATAGATGAAAATATAACACATGAATCTTTGTTGCATTTATATTTTGATGGCTTTGTAAATAGATTAGGAGCAGGAGCTGGAGTATGGATCTGTAATTTAGAAAATGATCATTCAGAAGGACATGCTTTCAGATTAAATTTCAAATGCACTAACAACATGGCAAAATATGAAGAATTAGTGCTAGGCCTTCAAATCCTAAGAAAACTTGGGGCTAAAAAAATTTCCATCATGGGAGACTCAAAAATCATTATAAAACAAGTCAAGGGAGAGTACATTGCTAATAACCCTAGACTTAGGTGTTACGGAGAAACCATCCTAGACTTAATAAACTGTTTCCTTGAGACTGACTTTGTTGTCATTCCAAGAAAGCAGAATGTGCAAGCACATAGTTTAGTGACTTTTTCCAGCACATGCAAGTTACCATTTTAGACAAATCATTAGTACATGGCTGAGGTAAGACATAGAACAACCATACCTGATAATTTAAAGTATTGGAAAATCTTTTCACAAGACACACAAATTCTCAATTTTATGAATTCTGAAGGAGAATTTCATAACTGTAATATAGACACAGACTTTACATTAGATTATATCATAAATAATTAAATAGATGTAAATAATGTAAATAATATAGAACCAAATAGATTCACTAAACTAAAAATAGAACAATTAGAAACAGTATAAATTGAGGAATTAATCAATGATGAATCAAAAGTGTTAAAACTCAAAGACAACATTTTTCCTAAGGGATTAGCCCCACTAGAAGACCTCTTTGACTACAATGATGTAGCTATAAAACCTAAAATGGAGTCTCTAAGGTCAGATATAGAGGAATGCAACATAGGAACAAAGGAAAATCCCAAGCTTATCAAGATATCTAAGACATTACGTCTAGTTGAAAAGTTGAAGTACATTATCTTGTTTAAAGAGTTCCAAGACATCTTAGCCTGGAATTATGAAAACCTCAAGTCTTATGATACCAGCATTACCCAGCATAAGATACCAATTAAAGAAAATCAGAAGCCATTTAAACAAAAGCTAAGGAGAATTAACCCTGTTCTTATGCCATTGATAGAGAAATAAGTTAAAATGATGTACGATGCTCAGATATTAGCACCCATCGGATATTCTGATTGGGTCTCTAATTTAGTCCCCACTAGAAAGAAAACAGGAGAAATCAAACTCTGTGTTGATTTCATAAACTTGAACAAAGTATCATTGAAAGATAACTATCACCTCCCTAAAATGTACCACATTCTCCAGAGGGTAGTAGGGTCATCCATAATTTCATTTCTTGATGGATTTTCTGGATACAACCAAATCCTAGTCCAACCTAAAGATCAAGCTAAGACTGCATTCACCACTCCCTAGGGAACTTTCATGTACTTGAAAATTCCCTTTGGACTGATGAATGCTGGAGCAACATTCCAAAGAGCCATGGACATAGCCTTTGCAAAGTAAATCCATGAATTTTTAGCCATTTACCTAGATGATATCACAACATTTTCCAAGTCAGATAATGAACATCTAGATCATCTAAGAAGAGTATTCATAAAATGCAGAAATTTTGGCATATCCTTAAATCCTAAATAGTCACTTTTTGGATTAGAAGAAGGGAAAATTCTGGGACACATCATTTCAAAAGAGGGCATTAGAATTGATCCAGCTAGAATAGAAGCAATGCTAAATATCACTCATCCTAGAAACATTGAAGAATTACAAGAATTTTTAGGCAAAATAAATTTTCTTAGAAGATTCATCTCTAACTTAGTAGAACTAATTAGAGATATAAATAGCATGTTAAAAAAGGATTCAATACTTAAGTGGACAGTAAAGGCTAAGAAGCCTTTTGAAGCAGTTAAAATAGCCCTTACTAAAACACCTGTCCTCATAAGTCCTAATTTTAATAGAGATTTCATAATTTTTCCATTTGCTTCAGAGAACACCATTGCAACAGTCTTGTTGCAAAAGAACGATGAGGGCTATGAACAACCCATTTCTTTCTTCATTAAAACTTTGAGATATGTAAAACTAAAGTATAATATCATAGAAAAACAATCTTTTGCTTTAGTGAAAGCCATAAAAGATTTCAGAGTATAAATTCTATACTCTCACATAATAGCATATGTTCCTAACTCAGTTGTAAAGGAAATTCTAACTCAAAATGGGCCTGATGGAAAAAGAAGCAAATGGATTGCCACAATACTACAATATGACATTGATATCAGGCCTAAAAAAATAATCAAAGGCCAAGGTTTAACCAAACTCATGGTTGAATCGAACTTTCAAGCCTTAGACATAAATTTCATTGCTTCCATAGATGATCAGGAAGAGATGGTGACTCCACAAATCAATGAAGCTTTCATAGATTCACCCTGGTATGTAGACCTTAAATTTGTTTTACTCAACTTACAAGCTCCTCCCGATTTATCTAGAACCCAAAGTATATTCTTAAAAATGAAAGAAATGAAATATTGTATCTTAGATAATGTTTTATTTTGGAAAGATAATGGTGGCATCTTGTTAAATTATTTATTAAAATATGAAGCTAACAAAGTCGTGTGGGAATTTCATGCAGGATATTGTGGAGGACACTTATACTGGAAAACAACTACTAACAAAATTTTGAGGATAGGTTTTTACTGGCCCACCCTTTTTGCAGGTGTCTAAAAGTATGTGACCTCTTGTCAAAAAAGTCAAATATTTGAAGGGAAGAAGAAAATCTTACCATTACCCCTCAAATCTATATTAGTAGAAATGCCATTTCAAAAATGGGGTTTAGACTTCATTGGAGAAATTCACCCACCCTCTTCTGCCCAACATAAATGGATATTGACATCCACTGACTACTTTACCAAGTGGATAGAATCCATCCATTCTAGATAGGCCACAAACTCTATCATTATTTCATTTCTTTAGAACAACAACCTTTCCAGATTTGGATGCCCAGAAAAGGTCATCACTGATAATGATGTTGCCTTCGAATCCAAGAAAATGATAGATTTTTGTAACCAATACCATATCACCCTAGGCCATTCCACTGCCTATGGACTAGAAGAATATTCAAACAAAATCCTAGTCAACATCATCAAGAATATATTAGAGGACAACGAGAAAACTTGTAATAAAATGTTGGTGAATGCCCTATGGGCAGACAAACTAACTAATCAAAAATCTATTGGTACATCTCCCTATCAATTAGTATATGGGATGGATGATGTTTTTCCATCTTCATTAGGAGTGCTAGTAATGAAAATGATTCAAGAGCTGCAATTAGAACCAAATGACATCCAAAGGAGGATAAACCAAACAATTCATTTACATCAAACTAGGGAAGAAGTTTATATCAAAGCCCAAGTAATTCAAGACAAAATCAAGAAAATCTTTGATAAGAAAACTAAAGCAGATGATTTCTTCATAGGTGATCAAGTACTAAAATGGGATTCCAAAAGCAAAGACAAAGGAAAACATGGGAAATTTGACTATCTCTGGAAAGGACCATACATTATTTATGGTTACAGAGGCAACAACACATTTTTCTTGAAAGAATTAAATCGAACATAACTACAAGGTGGACTAGTCAATGGTTGAATGTTGAAGCACTATTTTTCACCAAAATAACTAGTAGTTCATTTGTTGTATTTTACTCATTGTAAATACCATAGAAAATTTTAGATTTGAGTGGATGATTATCTTGTAAAGTTGAAGCCCAAAGAGGAAACCCTAAGCTTTAAAAGAAATAACATCATATGTTTGAATAAAGGAGATCACAAAAAGCAGTTCCAAGCAAAGCAAAGCCAAAGTTCCAAGGCCACTGATCAGAAATTTCTTGACATCTCACAAGGAGATACCATCCCCAAGTGGAGCCACTATTAGGGTCCTATAATAATAGGGATCATAATTTTGAATTGGCTATGTCAAGTCTTGTAATATTGTACATACCTTTTCCTTTCTACAAATATTTTCCATATTAAAAAATGAAAAGAGGGTATGTCCTAAAAGAATAATCAAAGGACCAAAAGAAAGAAAAGAGACCAAAAGAAATGATAAAAAAATAAAGGCTATTAACCCCACCAAAAGAAATTGAAAAGTGATGCTCATTTAAAGGCCACTTTTATATAAAATACTCTCAATTTCATATGAAAATCGTAAAGAAAATTGTGTGCGGCTTATTCAAAATGACACAATTCATGATGATTATGCAACCTAATCTTGATCATTCATGCCTTTAAATTTTATGTTATGATAGTTAGTGAATAAGGATCTAACCAAACCATTTAATCTTGGCAGATTAGTAGTTAGGTAGAAAATAAAAATGAGTTCATAAGTTTAATCTAAGCCATTGGAAGATATAAGGTTAGAAATAAGTTATTTTTCTTATCAGAAGAAAATAAAAGGGTCAACAAGCTCAAATGCACCCAATAAAGGAAAGGGAAAATGTTAGCATGAATAAAAGGGTAGGTAGAATACTTTTCAAAAGTTCTATAAGTATCATTATGCTTATCCCTTAAAGAGAACTGCTAAGTCTCTAGAAAAGAAGGAGAGACAAAATTAAGAACTACTAAATATGAAGACTTATGAAATGTTCTTACTTGAATCAATGAAGAGAAATTTATTAATTAAGCCTTTGCCCCCTTTTCCCTCTTCATTCCCCCTTATCCTATTCCTTTTCCCCCTTTGAAAACCCCCTTACCCCTTTAAAAAAACTCCACATTTCCATTTAAAAACACACAAAAACCCACTTTTTAATAGTCTAAAGCGCAAAAAGATTAACCAGACCCCGCTTTGATTTGACCCCTCCACCTAATTTATTTCCTAACCCCACCTCCTTTGAAAATACGCAACTCCAATTATCGTGATCGTCTCCAAGCAGATCGGACGTCCCACAATATTTTTCGCACCCCCCGATGTTCTACGTTTAATCCTGAGGGAGTGCAGAATAGGCGATTTTCTCCGCCCACTCCCCTGCCACGTGATGTTTCCTAGTGTTCTCGCACCCCCTCCTTCCCAAACCATAAACCATCCTGCGGGCATGTGATAAACCACGAATTTCAAAGCTATAAAACCCCACTATCCCACTCATTCCCTACTTCTTTTGACTAGTGGAAAATACTAGCACCAACCAGATTAAAGCCCCGCTACCACCTAGACCCCTTCCATAATAAAATCTTTAGCACTCCAGGTAATTCTGAGTACCCACCACCATCAATTAAGTGCATTAATTAATAATTGAATCAAATCAATGGCTTATAAGACCATCCAAACAGTGAACCCTTTGCAACCACCCCTGCTAGATGTCGACCATACTCCACTAGCCAACAAGGACTTTAAAATAATTGACACGGTTACTAACAACAATCTCTTGGAGCTCCATTGTTGGAGCCATGACAAGTTTTCTGATCAGGAAGATGATATAAATCTTTGGAACTCTAGCCTACCAAAATACACAGTTCCACAGACCCACCAGTTCCCTGAAGTCATTAGACTTTTCCAACTCAGTTATTTTCCAAATGAAAGATCCATAGTCACCCCTGACCAAGAAATTCTAATTACTATCATTGCTCAATCCATTAACCAAATTCTGCATATTCAATCACAACCAGAGGTAGTGCCTTTCTCCATTGAGACCCTCACTAATATTTACCTAAAGCTAGATTTTCCTAAGAGGTCTCAAATATTTGAGACTTTCCTTCCTAAATTAGTGAAAATTCCTAAAACCAACCCACCATACTCTACTACCATGTTCCCATAACACATCAAACAATTTGTGACCATGCTGTCCTGTATCCTAGGATATTTTACTGACAATTGTGTAGATGAATACATCATTGGTTTTCTCTCTACCTTTTTCCCTAGCCAACCTCCAGCTATACTTTTCAACTTTGCCCAATTCCTGGCAGATGCCATACATGATCAACTAATCAAACTGCCAGAAGAAGGAGTGTTCAAATACTCCTCAGTATTATTTCATTTGTTCATATATTTTCAGTCAGAAAAGTTTACATTCAACTTACAAAGACTGGACATAGAGGGTAGTCCCCATTCTGTAATCTTTTGGACATCCTTGATTAGAAAGGATTCCAATGAATTTAGTTACAAATACTTTATTGATTCTTTTGTATACCCAATGGTTAATACGCTTAGCAAAAATATTCAACCCATAATCGGTGATGAAATCAGAAATTTCTACAGTTATCTGACCAGAGCAAGATAGGAGACTGATATTTATATTAGAATCACATAGAGATCAAAGTATATGGAAGCCAAATAGTCCCTTACAAGCTTCCCAAATACCTCCCAATGAGGATATTTTCCTTAGAGTACATTAGACATCTCTTGACTTATGATGAGGTAAACTTCCTTTCAACCAAAAAGAAAACCTTGTTCAAAATAAAAAACCAACTAGGGCCCTTTGTATGCAACAGTAGGGATGTTGAAAAAGAAGCAGACAAATGCCTACAGGAGTTAAAGTTCAGCAACATTTCCAAATGGTCATATGACCCCTTGGGTTTCATAAGCAAATTACGAATTAAGTATAAAATCACCCCTTTCATCCATGAATCTAAGCCTGAGATTGAGAAGTATTCCAACCATTCATAGTGGTTGGAAATCACTCTAGAGGAGATGGAGGAGTAGCTTGATACTAGTTCCATCCTGCTTACTCTAGACCCATAGGATAGGAATTCTAAAAGGTATACAAAAGAAGGCTCTTACTCAACAAAAGCTACATCTGACAATAAATTCAGGATTATGTACAAAAAGAAAGAAAAGATGAATCCAGTAATAGAACAGGAAGAGACAATTGAAACAGAGAAAGTGATTGTTATTGGGGATGATATACCTACTCCACATATAGAAGAAACACCTATGCTATCATCTTCCAGGGAAGAAATCATTCAAAATCAAAATAGTGCAGAGATTTCAACATCCAGTAAGGCAGTTGATAAGGAAAAGGATATCATTGAGAAATATAAAGAGATTAAATTAAAAATGAAGCACTTAAGGTTGTTACCTATGCACAATATTGGAAGCAAACTCCCAGTGATCAGAGTAGATTGCTTTCAAGTTTTTACCTTAGGACGAGGAAAATGCAAATGACATCCTACAGTCGAAGGTACAGGCCCCCAAAACTTCAGAAGACTATAATAAAACAGGCTTCAAATTTCATGCCAAGGATGTGCATCCAATTGGCCAAATTGAATTTCACAAGCAGCAAGGAGAGATGATATATTCAACCCTGACATATAAATCTCTAAGTGTCCAGAAGTTTCAAAACTCCCTAGCAAATGTACAATCATAGTTAAAGCTGGGGAGAGCCTCATCACTAGCAAAAGACAATATGATTAAGTCACTGGAAGAGTTGGTAATTGAGATTGGCTATAATCCGACTAACATCAAGGAAACAGAAGAACTTATAAAGAATAAAAATGCAAACATAGTTGCACTAAAGAAATAGTTAAAACTACAAACTACTGAGCATCCACAAACCAAGGAGGTTTTGGAGATAGAAAATCAAAAGGATGAGATGATGAAATTAATCATCTAGTTGACAGCTCGGCTACAGGAAATGGAGACAGAGATGGATAAGATTTTACAAGAAAAAAAATCTAGCATGGTTACTCTAGAATCAGTTCCCATTACTTCTATCCCCATGATATCTACATCAGCTCCAGTATCTACACCAGCAACAACATCAGTAAAACCAACAACCCATCCCACTGATGAGGCCAGTAGATTAATCAAAGAAATGGAAGATATGTCCATTCAAAATATAGAGATTAATAAGCTCAAGGAATAGGTAAAGAGCTTAGAGGATGAAAATAAATTGGTAGAAGTAATGCATCAAGCTGAAGTACAGAAAGCCAATAGATTGACTAAAAAAATCCAAAAGTTATAGAAGGAGTTTCCATTAACATAGCATTTAGCCCAAGAAAAAAAAAATATTGGGCCAATATCATTAACTCAGTTAATGATATTTGGCCTTCTATATAGATTAAATTTGAGCAGAACGACTTGGTGAAAAATTCGGTGAGGCAATTCAAAAAGTCAAATCCAACCTTGGAGAGAAACCAAAGGAAGCCTCTGAACTAATAAAATTCCTTAATTCTAAAAATAAGTATGATTTGGAAGAGATCGGGATAGCTGACAGAACAAAGAATATCCTAGAAGTGAAGAAAGTGATTTCCAAAAGAAATCTAATGCTATAGCTTAAGGAGAAATGTCAAACCTTAGAACTTGCAGCGAACATGTTTGTCAACAAGTTATATGTATTAAGACAGAAGGGTCTGCCTAGTCCTCCAGTGATAAATGAAAAACTCATGGGACATGAGGATTATGTCGTGAAGTTAAGGGAAGTAGCCAAAGAAATTTCCCACATTTCCTCAACGAAGGGATTTCCCACAAGAAAGGTGCTCCTTCAAACTCTAGAAAAATTCTTTTACCTCGAGCATGAGGTAAATCACATTTTTGTAAATAAGCCTACATTTTCCAGATATTCAGAGGAAGATGAGATTTACCGCAAGATGATAAAAATAAAAATCCCAGAAGAAGAAACATGGGATAAGTGGTGTGATTTACTGTAAAGGGTTAAATAACAGACAGGTAACATCAAGCAAAGAATCAAGGCCAATTATCAGACAATTGAAAGGTGTCACTATCTTTTTGTATAAAGATATTTTATTTTCCTAGAATAAATCCTAATCGGTTGACAGGATATTTTTGTAATATGTTGTATAAATACTCTCTTATAAAGAGTAAAGAGTGTGGATTTCTAAATATTTCGTTAGTTTACTGATCTCTCGCCTGAGGGTTATTGTACCAATTTCCATTCGATAGACTAAACAAGTTATGAAGAGACTTCTTTACAGGATTCATGTGTTGATCTATCTTAGTTAAGTATAAAATTTCAATTTTTCATGTTTTATTTCTAAGTATTCCATAAAATTATATGTGTTCTAAATATGAATGTTATAACAGGAATAATACTGCAGAATTTGCTTAAATATTACACTTTCATTTTAACCGTTATACGTTTCTGTGTTTTCTTTTGATATCTGATTTAGAGAATTCTTAATTTCCCTCTGATCCCGATTGAATTCTTCACCCTTCTTCATTATGTGGTTTAAGGAATTCTTAACTGCTCCTCAATCCCGATTGAAAGATCACTTTGTTGAGATTGCAACAAGATGATGAGCTTAGTGAAAAGAGTCATCTTCACTAAGTGGGCCCATAGGCTATTTTTGGCGCAAGTCTATTTTTAGACTATGTCTATTTTTAGACATGTCGATCATATTCTATGTGTTGCAGGATGCTATTTTTGAATGGTTGGTCAAGTTGGAAAAATATATGGACTTCTATTTTTAGACATACTGGGCAGAATCTATTTTTATATTGCCAGTCTAAAAATAGATATGTCGAATATTATTAGCTCTTAATAATATTTGGACTATAAACATTATCTTATTCTCTTGGAGCACTTCAGTTAAGTACACAGATGTGGCACAGGAGCTGACAGAAGGAATTACGCTATTCCTAGGGGTTAAGTGGAGCTATTGCATGGAGACTTCAGTTAGAACTCATGTGAGAGAGTTTGGTGGAGTTATTGAGGTAGTTGGTGGAGTTGTGTTTAGTTTAACTCAGTTAGACACAGTTGAGCTAGTTGTATCTAGTCTAATTGATTGATACACTAGTGAGAGTGGTGTGAATTAATTATTAATTAATTCACTAATTATTAACTCATTAGTCAACTAAATAATACATCAGTTAACTACAGTGCATGGACAGTTTCAATGGAGACCAGTGAAGAGGTAGGTGAAAGAGGAGGTTGACTATTAGTTGTGTCTATAGTGTTGCATGATTTTTAACACCCAGTGATTGAAGATGCCAATGAGGATTGCGTGAGAAAGGCTGGACCAATTCGAGTTCATTCAAAGCCAATATTCAACAGGGATTGCGCAGTAGAGGCAGGCTAGCAGGTGGCAAAGATCGGTGCATGGATTTGCTAGATCGGGCCTAATTAGTGTGTAGCGATTGTATTGTACTGAGAGCTTGATATGATCAGCTTTGTATGAGGATTGTTACATGATCTCTATGACATATATTATATACATATAGTTGGGGTTTTTAGCTTCAGGATTTCCCATTAAAACACTGTGTTCATATGTGTGAATTTTTATGGTTTCAATGTGTGCATGCAATTGATTTAATTTCCACAAGTAATGATCAATAGTAGAAGAGATTTTGTATTGTGCATGAAGTCAAATAGTGTGTGATCAGGAGAATCTTGGATGTATAACGCATTAGTTATATAATTTCTACACACTTCACCATTCAGCCTTGAGATTTGATATTTCTCACCTATCTTGCCCTATAACACTTTCTTCATAATTTAATTTTGTTCTGTTTCAAAGCATATTGACTCCATAGCCCAATGGAAAGTAGAAAATAACTTATTCATCTAATTCATTAATTACACCACAATCAAAACCAATCCAACTAAACATACATAACTAGCCTAATATCCATTAAATAAACAAAGTTAGATCATATAGAGAGAGCCATCTCTGAGTTTAGGAAGGCTAGATCCTAAGCTCCAAATTAGGTTTGTAGTTACCTCTGATATTTCTCTTTTAACACTAAAAACAACCTTTGGAAATATCGGAGTGATAAGAAGTACATCAACCACACAAGTCAAAGAACACTAGTAAAAGTCATTTTTTAAAACTTGATGTTAAGTTTGAATTGCTAATGTTTAATGGTGAAGTAAATGCTGGACAGGTAAAGAGGCTGGTAAATTCAAGTAAGAGTTTTGTTCCTCTAATGATTCAGCCTAAAGCTGATGTTAAACATGAATCATTTGAGAGATGTGATCCTAAGTTGAAATTATATTTATATGATGCAGTTGATGCACATCATGAGATGTTTCAAGAGCCAATAGAATTGCCTCCAAAAAGAGAGATTCAACATGAGATTCAGTTGCAGCAAGGTTGTCCTCTTCCAAACATCGGTGTGTATCGCATGTCAATAATGGAGAATGCTGAAATAAAGAGGCAAATCAAAGAGATGTTGAACAAAGGAATCATAAGGCCAAGCACTTCGCCATGTGGTTCACCCATAGTCTTGATTCCAAAGAAAGATGGGACTTGGCGCATGTGTGTAGACTTCAGAGCTTTGAACAAGATTACGGTAAAGAATCATTACCAACTCCCAAGAATAGATGATTTGATTGATCAACTGAAAGAAGAAAAATTTTTCACCAAGTTATATTTACTAAGTGGATATCATCAAGTAAGAATTGCAGAAAGTGACATATGGAAAACTGCATTCAAAACCAAATAAGGACTCTTTGAGTGGTTAGTTATGCCATTTGGTTTTTGTAATGCACCAAAAAATTTCATGTGTGTTATGGATAGTATTTTGCATCCATTCCTTGATGACTTGGTGATTTTTTACTTAGATGACATATTTATTTTCAACAAAACAAGAGAAGAACATCTCTTGCATGTAAATAGAGTGCTTGATGTTTTGAAGAAAGAGAAATTGTTTCTTAAGTTGTCAAAGTGTGAGTTTGGAAAGACTTATTTGGTTTATTTGGGACACATCGTAGGAGGAGGAGAGTTGAGAATTGATCCTTCTAAAGTGGAAGCCATTCTGAATTGGCCCACACCCAAAATAGTAATCGAGGTAAGAAGTTTCTTAGGTGCAACTCAGTACTGGAGAAATTTTATTGCTAACTTTTCTGCCATAGAAGCTCCTATGCATGCAGTGACGAGTGTGAAGAAAGGCTTCCAATGGGGAGACAAACAACAAGAAGATTTTGAAGCCTTAAAAGACAATATCAGTTCAACTCTAGTCCTTGCATTACCAAATTTGAAACATCCATTCGAGATTCAAACCGATGCTAGTGATTATTCCATGGGCGCAGTTCTTTTGCAGCATGGTAAGCCTATCACTTTTCATTCTGAAAAATTTAATGGTGTTGTAACTAATTATCCTACATATGACAAAGAACTATATGCGTTGGTACAAAGCGTCAAGAAGTGGAAACACTACTCTATGGGTAAAGAGACGATTGTGCATACCGATCACCAACCATTACAGTACTTGGAGTTGCAAACAAAATTGTAGAAATCAAGACATTTCAGGTGGATGGGATTTTTTCAATAGTTTCACTTGGTTATAAGGTACAAGAAAGGTATTTTCAATAAATTTGCTAATATGCTTTCAAGACCAATCATTAGTGCATCTAATTTACTCAAAAATGATTCTATTGTACATGAGAGTTACATAGAACAATATGCACATGATGTTGATTTTCAAGATGTGTATGCTACTTTGAGTGAAGGGAATCAAATTGAAGAAAAATATTTATCACATGCATAAAAATTTGTTTTTTCATTTGGGCAAGTTGTGTATACCACAAGGAGAGAGGCTAAGTGTCATGAGAGAAGCTTGTTCATCTCTTATTGTTGGACACTTTGGGGTAAGAAAAACAACGGCACATCTACAGAGGTATTGCTATTGGCCTCGCATGATAGATAGTGTGTCGTGTTTTATAAGAGGTTGTTCTATGTGTGCCACAAGTAAGCCTAGTAATAGGAAGCATGGGCTGTACACACCACTACCAGTACCATCAAGGTCATGGGAGAGTGTCTCCATGGATTCTGTTGGAGGTCTACCTATGTCAAGAAAACAACATGATTCTCTTTATGTAGTTGTGGATAAATTTAGTAAAATGTGTATGCTTATGCCATGTAAGAAAACCATTACTGCTGAACAAACTGCTAAACTTTATTTTCAACGTTTTTGGGTTCATTTTGGATTGCCAACTTCTATTGTTAATGGCAGGGATTCCAAGTTCATTGGGAATTTTTGGTCCAATCTATGGAGTATTATGGACACAAAGTTGAGAAAGAGTATTTCTTTTCATCCGCAAACCGATGGATAGACCGAGCTGGTGACAAAACCGTTGTGCATCTATTGAGAGGATATTGCAGTAAACATCCAAAGTTGTGGGATGAGAAACTGCATCACATTCACCACACTTACAACCAGGCAAAGCAATCTTCAACTCAAACATCACCTTTTGAAGTATGCTTTGGGTATTTTCAAAAATCGCTATTAGACTTCATCTTAGGTAAGTATGTTGCAATTTATGATCATAGTGATATTGACAAGGCTCGAAAGTTCATTGAGAAAATTTAGATTATACATCAACAAGTTCAAGAATAGCTTGAGAAAATTCAAATAAAATACAAGACGAGGCATGAAAAACATGGAGTTGATCACAAGTTTCAAGAGGGAGATGAGGTATGGTTGCACATTAGAAAATAAAGGATGCAAGGAGAAGATAAAAAGATCAAACCCATTTGTTATGGTCCATTCAATATCATAAAGCAAGTTGGTAATAATGCATTTCAACTTGACTTGCCTTCATATATGAAAATGTATTTAGTTGTTAATATTGAAAACTTACTTTTGTATGAGCCACCTTTGATTGATGATCATGGAAGTGATGTTCAGTTGCCTTCTATTGAATATTTCTCACCATAATTTCTGGATAAGCTCAAGGAAGATACAATTATTGACAAGAGGACAAGAGCATCCAAGAGGGGAAGTGTTTACAACCTTCGAGTTGGGCTCAAAGGCACTAAACCAAGAAAGGAAAAGTGGATGGAGGTTGGAAAGGTGAGGAGATGTACCCTCATCTACTGAACATAATCAATTATTTTGGGGTCCAAAAGCTTCCCAATGGGGAGGATTGATTAGGAGTTCATAATTTTTTCTCAAAATTGAAAGTTACAGGATTGGGTTGAAATCGAGATGGTTGCATATATCTCGTCTTCTGGATTCTAGCACTATGAACGGTTCGAAAAACCGATGTCGTATGAGGGAGATATCTTGTTCTGATCGAATTCCCAAACAGCTAAATTTTGCAACAGGGATGACAAGGATGCTTAGTCAGCATGGAGGGTGCACAGTCAGAAAAGTGAATATTCTAAGGAATATTCCTTTCCTTAGAATGAATCCAAGGCTTACAAGTGGCGCGATCCTATAGTACAGTTGGTTGTACATTATGGTATGAAAGCCAATCAGGGGGTGACACGTGGCCGACCCTGAGGCTACCACGTGTACCCCAGGTGGTGTATTAAAAATTTTGGTAGAGGTCTACAAGTCTCGACCCCGCAACCTCTGGTAGAGCAACCACCCGCCACACTACATGGGCTACACATGAGACTTAACCTTATATGTTCTCAGCATATATTTAAGTTTGAATTAAATTCACATTGGGGGTTGAAACCGCCAACAGTCCAACCCGCCAACGGTTCCATTAGTGGTGGTCACACGACAACAAAATATGTTATGGTTAACTCATCTGACGGTTATGATAACAAAGTTCAACCCGCAGCATTTAACACTCTGCAATACTATCACATGCCACGGTCTATTAACATTTCTCCATGCAGTCAGCAATCTTACCCGAAGTTAATCCTTATCCAACCATGGTTTATGCCTATAGTTCTACACCACAATTAATGTCATCGCATGGTTTGGGTTGGCATGTGGCCACCCAACTAATAACATTAAATTTTTTATTAGCCACTGGCAGGAATTATGGCAATGCCCTAAATTTCTGAGGATTGCACTAAAATAACTCCAGTTAAGTGGAGTTCTTCACAATTAGTGGAGTTTTTCTAGGTTTTATTGGGAAAATGAGTTGGAGACTCAATTTTCGCCCATTCAAGATGAATGAAGAGTCATTATAGGCTAATTGGAGCATTCTGGAGCCATTGGTGCAGAGAAAAAAACCATTATAGGCCCGTAACTATATGTATTTACAAAATTTTGAGCATAATGAAAGATGGACATGCCATTGGAAGTTGGACCAACAGATGTAGCCCAGGAGGGGTGAACTGCTTCATCATGCCTGCTATGTAAATTTTATGTGGTGTTTTATTCCTCTATTTTACACTACTGTTATGTTTTATTCGTGCTTATTTCATGCTTCTAATTCACTAAAATCATCTACAATTTATGGTTAAAATCCTCAATACTTAAGAAAACTAATGAGACAAGTATGCACATGTTTATAAACTGAAAATACACTTAGCACAACAAAACTAATATAGTCCTTTTAGATCACTCTTGATTATATTTTTGTATATATTCATTCTTCGAAGTTTAATGATTTCATTAGGAGCATCTCTGATCACTTACTTGGCAATTTTACAATCTTTTCCATACCATGGATTGGAGGTTTCATTAGTCTTCTTAAACGAAGTCTCATTAGAGAACTTTCTAATGGTATTGGGAAGGATAGTATTGAAATGGTAATAGATTTTATCAATATTATTATTATAAGTCATGGAGCCTAAATCCCTCTCTAAATCCCTTATGAAGAGTTCGGCCTTACCTATATCGAATCAATTGTATATTTTGCTTTCATTGGTCTCCTACATATGGGTGGAATGCATAGGAAGATTGAGGGATAGAGACAGAGGTATGTGGTCACAGTCAGTCTCAAATCCATTAAGCAACTCAATGTAATACGGTTGAGAATGAGGGTGTTCAAAATCACATAATCCATGACATTGCTACCCAACCCATGGAAATAGGTCATCTGACCAGAGAGGGGCCACTTATTAATACCATTACAAATGATTAGGTCCTACGAACTGAAAAGGTTGAGGAGCTTGGTGTTGAATAAGTTCTCGATAATGTCCTTAGATTTTCTCTTGAATTTATTAGCTAACTTACTATCTTCATCAAGCCACAAGGGGTTAGGGTTAGAGTTGTTACTTAACATAATGGCTTGATTAGTAGCAGTTCTAACATTAAAATCTCCCATCAAAAGGATATTACCTTCATTCCTTAGGTTGGAGATGTCTTTTTCTAAAGTATTTAAAGGACAATTCTTATCTAGGTTTTTCTTCTTGTAGGGTGTGGAGTTGATAGGAGAAAAATAGCAGATAGAAAGAAAGATCTTATTAGTGGTAGAATCATAGATTTCGATCCAAATATATTGATTGAAGGAGTCAATTTTATGAAGTCAGATGTGAGAGTAAATAGTGGTCCTTATATATCAGGTTATACCACCAAAACCCCTGCGAGAGGATTTATTATTCCAAGTAGACCAAAGAGTGAAACCATCAAGGTGAGGACCCTAGATTCATCATGCTCCCAAGTTTCAACTAAGAGAATAATCTCAATATCACTCGCGATCAAAATTGACATAGGACCTTTACACCATGGAAATTCACAACAGTTCCAAAAGAGGGTTCGGAGGGATGCAAGTCCCTATTTATCACTTGTGCTTAAGAATTAATCCCTAATAATAGCTTTCTTATTCCTAATGATTTCCGATTTCCCTTCCTTTCTTGCCTCCTTGACATTTTGGAATTCTTTCATAAGTTCATCTTGGTCTTCTGGTATGAGATCTTCATTTATAAATATTCATGTTCCTTTTAGGCATGGGTATTTCCCGATTATATCCAATTTATGTTCATTACAACTCACCTTGACACGGATGAGTCTATGTTTATGCTCAAGAATATTTCCGACCCTTATTGCTTCCATGAGATAAGTTGTTCCAATTTCAAATTTTCATTTTAATTGTTATTTAACTATTTCTAATGTGTTTTCATTGTTTTGTTCTTCTATTCCTGCAATTATAATATTTAAGGCTCTTTTTTGACGCTCATGGTCGAATACAATTAGTTTATTAATTTCCTCTTTGATGGGTTTGATATCTAAGTTATTTTCTGTGTTATTTATGGTTGATATATAATGTATTTTTTCTTTTATATTTTTAATCTCGTTTTTCAAGGTGTCGTTTTCTCAACCATTTCTTGTTTACTATGTTCTATTTCTTGAATTTTACCTTTCATTTCTTGGAGTTCAATTTTGAGTGTGATTATTTTATTTTCTAATGATTTGTGGTTGTTGTCAAGCATGATAGTTAGTTCTAGTTTAAAATGGTTATATTTGTCTTTTCTTCATCTTTCTAAAGATTCATTGTACTCATAAAGACTCTCTAAGGTAATTTTACTTGGTCTGCCTTTGCTAGAGTGGGGTTTAGAAATATGAGGGGAATTATTCATAATGTAATAAAACAAAACTTAACTTAACTTAACAAGAGGAGGGTAAGTGGGAACGAGTTCACCTGTAAGACAGAGCCAATGTGAGATTCTATCCTTGGAAGATAAATTTATTGCTTCTTATATGTATGTGATGTTTTATGCTATGAATCTGAGATAAAATTACTGCTATCCCTTTTTTTTAAGAGTATTTATGATTTTGCTGCAACAGTTCAGGACTATTATAAAGAGGACTCTTGCGCTTATTCATAAAACCTCACTGCAGGACTTCGCATGCAATGATATAGTATATATGAGTCGCAGATGAGAGTTCAACCTCAGATGTTCGGCCTTTGCATCAATGAATTCAATCTCACCATAGAAAAAAGAAAAAACCCTTCGTATCAATGAATTCAACCTCACTGCAGAGTTTGGAACCTCAAACATTCAACCTCATCATATTGATATAGTATATATGAGTCGCAGATGAGAAATCAACCTCAAACGTTTAGCCTTCACATCAATGAATTCATCCTCACCATAGAGAAAGAAAAACAAAAAAAAAACATACACTTTGTATCAATGAATTTAACCTCATCGCAAAGAGGAACCACAGACATTTGACCTTCGTAACAATGAAATCATCATCACCGCAGAGTTGGAACCTCAGACATTCAACCTCACCACAGTGATATAGTATATATGAGCCACAAATGAGAATTCAACCTCAGACATTCGGCCTTCGCATCAATGAATTCAACCTCACAATATAATATATATATATATGTGTGTGTGTGTGTGTGTGTGTGTGTGTGTGTGTGTGTATTATTTTATAAAAATAAAGTTAATTAATTAATAAATTTTAAAAACATTATATTTTTATAAAAATTTTATGAAAAATTAAATAGACTTAAAAAATCCTTAAATGTAGGTGACAACAAAAATACGAATGACAATCATCTCTCCCACACTCATGAGGACGAAGATCTGCAGCACACGTCCTCATCCAGTGTGGATCCTAAAACCATTAACCATCCACACGAGATGAATGGGATAAGGAATGATGAAGATATGCTTGGACAGCGTCACCCCATTAGGGTACCTCTACAGAAATCATCCTAAATGATTACCTGGATTGATATGCCAATCGGCCATAACTCTTCACTCGAGCTCTCTCATGAAATCGATTATGGCACGCAGCTGCGTGCGAGACTCAATCATGACCTACCCCCTTGCATGTGTGACAGACCTTTTAAAAGGAAGGCCCCTTAGCACTAAGAGACACACAGTCAGTTCCTCCAGCCTTTCTTGTTGATTATGTTCTTGCTCTCCTACGCCACTAGCCCGCAGCACAACCCTCTTCCTAGAGCTACGCTGCGCAGACTTCTCTGGGCTACGATTTATCCAGCTTGCGCTTCTTAGCCTAGCTCCATCTATCCCTCCAGACTCAATTTTCTTTGTGCACCCATTATTCTATGCTTTCCCTCTCATTGTTCCCCCTATCCACTTGATTTTCCCCTACTTAGTTCCTCTCCCCCTATTGCATATCCTTCCATCTCCGTCACTCCTCTGCTTTAGCAAGTGATGGCTCCTAGGTTGCGCCAAAGAACCATCTGTTGAGGGCAGAGAGGGGCACTACCCAGTCGTTACCACCGTGGGACAAATAATCGTTTGGAGTCCGTTGAAGGCTCCTCCTTAGGCAATTATGTTAGTCAGAGCCCTGATCCTGAGCAGGAGGAGGAGGCCCCCTTGCAAGATCCGCAGAGAGGTAGATGTGGACCTCAGAATTCTACCATTGCGTATCAGGCGCACCATGCATCTCACAAGATTGGCCCTCTGTTGGCTCAGGAGGATGAGGATGATGAATCGAATGTATGGATTACGGATTCTGAAGGCACTTGGACGTGCGTCCCTAACGTAGAACATCCAGAGGCTCCCATCCTCTGTGCACCAGTCCCCAAACCTACGTGCCCACCCACTAATATAGAGGAAGTCGTTGCACAGACATACACCTGCCCCATAGTGGAGGAAGAACCAGACAGTAATGCTGAAGCTGATGAATAAGGACTGCGAAACTGATCAGTTCTTACTTGGTTTTTGTCATGCATGATATCACCATGGAATCTCAATTTATACTTATGCTTCTACATATTTTATAATTTCTAGATACGCCGGCGCTACTGCACATTTTATAATTTTCTGTTTCAAGTATTTTCTGGGCTGGTTTCCTCCATAGAGGCAGCGCTGAAACCTTGCAACTAAGGTTGGGATAGGTTAAGCACAACTTACCAACCCAACTTGTAGCATATGTATTATTTCTCTTTTCGAATTAATATAGATTAGCCTAATTTACCAAAAAAAAATACACTTAAAAAATATAAAATACTTAATTTCATATGGTTTTTTTATATCAAAATTTACAAATAAACAAAAAAAAATAAAAAGTATATCACCCCTAAATATATTGAGCATGCATCATTCTACACAACACTCTTTATATTCAAAATATAAAACTAATTTAAAAATTCCAAAATATTTAATCAACATTTAAAAACCAAAAAAAAACATTTGTCCCACAAACTTGTCATTCTTTATTTTCTTATGATTTGTAAAAAAACATGAATTAATTCATTTCAATTTAATATAGTGTGAAGTAAAAATGATTTTTTACCCCAAAAAAAAAAAAGATTTAAATAAAATAAATTAATAAATAATAATAATTTATGAAAACTTTTTAATTAATTAATTATATATATATATATACTATGTCTTAAAAAAGTATTATATGTATGTATAATGATAAGCCCGCTTCAGATCATCCCATGGAAGTTTAATGCAGGCGCATGTGGAAGAGATTTACAAATAACTATCTGCATGGTTATTGGTGAGGTAATTCTATTGGTGAAGGATATGGTGGTCATATGCAACCATGTGAGTGATAACGTTCGTTCCATGGCAATCTAACTTAGCACCGACACTAGACATACTATTTTTCTCTCTTGTCCGGAGAATTGGTCTAGCAGTCATGGGGTTCAGAGGGGGTAACAGACTTCCTGTGGTCTCCTTGGAAGACAAACCGGGCCCTACGACTATGTTTCCACACTCAGCGTCTTTGGTTTATGGTGGGAATGGTAAAATTTGAGTAAATTCATTGAATGGTTGGAATTCTAACAATTCTTTACACCTATCATGTGTGCTTATGGATGGAACCAGTGACACTCTTGTACATGGTTAAAGTGAGATGGTGCCAAAGGTATTCCCTCCACTGGTTCAACACGCTCGTCACTCTGAAGTGAATTGGACTAATGGTGTCGTTAGGTCGCACTTTATACCAACAGAGACATGACGTTGCCTCATTTCCATTTTCCAATATCGACACTTGGGCATGGCCATCAATTGTTGAATGAAAAGGGTCCAAGTAGAGCCTATTGCTTCACAGAGCTCGTAACCACACTCGTAACAGGGTGAAGGCATAGTAGGGGGCATAGGATATCGGTGGCATCAAAGTTTGGATAATGCAGTGGGACCAATGCGATGACAACGTTGACAAGGAAACCCTGGAAATGAAGAGTAGCAACCCCTGTGAAATGATGGTATCAGCACTTCCAGTGAACAAATCCCATGCATCCAGTCGCGACCTCTGAACCGTGAACGGTCTTCACTTAGTTCCCAAGTTCCATGATTTTTTGAATTTTACCTCTGGGGTAAAGTAATAATATGTATTTGATAGTCCTTAGAATTGTTTTGTTTGGTATTCATGGTGAGGATAAAACTGCATTTTTTTATAATCTAGGCTCAAACTTGTCTTGAATGACAAACTGGTCAAGTGGAGTATATGTAATCTAAAGACTCTAATTGGTGTTTGTGAGATGGTTTCCCTGATCACCAAGGGAAGCTCTATGTACTCCATTTTTGAAGTAATTTAATGTCAAATCACAAACCACACAAAACAAAAAATTACTTACATTGATTTATATAGAGTTAAATTTTGATTTACAAATCTTAAGTTAAATAAATTTAATTAAATTCAAATTTTGTTATGTTTTTTTTTTATAAGAATATCATTCACATTCTCTATCCCCTAATTACCATTACATTTAAAATTATGGATATCATCTAAAGGGTGGTTAAAATTTTTGACCATATTTAATGTTTACTTCAGGCGAGTTTAGTTGACTCCAACAAATATTAGAATTTTTGAAAACCTTAATTAAAGTTCATTACAAGGTAGTTGATATTTCTAAGTAGGAGGTAAATCCTACTAGATAGCCAATTTTTACTTATTTTAGGTCTAAAGGAGATATCATACCAATCTCGAACTTAGAACTTTGCATTTCTCCAAAATCGTACCATAGTACAAGCTACCTTGGTCTAAATCATTTACAAATTCCAACTCAATGGAACTTACTGACGTGCCTCTAAATTAGACACGAATTAAGGCCCATATAACCTTTCTTAGGCACATAAAGGTTATATTAAATCTCTCCTTTTGCACTTAATAATGTATTTTTAGCTCTAATAATTTCTTATGAAGGTTAAGAGATAATTTCATATTTGTGCTTAATATTATTTATTTTTGAAGAATATTGTGAGAATATTGGGCAGATTATGAAGATTTGGAGGAGATAATCTAGAGACTTTCTCCCTACTACAGGAGGATCAAGATTGGAGAATAAATGAGCAAAATGTCGTGAAATTATTAAAAAATTTTGGAGCTCAAATGATTGGGAAAATCTGGGAATGCGTTCCTTGTCATTTAATGCACATTCCTAGTGTTGGCAACCAGATCCACAATTTGAGGGATTTTGGAGGGAAAAGATTCATCCTTTTAAGGAGAATGATTCCCCATCATTTTTTATAAGTACCAATTCAAATTTACCTCTAGGGGCTTGTATTTTTTAGTATTCTTGTGGAGAAAACTTGTTTTTTTGCAGCTCCACATTCATTTCTAGTATGGATGTACTCGGCTTGATTCAAATAATGAACTTTTGTAATATCCCAAAATCGGGACAACTCATGAATCGAGCACTAAAAACGAATTTCCAGCAACATATGCAATAAAACAGTGAAATGATCACTTGGATCCCATAGATACATCCATCTATCATCTAAATACAAGATTAGATCAGAAAGAAATGGAACTAGGTAGGTTAAACAAACCTCCCACACTAGTGTAGCTGAAAATGACTAAAAACCCCAAAACTGCATTTTACCGGAGTTGCTGCATAAAGTGACTGCGTAGTCTTATGAGGGTTTTAACTCGGGAAATAAGAAGACAAATATATCTACTCATATATTAGACAATCATGCTCATAAACTGAGATCTAGTCTCCCTATACAAAATACAAGAGAACCCGGCAAGGGTTTCTTGTCAAACACTCTGCATACAAATGTGATATTCAGAAAATTACTGAATAATCACTGCAACACTAAAACATAAGAGTGTAGCAAGCTAAATGATGACTGATCTAATGTTGATCCCTCAAGGGATTCCTCCCATGAAAGGATGAACCTCTCAATCACAAGAAAACACTACAACGGAACGACCAAACCATGCACTAAATACTGCCTCCAAAATAACACATTCCCTAGCTGGAACATTGCTGGGAATGTATGGGAAATGTGTGGTATGATACCAAAAATCTGGAATCATCCCTGGAGCTCTCCAAATAGGTCCCTCAAGTGAAGGAAACCTTCCTCCAATGAGAAACTAGCTTAGAAACCAGGATTCCAATCCCTTCCACTGCTGCACCCAGCAACACTGCACAATTTCTAGCAAAACTGCGCTGATGAAGTTGGCTGAAGCTTGGCCTGAAAACTTGATGTGAAATGATGAATGCAAACTCTCCCAATGAGGCTCCTCAAAGGAAAGATGTGGGATTCTCTCTCGGGAACACCCTGTGCTAAACATCACTGCTACTCTGCTGAACAACAAGAGGAAGAAAAAGTCTAAGCAGACATGAATAATAATCTAAGACATCATGAATAATGCTTCTATCCTCTTCGTTATATAAAACATGAGTTTTCTTGCCCTTGTCCCCACTCAATTAGGTCATCTCTATCCAAAGATACATCTCCCTCCAAAACTGCATTATTCCTCCTTAGATTCCTCCTCCTCCACAACTGTGTTGTTGACTTAGTCAAAGCAGCTTCATTTTATCCCTGTTCACACATGGAGGTGTTTTATTAAGCTAGAAAGAGTGTCTCCTTTCACACTTGGAGTGTTTTTATCCTCCTTATGAGACTTATGGGCTTTTCTACCCATTTATTCACCAACTAGAGCTGCTGCCAACTCTAATGTTCCATTTAGCTTTGAGGCTAAAATTTTGGAACATTACAGTCCTCCCCTCCAAAATATTTGCTTGTCCTCAAGCAAATGTATAAGGAGAGAAAAATTCCTCCCCTCCTCCTCATGTGGCCCCCCATCAATAGCCTCCATCACTGCATCAAGAGAATCTTCAAATGAACGGTAGTCCAATATTTCCTCCCAAGTGTGCAAACCAAATGGTCTACATCATTCAAAGGAGGAAAGGGTGAATGGAAAAGTGCTTGCTGTCTCATGGCCTCCACAAAGAATGGATGATGATCATCATGGTGAATGAGTGCTTCCCTAACCCATGATATCATCCAAATGAAGTGAGTCACCCTCCAACATGGTAACTCATGAAAAATCTCCTCCACCTTGTGCTCCGGAAATGTAGGTGGGTTGAATAAATGACCATGATAGGAAAGAGGGCCTATCCCACACTGTCCTCCTCTCCACTTAGGATGAGTGTAGAGGGTATGTTGATCTCGGGCTGTAACATGATTGCCCTCCAATGGAAAGAAGAATATTGAGCCTCCAAAGACTCTTCCTCCAAAGTCATGAGACATGCCAACCCAAACCATTCCCTACAAGATGAATGGCACATCATCACCACACGGAATCCAAATTAGAAAATGGCTGAAGGTTATGTGAAAATTTGGATGATACATATGGCCTCTCTGGTGGATACAGCGCAATCCTTTCAAATGCTAATTTAGAGCATCAATCGGCAAGTTGTTCTTCAAAGAACTTGCAGCCATGCATGTTAGCTCACCTACTATAAGGTAGTAAGCTGCAATATATACTAGTTGTGTGCAATAAAAGCAATACAACACTTGCCCAAAGTCATGTAGATATGGGTTAACAACATTACAAGATTTGGCTCTAAAGTGACCATGAAACCCATAAATAATCTTGCTCTCTTGCGAAACAATGCACTATTTACATATGGTGAGAAAATACAAATACTCAATCGAGAAATCACTAAGTACATAAATGTATTTCTCACCATACATCATATGTGAGCTGAAAGAGGGGTCCATGTATAAGTCTCCCCATGAGGATCCCCTCATAAAAATCTGCAAGAAGAAGGGATACATATACTCCGTGGAACACTCCATCAATAAGAACACACTCCCATGTGACAGCGTTGTAAGCCTTAGAAATAAGGCTCCATGACTCCTCCATTTTACATTCCATATGCCAAAGCCATCCACCATTATGCTGCTATGTGAGAAGATCTTCTTCCGATATGGAAGCCTCTCATAATCCTCCAATGCTGAAGGGTAGCCTCCTTGCACCATGAATGTGCCTTCCTTCTTTCCGAAAATATCATGAAAAGTATTTGAAAATTTCTACCCATACTTTCCCAAGTGCAACCACAACAACAACAACCTTTACTGCTGCCTCATCTCTCCCTCATGCAAGACATAGAGTAAGATCATGATGGTCAACTTGTATGATGTGCCAACAAACAAATCAGCCATGAAGTGCCTCCTGAAGTTCTCCAAGTGGTTCCTCCCACAAGAAGAGAAAAAGTGTGATATGGAAATCATGGTTTTCCCATGGTTCCCCCTGAAATGTACAACATATAAAGTGGGGAGAATCATGCTCCCAATGGGCATCTTCCATCCCAAGCCCACTCTCCAAACAAAGCTCCTCATTATCATAAACATGTCAGCAATATATGGAAGCAAGGTACAATGAGAACAAATTGCCAAGTGACAATCGGAGAGTGAATCATGGTCCCTCTCATGGAACCAGCACAGTGCATCCTTGGCCTGCATCAAAATAAGAAATAACAAGTGCTTTTCCAACCACCTTTTTGCTGCCACAGCCATCTCATAAGATGAAAACATGAAGTTACAATATGGTGTCAATGGTTCACATCAAGAAACATGTGGCTTCGCCCACAAACCATCAAAAATATAGCCAAGATCAATGCTACAAGTAGCCGCAAGTACATCATCATACAATATGCAATAAGAGATAATTCTTCTTGTTACATCATGCTGCTCAAACAAGGAAAAGAAATACAATACAAAATGTGAAATTATACCTCCCCCATCATGTACTTGAGGTCTTGAGCTGAAATGTTCAACTGGAAATTATCCCTCACTCTCAAAGAGTAGGAAGGTGGCTGTGACATCCTCTCTATCACCATCCGGGCTATGCATCTCTCCATATGCTGAAATATGTCATGCTGAATGCCCTCCCAAGTGAACTCCTCCATCAACTATAAATATGCATCAAAGTGCATAGAAGATAAGTCCTCATGTGCTGCATGTAGCAGCTTCTCCTTAAGACTAGAATATCCAGTCAAGAAGATCCTGCCATAGGAATAGATGACCACATCATCCACCATGTATCTGTCATCTCTATCTAGGTCATCAAGAATCATGCATGCACCAATATCCTTGGAGTACTCTACCAAGAGCTAAGATCTCCAATAAGGATCAATCCTCCTAATATACAGCGTTGGTGATCTAGCATATGAAGCTCTCCTCATGATGCTGCCTGCTACTTTGACATCCCCCATGCCAAAGTCTTCCTCCAAACTCTTCACCTCTCCAAAATCCAAGAGTGGTGAACCCAAAGACAAGATATCTCTCATCAACTGTAGATATGGCGGCCTCCCGGGTGGAATGCTTCCATGTAGTGAGACATCACTGTCAAGAGGGGACTGTACATATGGTTGGGCAACCTTGCCCTTGCCTTCACAGCGCAATGTAGTTTGCCTCCTTTTTGCACTAGCTCTCTGAAATAGAGAAGGGTGTGTGCCTCTCTTCACATGATGCTGCTCTCCATCCCTGCCTCCTCCATCCAGCTACAATGTTGCACAATCATGCTGCTCACTGATTGTGCTTGGACCTCCATGTATGAGATCCTGGGGACTTCCTTGCAAAGATGCAATAATCCCTCCTGTTGGAGCATGTGCTCCTCCCACCTTTGCATGAGGCACTGGATGTGCTCTAGATGTGACAGTGTTGTTGCCCTCACCTTCCTCAATGTGTATGGGCAACATCTCAACAATTGGATCCTCCTGTAAAAAGGAGATCCCCATGCCCTCTTATTCAAGAATATGAACTGGAGGTCTTGCTTCTGGCAATGTGTAATGCAAGATGTCAGCTTCTCCCATGGTTTTCTAAAATGGAGTTCCCTCCATCACATGCAAGGGTTTTGTTTTCTCAAGTTTTCCTTGCTCATGTGTCTTTGGAAGTTTTTCACCAAACCTTTCCATCAATGTTTTTATGAATCTTGCATAAGAGAAAGTGTTGGCATTCTTTAAGGAACAAGATTCAAAAATCCACCATGCATGAGCCTTACCTCTGAAATGCAGCGCTGCAACTCTGATGGCTTCATCTTCAGAAATATGATGCAGCTGAAAATAGGAGTCTAGCTCCTTCACCCAAGCTCTAGCTAAACATGTAGGTGATCTGGAAAAAGTAGATAGAAGAAATCTATTTGCATCCTGCTACTTGCTCTTCTCCATTTGGATCTTGCAAAACTCTTGGAAATCAATATGATCTCTAAACCTCTCAGTTTGAGATTCATACTTCAGCAACAAATCGCTAAGAGTCATCCTCTTAGGCATTCTTCCTCCTCCCATCCATCTCCAGATAGATCTGGGAACTTGACTGCACTGTGCATCATGGTGTGTAGTTGCATGCTCACACTCACCATGTGAAAATCTAGATTCAGCTCTAGATTCACCCTCCTTTGGAGATCCCATCTCCAATCTCATTTTCTTCAGCTCTCCTTGAAAGCTGTGCATATATTTTGGAAGAAGCTTTGTGAGCTTGTCCTCATTTTTCCTTTCACATACTGAATCTTTCTAGCTTCTTTCCATCTCTCCTTCCACTGATAGCTGGATCTCACAGGCTGAGCCAGAGATCATGCTCTGATACCACTATAATATCCCAAAATCGGGACAACTCATGAATCATGCACTAAAAACACATTTCCAGCAACATATGCAATAAAACAGTGAAATTTCACTTGGATCTAATAGATACATCCATCTAGCATCTAAATGCAAGAGGAGATTAGAAATAAATGGAACTAGGTGGGTTAAACAAACCTCCCACACTAGTGTAGATGAAAATGACTAAAAACCCCAAAACTGCATTTTACCGGAGTTGCTACATAAAGTGACTGCGTAGTCTTATGAGGGTTTTAACTCAAGAAATAAGAATACAAATAGATCTACTCATATATTAGACAATCATGCTCATAAACTTAGATCTAGTCTCCCTATACAAGATACAAGAGAACCCGGCAAGGGTTTCTTGTCAAACACTCTACATACAAATGTGATCTTCAGAAAATTACTGAATAATCACTACAACACTGAAACATAAGAGTGTATAAGGCTAAATGATGACTGATCTGATGCCGATCCCTCAAGGGCTTCCTCCCATGAAAGGATGAACCTCTCACCAAACCATGCACTGAATACTGCCTCCAAAATAACACATTCCCTAGCTGGAACAACGCTAGGAATGTATGGGAAATTTGTGGTCTGATACCACAGATATGAAATCAGCCCTGGAGCTCTCCAAATAGGTCCCTCAAGTCAAGGAAACCCTCCTCCATTGAGAAACTAGCTCAGAAACCAGGATTCCAATCCCTTCCACTGCTGCACCCAGCAACACTGCACAATCTCTGGAAAAACTGCACTGATGAAGTTGGCTGAAGCTTGGCATAAAAACCTGATGTGGGATGATGAATGCAAACTCTCCCAATGAGGCTCCTCAAAGGAAAGAGGTAGGATTCCCGCTCGGGAAAACCCTGTGCTAAACAGCACTGCTACTCTACTGAACAGCAAGAGGAAGCAAAAGTTCGAGTAGACATGAATAATAATATAAGACATCATGAATAATGTTTCCATCCTCTTCCTTATATAAAACATGAGTTTTCTTGCCCTTGGCCCCACTCAATTAGGTCATCTCTATCCAAAGATACATCTCCCTCCAAAACTGCGTTATTCCTCGTTGGATTCCTCCTCCTCCACAACTGCATTGTTGACTTAGTCAAAGCAGCTTGATTTTCTCCCTGTTCACACATGGAGGTATTTTATTAAGCTATAAAGAGTGTCTCCTTTCACACTTGGAGTTTTTTTATGGGCTTTTCTACCCATTTATTCACCGACTAGAGCTGCTGCCAACTCTAATGTTCCATTTAGCTTTGAAGCTAAAATTTTGGAACATTACAACTTTAGTGCCATATTTAGCTTCCAAATCTTGGTTTCTTCCATATTACTCTGAGTCTCCTTGAGCTTGGCTATCCCAGGAGCCTCTGGGCCCTCTTGCACAATTGATTTATGTCCTTTGAATGTATTTTTCACTTCCATATCTTGTTTATGCATTTATTGTTCATGCTTATTTTGTTGTAGGTTATATTGTTTAAATGGTTGAAGTGGGTTTTTTTTCAAGTTATTTACACAGTCACAAGTATAATACATCCTTAGAAAAACTTTTACAAGTCATATTCATCATTGAGCTACTTGGATTTGGTTACTAGTTCATGAATCTAGGATTTCTGGAAGTCCCTTTTAGAAAGATAGTAGTAATTTTATGCTATTATTTAGAACGTGATAATAATATTCATTTGAGTTGATTCAAATTGTATTAGGTCATAAAAAAATTCACCCCATTTCATTTTCACTTGATTAGGTGAGGCATTTGATAGGTTAACTAGCTCACTAGTTCTTGAATTTCTAGTTTTTAGACTAGTAATTTTCTGTTATATTTTAGGACATGTTAACAAGGGTATTTTGGAGTGATTCCACTTGGAACGGATTCCTGAAACATCCTAATTAATAAAAAAAATTGTCCCATCCAATTTTAATTTGATTTACTTGGTCATTTAGTGTGTATATCTCCTCTTGTAGCATCTAGAGGACTCCCTGTAGCACTCTTATAGCATGTGTAAACTTGACTAGAGTTGCTCCCAAAGCTTGGTTTTTGTCTCTTAGGCTTGAATCATGACCCCTAGGATCTAAATACATGATTGAGGAATAATCAACACCACTTAGGACATGCATTTGTACTAAGTATATTAGGCCTACTTATTTGAATTCATGCTCTTAGGATTTCAATTACAAATTGTTGATTAATTTTTTTCAAAGTAACATTTCCCTTTCTGCAATTTGTTTAAAATTTGATTTCATGAAATTCACTCCATTACATCATATCAACTAAATAAGGACACACTGTATACTGCACATATAGTGCCTATACATATCAATTTTACACAAACCCCAGGTTGATAATTAAATTTGATAGCCTTGGGAATTACAACATTCTTGTTGCAATACTAAGGCTCATCACCTTTTGGCATCATTTCTGGGGAGGTTTCAAAGTATGTATTATTTTATTCCTTATTTGACTCATTTCTTTCATTTCTGCAAATATATATATATATATATATATATATATATATATATATATATATATATATATCATTAGGTATATTTCATTTCACAAACAAAAAATTGCATTGCATTAGCATTATTCTTCAAAAAATAATCTCCAACACCGACTCTCCCCCATTTGGTCATGTGGTGCAGTAAGAACCACATCACCATCCACTTTTACAAGTAGAAGGAGAATATGTGGCAGAGAAGGTAGAAGAAATGGATGGAGATGATGACAATGAAGAAGATCCTCTTGGATTTCCCTTTCAAGATTTGATGTTAGTGTGCATATGAAGAGCATCCCTCCATCTTTCCTTCCCAACTTCCCGTTGTGAATACTGAGAGGGGGGGTGAATCAGTATTCCTAAGCAATTAGAACTTTTAAATCTTTTTAGAGCATTAGTTAATCTTCAAGTATTCATGATTTTAATCCAATAACAATAGTAAACAGTATAACACACTAGGCACACAAATTTTAGGTGGAAAAACCCCTCCGGGTCAAAAACCACCAAATGTTTTTCTAATAAATCCTTTAATCTTCAACCCCAAATAAAATGAAAGTTACAACTTCCTATAATATAGAAAATCATTTTTCTCCAGCTACCACTGGAAGTATGCCCTAACACCCTGGTTTCTTCAGTAGTCAATTGAATGGATGCCTCGACATCTTAGACTAACCTACCACCCAGAAGTGTTTATAGGCTCCAGCCTGTAGGTGACTTCATGCGCCAAACTGGCACCTCCTTGCCACCCTATAATGATCAGAAGTAAGACAATAATGTGGACACCCATACCAGGGACAATGATCCATGATACAATATGATTCACAATGATTTTCTTGAACTATACCAATCATGCAATGACACTATGACCTGCAACCCAACCATAACATTATCCAACAATGAATCTTACACCTCCCAAGAATGCCTCCTCAACCCTAGTCAGATTGACTCTTTTACAATAATGACTCTTTTACAATTTTACAATGATTATTTTTACAACACTAACTTTTGACACGACTTGATACTTGACTTGACACAGCATCTTGGATTACTATCAGCTACTGAGGTACTGTGGTGCTTGCTTCAAGTAATGGTACTTTGGCACTGCACATCCTTCTAGTATATGTCTGAGTTTTCCTATTTTTTCATCCTTCCTACACATGCATTAATGAACAAGACCCAAACTAATATACAAAAAAAATACTTACATTGTCCTACAAAACATATGTCAAATAAATATCCAAAATTCAAATGCAAATACGTTCAGCATTTATGAACAAAACCCAAAAAAACATACATATAAAATACTTAAACTATCCTACAAAAACACATGTTAGAGATGATATTCAAATTCAAATGAAAACACTAATCATACATACCTTTCTGTAGTAGACTTACTCTTAACTGTTGATGTGTCCTCCTTACTGCATTGATCCTTGAATGCATATTGTTTCTTCCCTTCTAGAAGATCTGTATTGAATCTGTTGTATCTATGTAATTTTGGATCTCCAAGGTCTGAAATTGCATCATGTGGTATCCCTCCGAGTCCTCTTTCCAACCCCATAGGTCTGATCGATATTGGATTCTTCAAGAAAGAGTTATTCCCAATCTCCCATGATGACATGATTATGGATTGGTTCAGTAGAGTGAACTTGTATGAAGTTCCACGTGTCATAGGTTTGGCCTTATATTATGAAAAAGATACCCAACAAACTACAGTTCGTCCTCTTTTGGTCATTTTTTACGAAATTTGAACCCAATGCTCAGAGAGAAAGTTATGACGATTTTCACAAGGTTACATGTTTGAAATAGAATTCGGGAGCCTACGAAAACCCTAACTTCTTCATATCATATCTCTGAAAATATAACGAAACAAGATCTAAAATTCGGTCACAAGATTCATCAATATTTTGGTTCAAATGGTTTTTGTTTTAGATTCTTAAGCTTCATAGAAACAAAGTTATTGTGAAATTTCCACGATGACCTTTTTTGTGCAACGAAATCCTTGCATGAGAAGGATATGAGGGTCACAATTTATACAAATTATTAGGTTGAGAGGATCTTCAACAAGTGAAATTTGAAGGGTTGTTAGTAGCTTAAAGCATTGTTAATTATTAACTATTTAGTTATCACAACCAATGATGAGTTCCATGCCACAACCCCATGGGATTTTAGCCCACTAACTGGGACTGGTAACTTCAAACATGAATATCTCTCAAACCGTGAAAAATTACGTGGCGTTCCATATAGGGAAAATTGTAAGGATGTAAAATTATCTTGAAGTTTAAAACATTGGCGAATCTCACGAGTCCCTAATTTACAAACTATAAAACTTTTATTGATGTATTTGTAAAATCATTCAAATTTATAATAATTTTATATATACTCTCTATATAATATTGGCAATTTTTAGGGTAAAATAATTTTATATTGTAAAATTTGGGCGAATCATTTTTCTAAAAAATGGAAATTGGCAAATATTTTTTTTGGAAAAATCATGGAAAATTAGCCTACCTGGGAATATTAGCCCCTAAAATTTTCCATGGTTCCATATATCAACTGAAACATCTCAGTGAGTAGAATACATCCAAAATATCCTTGACTCATAATAGAGTAATTTTTCAAGTTAAAATTCCCATGAAAGATCGGGGTAGCCCTTGGTGCTTTTTGGATTGACATCAATGACAACCACTGATCAACACTTCGATGGTATGAGGTAGGAGGATCTAGAAACCTTTCTCTTTGAATTTTAAATACCTTGAAGATCTTTTGGTTACTTACTAAACACTCAAAAGTTGAGATTGTTTCTGACAACATTGAAGGATAGATCTCTTATATAATTCATGAGTTTACGTACTAATTCAATAAGATCATGGACGGTTATGAAAAAGATTTTTTTAGAAAAATACAAAGAATATAATATTAAGGAAGAAATATTTAGAATGAATCAAAAATAATATTACAGCTCTAAGGATCTAATAGAGATATTTATGTATAATGTTAAGAGGGAAAATTTGCATCATTTAGGAATTAACACAATAAAAACCTTCTTACTTAGAACAATTAGGGATGAGTGTATTGATCTCCTTGATCTCATGAGTAGAGGTGATGTATACCAATTATCATTTGATGAAATTTGTGAAACATGCAAGTGAATATCAACAGGAAGGGCAAGAGTAAGTAAATCAGAACCAAAATCGGTAAGTCAATCTGAACTTGGAAATTTTCTTGATGACTTTAAAACATGAATTCTTAGTAATCTAAGTGAAAAAGTAGAAATGTTAAGAATACAAAATGATAAAAAAGAAGATGTTGATATTTTTTTTATCCATGCGGAATCACATGCTACTAAATATTTTCCATCATTATCAAGGTTAAAGAAATTGTACCAAGAAGACAATGGAGCAAGTCAATCACCAAAGCAACTCTATTATGTAGCTCCGAGAGGACCATGGAAGCCTAGTCAACCTGGTATGTTCAAGAACCTAATTCACAGTTTCAAGCCTATGCAAATCCATCTCAAAGTAATTGGAACACACCCCCTCCTTGAAAACCTTGGCCATCTCAACCTCGAAACCAATCTTGGCAACAAGGTTGGCAAGAACCGTATGGGAGAAATGTACAATATCCTCAATATTTTCCACAATATCCTCCATACCCAACTCCATTCTATCCCTACCATCTATCTCCACCATAACCACAACCCCAACCACATCCATCTCAAAGATCCACTCCCACTCAACTACCTGTACCACTGTTTCCAAACCCACACAAGGAAGTAGCTCATCCCACTTACAATGTTGAGGTACAACACTTCCTAACATCTCATCTTCATCTAAACGGTATTCATCTTATCTCAAGAAAAGTATTTCAAAAAATAGATTCTCTTATTGTTATTGAAGGAAAACATTCAAAAAAAAAAGATTCAAATAGGAAGACCAAATAATCATGGGTTGTACTTGATGAAGAGCAGACATCAAAATCATATATTGAGAAAGTTCCCACATGTTTACCATTAGATCCTACATGTGTTCAAGGAAACAATCAACAAAAAGAGGAAGATTTGAATGTCATGGTAGAAGAGGACACAAAAAGAGATCCAAATGTGCAAGTGGACTAGGGACATCACAACTGTATTGAAATATGGTTCCAAACAATCATTAAGTTGCAGCAACACACTCTTCTTTGACAATGCTTGATATCATCTCAATCAAAGCAATTGGTCTCCCATATTTTGGTACATGTCAAAGCATATATTTCAATCCTACATGTGATTTTTTATGTCATATTGATGTGCAAATGGCTCCATTGGAAGTATTCCTATGCTTGAAAGATATTTTGTTTTTTTCAAGTAGAGTAGGATTGAAAAAAAAATGGAAAAAGAGAAAAAATAAAAGAATAAAATCTCAAGTGAAAACCTCTTTTGAGGTGCCCGATATTGGCTCACTGATTGAAACCTCTATGAGGCAGTCAATGGGATGGAAAAAAGAGAAGATAATAGAAAAAAAAAATATTCTAGGTGAAAACATCCTTTGAGACACCTAGGTAGACATACTAGTTGAAAACCTCATTGAGGCAGCTAGTAGGCCTAAGAAAAAAGAAAAAAATATGAAAAGAAACAAATTATTTTCTCCATGTATCTCCCTCTAATGAATGCAGGTTCTCTCCAACCTTTGAAAGCAACAAAAACAAGTTGGCACCAAAAGAACAAGTTGGTCAAAAATATTTTCAAAAGAAGTCAAAATTGGACTTTCTCCTCCTTTTCTCAGATGCTCCAAAAGGACCAAGCCCATTCCAATACATCACCCTCATCCATTTTCAACATCCACCCATCATTTCCAATCATTTCTCATTCATTTTCCTCGTTTTCCTAAAATGCTACATGAAGTTTTGTTTTTTCTACAGGAAGTACTCAATACATAGAGCATAATTTTTTTTTTTATTCTCAAAAAAATTGCCTCCGTTGGTTGATTTGTTTCATGTGGAGATTCCAATGGATGATGGTAACGTGCTCAAGAAATTTCAGCGAATTCTAGTGCACACTTTTTAATAAATCGACCTTCATCACCTATAACCATTTTTTATTCTCTTGGGATTCATGCATCCATTCGCTGAGATATTGTATGGAAAGGTTCATAAATATGATGGTAACATGCTCAAAAACTTTTAGGTCAATCCATTCTATTGTTTGAGAGATACAGATAAAACAATTCTGCTACAAGGGGGTTGTCCTGAAATGCTACAACAAATCATGTAGATGCTACATGAAGTGGATCCGATTGGATAAATATGCCAAAAGGTCATGTATCCTTTAGGAAATGTTGAGAGAGGTCCACCATATCCTCATCATTCATTTTCCTCACCACTTGACCTCTTCTACACTTTCATTTTCACCTATGTCCATGAAAATAACCCATTTTCACCCCTTCCTCCATCCCTTCCACCACAAAAATAGGCATTTGATATTTGTCAATAGATTACTCATGAAGTATCAGTATTTTTAAAGGTATTACCTAGAGGAAGTAATGATCCTAGCAGGGTCTATGTGACTGCTACAAGAAGACACACAGTCCTGTAGCAGTCTGCACAAGCCCTCCAAAACCACAACCAAAAGCACTTGGAAGCACCATAATGAAGAATTGATCATCATGAAGCATTGAAGGGTCATATCCTTGATATTTTGTATCCACAAAGGTTCTGCAAGGATACAACAGGGTCATTGATAATCTCCAACAACAACATCTTGATGGCACCATCAGCAAGACCGACAATGATAGGTTTGATCAGTTAAGCACATTTCAAGAGATAAATTCCAAAGAAAATCCAATGCATAGAGAAACGAGCATAAAAATATGACACCTCAAGAAGTCAACAGATCATCCATTACCTTTTTTCAGAAGAAGCATGAAGCCATCAAAGGATCAACACATGAGAAAATAACCTCTGACAACAAGATCATGAGTAGCAGCTTTAGAACCACCAAAGGAAGCTTCAACAGTCATATCGGTAGCCTCCACAACTACAATAACATCATGCATAGAAGAAACAATCTCATGGTAAGGCACAAGTATGAAACTCTCTAACCTCACCCTTTGAATCTATTCTAGCTTAAGAAAACATTAAAAGTGTGATAAGGAAAGTTTTTTTATAGCCAAAATGAGTAGCAGAACAACCTCGGTCTTATCTAGCAGATAACTTCACATTTCCACCAACACACCCACATGTGTGGGAGATGAACAATACAAAAGTGAAGAGGACTATAGAAAGTGGGTTGGAGGAAAAGGAGTGCAAAATAGTAGTTGGGTCCAACTCAGTTAACTCAAATCACTTTGAGTTTATTTTGCATGCAATGGAAAAAAGAGAAAAAAATTGAAAAAAAATAAAAATAATAAAATAATGAAAAAATCAATAATAAAATAATAAAAAGGTGGACCCACCACCATTTTTCATGCAATGAATAGTTGTTTCAGGATTTGGGTTGGTTGCTACAGACGAAATATAACTTCTATAGGAACAACAGATTTTCTACTGGAAGTTGCTACAGGAAGAACATATTTGCTACGGGAGGCTAACAGAGTGCTACAGGAAGGAAAATTTCACCCATAACAGACACTGCAGCCTTGAGAAGCAAGGAAATATTCAAAAGTAAAGTAGGTAAAAATTCCTTATCTCCAAATTTTTGCATAAGGATTCTGAAAGCACCTCAATCATCAAGAAAAAGTACCCTAAAAATTTACATTTTGGTTTCAGTTGTATTGGCTGAGCCTTTTCTTAAGGATATGGTGTGTTGAGTAAGGTAAGGGTGAATTTTGTAATTTTTCTTTCCTCAACCTTCAAACAAGACTTGAAAAAACTCATTTTTCTACAACAACATCCACTACATAAGAACCTATAGGGTCTAAAAAATGTTACAGGAAAGTCACAAGAACTTGGTAGTGGACATAATTACCCTCAATTTCTAAGAAGGATAAAAGAATCATGAGGGAAAAGGTAAGTTCAAATTTTCCCCACCAATACTTGACATGAAAACCCTTAAAACTCTCTCAATTCTAAAAAGCATACTCTGTTGTTGCCACATATCTAAATCTTTGTACGAAAGATCAATGAATTTGTGTCATTAAGGATAAAGTGTCTTGGGTTGTATGTTGAATCCTTGTTCCACATTGATAAAAGTTTATTGAAGTCATCGGAGGAGGAGAATCAATAAATACTTCTGAAATACTAAAAACAAAACTAAAAATCAAAGGAATGATGGGAAATTGAGATAATAACAAATTTTATCCAATATGGGAAGCTACATCCATATCAATATGGCACATCATAAAAGTCATGTGAGGCATAAAAGAAGAACAATTGGGAAAGAAGATGGATAGGTTGCTCAGAGGATGAGCAATAGTTTCAGTAAGGGGGTATGATGGGCCTCTAAATTATACACAAATTAAGGCCCATATAACCTTACTTAGGCACATAAATTCTATATTAAATCTCTCCTTATACACTTAATAATGTTTTTTTAGCTTCAATATGTTCTTAGGAAGGTTTAGAGATAATTACATGTTTGCACCTAATATTATTTATTTTTGAAGAATATCATGAGAATAATGGGTAGATTATGAATATTTAGAGGAGATAATATAGGGGCTTTCTCCCTACAACAGGAGGATCAATATTGGAGAATAAATGAAAAAAATATCATGAAATTATTGAGAAATTATGGAACACCAATGATTGAGAAAATCTAGGAATGTGTTCCCTTTCATTTAATGCATATTCCTAGTGTTGGGAACCAGATCCACTATTTGAGGTATTTTGGAGGGTAAAGCTTCCTCCTTTCAAGGATAATGCTTCTTCATCATTTTTTGTAAGTACCAATTCGAATTCACATATAGGGGCATGTATTTTGTAGTCTTGTTGGAGAGAAAACTTGTTTTTTTGCAGCTCCACTTTCATTTTTAGCAGGGATGTACTTGGATTGATTCAAATAATGAATTTTGGTGCCATTTTTAGCTTCTAAAGCTTGTTTTCTTCCATATTAATCTGAGTATTATTGGGCTTGGCCATCCCAAGAGCCTCAAAGCTCTCTTTCACAATTTATTTATGCCCTTTGAATGTTTTTTTCACTTGCATATCTTGTTTATGCATTTACTGTTCATGCTTTTTTTGTTGTAGGTTATATTGGTTAATTGGTTTAAGTGAGATTTTTGTAGGTTATTTACAAATTCAAAATCATGATTCATCCTTATAACATCTTTTATAATTCATCTTAATCATTGAGCTACTTTGAATGGATTACTAGTTCATGTATCTGGGATTTCTAGAAGTCCCTTTTAGCAAGATAGAAGTAATTTTATTCTATTTTTAGAACGTGATAATAAGCTTCATTTGATTTTATTCCACTTGTATTAGGTCATAAAAACATTCAATTTAATAACAAAATTCACCCCATTTCATTTTCACTTTATTAGGTTAGGCATTTGATAGGTTAACTAACTCACTAGTTCTTGAATTTCCAGTTTTTAGACTAGTAATTTTTTTCTATTTTTTAGCACGTGTTTACAAGGGTATTTTGGAGTGATTCCACTTGGAATGGATTAATTAAATCATACTTAATAATAATAAAAATTCCCATCCAAATTTAATTTTATTTACTTGGTCATTATGTGAGTTATCTCCTCATGTAGTATCTACAGGACTTCTTGTAGCAACGTCGTGTAGCACTCCTATAGCATGTGTAAACTTGACCAGAGTTGCCCCCAAAGCCTATTTTTTGTATCTTAGGCTTGAATAATGACCCATATGATCTAAATCCATGATTTAGAAAGAATAAACACCACTTAGGACATGCATTTTCACAAATTATATTAGGCCTATTTATTTCAATTCATGCTCTTAGGATTTCAATTACAATTTGCTGATTAATTTCTTTTCAAAGTAACATTTCCCTTTCTGAAATTATTTTAAATTTGATTTCATGAAATTCACTCCATTACATCAGATCAAATCAATAAGGACACATTGTATGTTTCACATATAGCGTCGATACCTCTTAATTTTATATGAACGTCGGGTTGATAATTAAAGTTGGTAGCCTTGGGAATTGCAACATTCTTGTTGCAATAGTGAGGCTCACCACTTACTGCAATAAATTACAATATAATGTGTAATATCATTACAATCATCAAGTGGATTCAAATATTTATCTTATATTATTTGTCTTTTGTTAACACCCTCGTGATCATTCTCCTAACTCTCTTAATGACTACAATTTTGAAATAGAAAAAACCCCAAATATGACTTAAAAAATCATGGAGATTATCTATATTCCTTGATTAAAAGCACAAAATATAAGCTAGATTGGAAAAATCGATATATGTTCTACAAGAAACGAAAATAAAAAGGCGAATTTTACAGAGCATCTAGAGCTCAGCTCGTAAAATGATTAGGTGATCTATGTACATAAGATTGGGTTGAAGATAGAGATAATGTGAAAGAGGGAAATTGTTAGTTTCTTAAAGCCCAAATATTATATTTACTTCCAATAAAAATATTTTATACTCAAATGAATGCACAAAAAACAAAAAAAATCCATAATCAATTTTTATGAACAGAAATACAGTGAGCTTTCTATCAAGGAAATGCACAATAGAAATAGGAAACTAATGACATTGATTTGACATAATATTTTTTCATCTAGAAAACCTCGAAGGGAAAAACTAGTAAATAGGTAGTTTATTATTTCAACTCATAAAGAAAAATTTTAAATTATTATAACAATTAATGAACCTATACAATTTAGAAATTTCTTGGAAATCATGCTTAGAATTTAGTCCAACATTTTCCCAACATTGTACAACCACCTCTAGATTCATGCCACCTCAAAAATCATGCCATAAGCTACCTCAATCTACACGCAATAGATCTGGACTTGCATGAAATAGATTTCAACATCCATGCTACCATATGAAAACCTACATAGCATGTAAGCTCTCTACAATTGTGCCCAACAACATTGGGATGCATGCATTAGTACAATCCCCTTGAGTTTTCTCCCTTAAGATGCATGCATCCCTGAAATATTGACCTCTCTTTTCCTTAGCGGTTCCTCTTCCCTACAAATAAATTTCCATTCTCTTCAACTCAATAAATGACTACTTGTTCAAGTGTTGTGTACTTTCCTCTCCTTACATCACCTTTTATAACAATAAAATGATTAAAACCATGTCTCAAAAGTGATTAATGGTCAATAAATAATCTCGATCACTTGAGATAAATGGTCATGACTTAATCTCTCATTGGTACAACTCAGGTCACTTTTTAGTCATTATTAAAAAAAAAAAAAAAAAAATTAACTTTATAGAATTATATTTAATATCTAGAGAGTGTATTTTGAATAGTTCTACATACTAGACATAATTCCAATGTAGAAGTACATATTTGAGCCACCACATTTAACACCCAATTTTAGTGAGGAACATGTTTCACACCACCCCCAACTTATCTCCAAAGAATATGAATTTCACCTTCATTAAAGCTTTCATGAGGATACTCGTAACTTGTTTATATATGGAAATATGTTGAAGCTTTGTAGCTCCCTTCTAAATTCATTCTAGGATGAAGTGTACCTGATCTAAATATGTTTCAACCTGTCATGGAACACTAGATTTTTTGAGTGCTTAATGCAACTTTGATTACCATAGTGCATAACTATCAATTCCATCTCTTGACCAAATAGCCAAATGAGTAATTTTACCATATAACTTCACATGTTTCCAAATTGTCTTCCATGTAATTTGCATTTGCAGAGCTTAATGCAACTGACATCTATTTCCTACACAACCATGAGACAACCCTTGATCCAAAGCTAAAATAACACCTTGAACTACTATTCCTATCAATTGTGTTGCCTACCTAGTTTTAATATGTGTATCCTATCAATTAAACTCCATGTCCCTTAACATAACTCAAATCGTACTCCATAGTACCTTAGATGTATATGCGCACATGTTTTGTTGCCACCCAATTCACTCTCCTCAACTCAACCATGAACTAGGTAAGAGTGTTGACAGAAAAATAGATATGTTTCCTAGCATTGAATACACATATTAAGGAACCAATCAACTATTGATATAATTTGGGGTCAGCCAACTTATATCTGGAAGCATCAAGCTTCCTCATATTGGTTTCCATTGGTGTATATATCAACCTGCAATCCTACATCTTAAATCTCTTCAAAATTTCCATTGCATACTAATTCCCTTGTCCCATGAATACTTCACCTGCACACTACCACACCTCTAATCCCAAAAAAAATGCATCAAACTATTTTCCTTCATTTCAAACTCTAATTAAATATCCTTCTTACACCTAATAATGAGCTTTTATGATTCTTTAAGAAATAGGTCATACACATACAACACAAGAATTATAGGATCATTTTTTAGCATAATGAAATATAGGTTGGAGTCTACCTCACACTCGATAAATCCCATCTCATATAAGTATTTGTTTCTCCGTGAGTACCAAGTTGAGGGTTCATACTTGAGTCCATATAGTGCCTTTTTTAACGTGCATACATAAGAATCCCTCTCATGCAATTCAAAACCTTTTGGTTTCTCAATGTATATTTCCAGTTCAATAACACCATTAAGGAATGTTGTATTGATGTCCATATGGTGTATCTTCCTCCCCACCTATGAGGAAAGATATATCATGCCCCTTTTGAGGTATATCCAGCTACTGGGAACAATTTTTTCTTTAATCCATGCCCCCTTTTTAGGAGAACACCCTCACCACAAAGTTGGCCTTGAATTTATCCACACTTCCATATGCATCATGTTTGATCTTGTAGATCCACTTTGATCTTACCAATGACTTCCCCTCACATCCCAAACATCATTATTCATGATTGAAGAGTACTCTTCCACAATAACATATCGTCACACACATTGGTATGTCGAAATCTTGAAGCCAAAAGGTTTAGAATCAATGAGATCACCCATGAGTACCATATAGTTGGAAAAAAAGTGTTGTGACCTACTCTCCCTGAAGGTCCTCCTAGGAGCATCCACATACTCCTGAGAATATCTCAAGTTTTTTTAAATCCATATTGGCCTCCTCTTCACGAAAGTGGAAGAAGCATCCTATATAGAAGAATCTTCTTTCTCCTCATCTTGCTCTAAATATAAGTACTTGTAAATTTTGAAACTTTATCTCTCCTAAAACTTTGAACCTTCCTAGTTTTGATCCCTTGATACCACTAGAACTATGTCATGATACTTCTTAAAGGCTATGTCTTCCTCAAAATTTGCATCTTGACTTACTAATTCTTTTCATAATGGAGTATTTTGAACATCATATGCCTTTTAAGTTTCACTGCATCCATTAGATATTCTCTTCTCAATCATGGGATTGAGATTTATCCTCTTCATAGAATGGACATGACAACATACTAGGCACATAAAATTGTGAAAGTGCCCAATCTCGAGCTTCTTTCCTATGGAATCCTCCTTAGGAGTCTTCCTCCCTGACACCTTATGAGAAACCTTGTTTTGAATGTAGATTGCTGTGTTGCATGCCTCCACACATAGGAACATAGGTAGGTCTTGGTCACGTATCATCACCTTTGCAGCCTCAATGATGGCCCTATTTTTCCATTCTACAACCCAATTCTATTGTGGGTTATACAAAATTGTCAGCTACTTCTTGATCCTTTCACCTTCAAAAAAACCTTTGAAATTATTGGAGGTGGACTTACCTCCATTATCAAATATCGATACATTGATATTCCTTCCTCTATAATTCTCCACAAGAGATTTCAACTCCTTGAATCAACTGAAGACCTCATTTCTGGTCTTCATAAAGAAGATCTAGGTTTTCTTGGAGAGGTAATCTATGAATGTAAGATAATAAATGTAATCCATCAAATATGTTGTTGACATAAGACAACATATATCTAATTGTACCAAATCCAAGTTCCCCTTGGACTTGTTGTCCCTGCTTGGGAACGATATTTTTAAGGGAATTTTGGGGTCAAAATGGGATTAAAAATTTTACTAATAAAATTAATTTTAATAGAACCAATAGGATCCAAGATAATGATGTTATACTCAGGGGTAAAAATTTTGGAGGGAAAATATGAAAAAAATATATATATATATTTTATTTTCAACTTATCTCCTTATAGGTTTACTCAAATGTCAAGTGTAGACATGCATTGGATGAAAAATTAAATTCCACGTCACAAGGACCTACTATGCATACTTCTAAGTATACCCACATAAAAAAAAATGAAAATATGTTAAAAAAGTGTGTTCAACACACTTTTTTTATATATTTTCAAAAAAATTCACATGGGTCTACTTGGAAGTAAATAGTGTGGGTACTTATTGGATTTAGAATTTAATTATGCATCCAACAGGTGTTTACACTTGAAATTTGAGTAAACCTATAAGGATAAACCAAAAAAAAATTAATAATTTTCTTTTATTTTTATTTAAAAAATCATAACTCTTATTTCATTATGATAATTATTATTTTATTATTTTCCTTAGGAGGCCAATTTTATACCTAAAAAATCCCCTAATATTTGTATGCCTCCCAAGTATGTACACTTTTCACACACCCTATTGCTCTGTATTGGAATTTGAAAGACCTATCACAATCTCCATTAGGACATTAAGTGTGGCATCCTCTTGTGCCATAGCTTATATGGGTTAATGCTATTGTCAATCAATGTTCAACCTAGATCAAAATATAATTTTTATAATATTTGATCCATATTTATGCAGGAACGAATTGAAATATAGTATCAAATAGAAACACAGATCAACAGTGAAAACTGAACTTCAATTAATTAATAGTAAATACTGAAAATCGTTTACATGCGAAATGGAAATAAACTAGCTTGGGTGTTGGTAGCTAATCTCTGAGAAGAGATGTGATGACTACATGCCTTCTGAAATATGTTACAATGAGGCTCGAGCACATTTTTATTATTGAGAAATAGGGAAAACCATAAACATCTAAAAGCCTAACCCTAGGAGATGAAGTGTCAAAAGTTTGTGGGTTCCATTTGGGATAGTTGGTACATCAACTTCTGAGGGTCGTAACTTTGGCATACGACATCCATTGGACACGTACAATACCTTGTTAGAAATATCTATCTAAGGACTACAAATTTTGACTGAAAACTCTTAACATAGGAAATGATTTTTCTTATTTTTGAAAAATATGTTGTTTAGGGCCTCAAAATGGCTCTGAAAATTCAGGACCCGAAAAACTTCCAAAATAGTAAATTTTTCTATAATTAAGAAAAAAAAAGAAACAATGTTGGGGATCCAATTAGAATAGGTGGGTGACCACCAATATCCTTCTGGATCACTCCTCCACCCTTACAAAGTAATTTTCCCCATTTCATTGAGTGCCTCCATGAGATGGGGAAACTTTCATTGAACTTGTTCAATGGTGAGCCAATTGCCCTGGTGTAGGAGTTGGCGAGATTTGAAAACTCAATAAAGTTGTATCCTTTATTTATGAGTGCTCTTGATATGTGTATCCATGATCTTATCATTTGTGGCATGTTTAATGCAGTCTAGGTTGAGCTTTATTGGTGTTAACTGCTCAACAATGTTTGATGTGTCAAGAAATGGTGTAAAATATGGTTGAAGGTGATATAGATTGAATACGGGGGATACTAACATCGAAATTGTTGTCTCACGCAACATTTTTTATTGTGTAAGGCCCGTATTAGAGTTGTCAAATCTTTTGATGGGCTCTCGCAAGGAATTCCTTCTATAGAGGTAACCAAAATTTGTCGCCCACCTGAAACTTATGTGGCTCTCGATGTTGATCATGTCGTTGTGTGCACTTGGTTTTGGCTTTCTCCAAGATTTCATGAACCTACTTACGGATGTGTTGAATGCACACAATAAACCAGTGGCTTTATCAGATTTATACTGAACATGGGAAAATTATTCCTAGGTAGTTGCGAAAAGTAGTGCAACATCAAGGAGAACATGATGTTTGAAATCTCAGGCCCACTTCAAAGGGTTTATGGCCAGTCGACCTATGGAGAGCTCCGTTATAGTTGTGTTACACATAGGGAAGACTCTCATCCCATTTTCTTGGATGCTTAGAGTTGTACCTGCGTAGTATGTGTATTATCATCCTATTGAAGACCTCTGTTTTTCCATCATTATAGGGGTGGAATCTAGTCAAATTTTTGAGCTTGGTGTCCATAAATGACCAAAGGATCAACCAAAATGTGCTTAGGGACCTGCTATCCCAATTTGATATAATGGTATTTAGGACCCAAAAATTTACCCACACTCATTCAAATAAGAGTTTAGTAGTGGCTTCTGTTGTGATACTCTTCTTGCAGGAATCCAATATGGCCATCTTAGAAAAATTTTCGACAACCAAAATTATATAGTCATTGTCATGCTTGGTAGAAGGAAGGCCATACATATAGTCCATGGAGATGGATTCCCAGATCTAGCTAGGAGTAGGAAAAGGAGTATATAGGAATTTATTCTTAATGGTTGGCTTGGAGATGGCACATGTATTCCAAGATCTAATGTATTTTGCAACATCTTTTATAGATTTGGCCAATAAAAATATTTTTGAAGTATGACCACAATTTTATCCACACCAACCACAATTTTATCCACACCAAAGTGTCATGAAACCCGATTGTAGTGCGCCTCCCAAATTATCTTGGCACACTCGCTGGAATGAACACAAAGGTAGCCCAAGTAGCATGATAATTCATTATAGAGGTGGAATTCTAGAACTTGTTAACCATCCACTAGAATCTGGTATGTGGTGGAGAATTCTAGATCATCTTTATATAGTTGTGTGCATCCAAAGATATTGTGGCCTCAAGAGTTGATAACAGTGGTCACCGTTACAACAGGGGGTGATGGAGGCTGCAACTTGATTGGTGTTGCCCTTCTTGTATTTAATGTTCAAATGGAATTGTTGTAGTTATGTGGACCACTCCTAATGGAGATCATTCTAAAAATTCCCTTGTGTCTATATAAACTGAAGTGATCGATGATCTCTTTGGATGACTATCTCCTTCCCTATCATATAATGTTTCCATTGTCGACAAGCCTACACGATGGAATGCATTTTTTTATCGTAGGTGAGGTATTTCCAAATTGTATCAGAAAGTGTCTAAATGTGATAGGCCACCGAATACCCTTGCTAGGTGAGAACTACACCTATATCACATTCGAAGGTATTTATATCAATTTTAAATGGTTATTGCAGGTATGAAAATGTGTGTATCGGTGCAAAGAAAAGGTGGTGATTTAGCTCCACAAACACCTACCATTAGGACCCAGATGAAAAAAAATTCCTTGACTCCACCATTGGTAACTTAACTCAAAGGCCAAGTGATATGAGAGAATTCCAACACAAACCTTCGATAAAAATTGGCAAGGCCCAAAAACTTTTGATGCTATGTTAAAGTGGTTGGGCTTGGACAATCCTAATTGACCTGGATCTTAGCCAGATCCACATGCACACCTTTCTCATCAATTATGTAACCTAGATATTGGACTTGGATCATACCAAAGGTGCATTTATCCAATTTGGCATATAGTTTGTGTTGTCACAATGTTTGCAGGACTTGTTGAATGTGTTGCAAGTTCTCTTCCCAATTCTTGTTGAAGATGAGGATGTTGTCCAGATATAAAACCATGAACGATTTTGTGAAGGGCCACAAGGTGTCATCCATTAGCCTCATAAATGTTGCAAGGGAATTTGACAACCCAAAAGGCATGACCAACCACTCAAAAAGGCCCTCCTTGGATTTGAAGGTAGACTTCCTTACATTTGTGGGTTCTATTGGAGCCTAGTGATAGCCATAATTCAAATCGATCTTGTTGAAGTAATTTTCCCCTTTGATTTGGTCAAGAATTTCATCAATATGTGGGATTGGATACATGTTCCTGAAAGTGATTTTATTTAGTTCTTGATAGTTAATGCAGAGTCTCAAGGTCCCGTCCTTCTTTTGTACAAGTCCAATCATACTCCCACTAGGTTAGGAACTTGATTAGATGTGTCCTTTTTTGTAGCAAGTCATATATTTTCCGCTTTATTTATTCATTTTCCAGAATAGAGCAGTGATATATTAGCCCATTAGGTAGAGGTGCTTTGGGGGTCAAATTTATTGAATTTTTGAACTGACATTGCAAAGGTACCACGATATTCCCCTTATTTTCGGAGTGTATAAGAAAGAAAACAAATTTCCCAGTCTAGGAGATTATCTTGCTTCATTTCTTAGCAAATATCAAATAAATGGCGATAGGTGAGGCTACCTCCAGTATCTTATATAACATAATTCCCAAATTGATAATAATACTTTGTGGCCTGGAATCACACATAACATGACACTTCCATAAGTATGGTTGGCCTAATAATACATCACAAATTTCAAGAGGAGCAACACCACACGATATCTCATTCATGAAGGGCATGATGTTATAGGGAAGGTGACAGTACTGGCTAACATAGAGATCTTTCCCTTGGTGGAACCATCCGATGTTGTAAAAATTCGAATGTGGTGTTTTCGTAACGTCAAAATTATTAACAAAATCAAATCATATGAGGTTCTTTTGGATCACATTGTTGAAAATGAACTGCAACAAATAACCCTTCACCCACATCTATGAGTGGAAGAGATGCTCACCATCCTCTTGATATTTGGGTTTAATATTTTGGACCTTGGTAGTGGAAACGGTGGTGTCAATCTCTGCATCGATAATCTTCTTTCCCTTGTTAGTCCCATCATCCACTTCTGACCCAAACTCTTGAAACAAGCATCTAAATCTAAAGCTTTCAACTCATCCACCATTGACTATTAGGTGTGACACTCATTTGTGTTATGAGTGGGGCTCTTATGGAACTCACACAACTTTCCTGTGTCCTTCTTCTTCTTCATGGTGTTTTTATTTCTTGCTGCTTCGATGTGTTGTCTTGGGTCACCCCACCTTGACTCTGTCCTTTTTTATGTGGTTTGGGGGTGGCTTTTTCTTGATTTGGATTCACAGATCCAAATTTCTACTTCTTCTATTTAAATTTCCTCTCAATTTTGATGACATATCGGTATGCAATGCCAAGCAACGAGGTATCTAGGAACTCAATCTTATCTTGAATGTATTTGTGTAGACAATATCAATACTTTAGTATAAGATATCTCTCAGAATCCTTAATACCCAAAAACATGCGAAAGGTATGAAAATATTCGTGAAATCTGGCATGTCTTGGTCCCTTCCCTACAAAAATGTGGTCCATTTTATGTACTTATATTTATAGCTCCCAACAGGGTAATATTTTGCCTTGATAGGGGGACACACTTTTGGACTTTGTGAAAAACGCTATGGCGAAGAGCGAAAGTTTGACCCTTGCTAGCGTTTCTTCAGGCCTAGCTGTCGACACCAATCAGGTATTCGCCTCGGCCCTGTTCGGCTCTGCCGCCGTCGCTGAATACATTGCAAACCCAGGAGACTCTGCGGTCTTCACTGCTGCAACTCTTTGCAGCCTCCCTCACTCGAATCCACTTTGGCTGCGAGCTTCTCCTCTCCAAGCTGTCGCCACCTTTGCCCAGGAGGACAGACTCGGGGTCATTCTAGTCATGAGATTCCATGCGAAGGATAATGGGAATCAAGCCAAAGATGGGCTCATGTGCTGCGCCAACGCTGAAGCAAAAATGTAGGTAGCTCTGCCTCTCCTATGGCACCTCAACAGCCGTACAGATCCAGTTCTTAGAAATTACTCTGCCTCATTTCATATCCAAATCTTGAAACTCTCAGGCGGAACCATATTGCAATGGGTTTGTTCTTCGAATCTGGTGCAGAATCTCAAGCTAAATCTGGAACGTCGGACTGGGATACCCTCAGTCCTCTAGAGACTTCTTTACCAAGGTAAACAACTTGAGGACCTTCTTCCCCTCTCAGTTTACAGCATTAATAGAAATGATTCTATTGTGTTCACCCTTCATTTGAGAGGAGGCACAGCTGGAAATTCATCTTCATCCCCTACTTTCTCATACAAAGATGATGTACATTCTCAGCACCCCAAACCCCCTGAAGCCCCCAAGACCTAGCCTTTTCTGGTTGACAAGTTGGAGGATGTTCCCTCTGTTGAGATCTCCCATCTAGATCTCGCAGAAGATCTTCAAAAATTTGCAGAAAAAGCCATCATATGAAGATTTAATGGACTTTGGCCGCGTACAAAGGAACTCTATGAATGGATCCACGCTAATTGGACAAGCAACTGCAAGGTCAGCTTTTCTTCAAAAGGATTATTCATAGCATTTTTCGACCACTCTAAGAATTATCAACAGTCCTTAGAGGAAGGTCCCTAGTTTTTGGGAACAGCAGGGCTCTTCTTAACCCCATGGTTCCCAGATTTCGACCCAGCTACAGTAGTCATCACCAGGACAACTGTCTGGGTCAGGCTTCCCAACTTACCAGCCCATCTTTGGCATCTGGAAGTCTACAAAGGCATAGGCAACGCCTTGGGCCGCTTTTTAACGGCAGACTATGGGAGGGAAATTCAGGGTCTCTACACATAAGCCAGAATATGTGTGGAATTAGACATAAGCAATGGCCTGCCCGACCAAATCATCATCAAGGTAATTGAATTTGTATGGACTCAGATCTTATATTATGAGAACACTGCATTCCATTGCCACCATTGTCACCAAACAGGGCATCTACAGAACTCTTTCCCCACATTCCCTGCAAAAAAGAAAAAGGAAAATAGTACAAAGTCCAAATCCAAAAGATGGACTCCTTGTACCCCACCGCCAGCTGTTGATTCTGAATCCTCGAGTTAAGAAGATGAAGGGAGTGACATAGAATCGGATCATTCTCCTCAGACAAAGGACTTGTCCACCGCTGCACCTGAGCATCCTCCTGATACTACAATCACTCAGAAACGCATTCATGAGTCCTCCTTCTCTGATTCAAATAAGGAGATCCCACATTTGGAGAACTCCAATCTTCAAATCATCATGGCACACACTCACCAAGATGGTTGGGTCAAATTCAACAAAAAGAAAGGTAAAAAACTTCGTGTGGAGGCCTCTGCCCATGCTGGGTAGAAGTCGGTTATTTCCAGCCCTCTAGTCACATGTTGCAGCCCCTTGCTTGTCTCATCTTCTCTCACCGAGACCGAGGTTTATATTTTATCATTTCCGGTTGATCAGAGTCTTATTTCTCTTTATTTTACTCTCATTATGTACCATATTTTTTCTTAATAGAATTATCCAATTCAGAAAAACAAAAAAAACAAAAAAAAAATCTCCTTGATGGCGTCGCAGAAAGAATTCTAGGTGGGTGCAGCTGAAAATAGTGAGGGTTCCTTCTCATCCCTATACTCACAGTAGGTTTCCCACAAGTCCTTGATGTGAGGGGTGTCCGTAAGGAGTGAAAAAATAATATTTTCCCTATTGGAAAAATTATGGACTAAAAAATATCCTTCCAGCAGATTCAACCATTTATCTATGACATCTGCATATATCTTGCCTTCAAATATAGGAATCTCAAATTTAACTTGTACCTTGAAGGGGGTGGTGCCTCCTAAGTGGTTTCCAGAAGAAGATATTTTTCCCACTGATACCTACCGAAGGATTTGGGAAAATCTATCCATCATCTCGTCCCCTTGTCCCTCAAGGGCTTCTGCAAGAAACATTTTGAAAGGATCTCTTGCTCCCTCTTCTTTCTTTCCTTCCATTATGGGAGGTCGTCAGGGTTGGCAAGGCTAGTCTTGCAAAGGCTCAATCAATTCAAGTCCTAAATCCTTATACCCCGACCTCATTGGGGACATGCATAAAAAAATAGAGAAAAAGGAGACCACTCTGATACCATTGATCTATATTTATGCAAGAACGTAATGAAATATAGAATCAAATAAAAACACAGAGCTATAGTGAAAACTGAATTTCAATTCATTAATAGTAAATATTGAAAATTGTTTACATTCATAATAGAAATAAACTAGCTCGAGAGATGGTAGCTTATCTCTGAGAAGAGATGTGATGGCTACGTGCCTTATGAGTTGTGTTACAATGAGGCTTGAGGGCCTTATTGATAAATAAGGAAAAACCCTAAACATCCAAAAACCTAACCCTAGGAGATGAAACACCAAAATTTTGTGGTCCCTTTCAGGGATATTTGGTAAATAAACTTCCTAGGGTGGTAACTTTGGCATACAATCTCTGTTTGATTGATACAATACCTTGTTAGAAAGATCTATTCGAGGACTACAATGTTTGATTGCAAAATCCTAATGAAAATTTTGAATTAGCCCTTTTTTCGAAAAAAAATAAAATAAAATAGAAAAAAAATAAAAATAAAAATAAATCATTTAGCACCTCAAAATGGCTTGGGGAGTTAAAGACCCAAAAAATAGCCAAAAATAATCCCCCTCCTCCTCCTCCCCTACCGAAGTCATTTCATTTCACCTTTGTCTCTTCCTCTGTCACTGCCCACCACCTCTAGCAATGTCTTCCGCCACCTATCGTCATTGGAAATTGTCCTCTGTCGCCTAGAAATGGAAAGGGAGTCCCTCCAATACCCTCAAAAAATGCATCTACTCTCTCAAATATTTCAGCAATGGCTTCTTCAATCCACACAGATTTATGTTAGCTTCGAGAAAAAATCAGTAGTGTATTGTCCATAATAAATTAAAGATCGACAAAATGACCGACAATTTAAGATTTAACTTGTCTAGGCTACTTTTTCAAAAACTTTATCCTTAAATTAACTAAATTTTCACATCTACCATCATTGTTACAGATACTTTACAATTATGTACATAGGGGATGCATTCTACTGATTTTTTCAAAATACTCTCTAGTCAAAAATGATTTACTTTAAAACTAAATTTCACTATCTTGCTTCCCTTCCTCACATTTCTCTCATAGTTTAATGGCGCAACACAAAATCCCAAAGGAGCACTTCTGACTCATAAATATTTACTTTTCTCGAAAAAAGTATATCAATGTTGTGCCCTATTGCATAATACGGAAATTATATATATATATATATATATATATATATATATATATATATATATATATATATATATATATATATATATATATATATATATATATATATATATATATATATATTCGTAAGAACCATTCATTAGGGACATGCACAGAAAAAATAAAAAATAAATTAATTAATTAATTAATTAAAAATTAAAAAATTAAAAAAAAAAATGAGCATACCACTAATCCATATTTATGTAGGAATTGAATGAAATACATAATAAAATAGAAACACAGAGATACAGTGAAAATTGAACTTCAATTCATTGATAGTAAATATTTAAAATGGTTTACATTCAAAATGGAAATAAACTAGCTCGAGAGATGGTAGCTTATCTTTTAGAAGAGATATGATAGCCACATTCCTTTTGAATTTTATTAAAATGAGGATCTAGGTCCTTTTTATTATTGAGAAATAAGTGAAAACCCTAACCATCCAAAAACCTAACCCTAGGAGATGAAACACCAAAAGTTTGTGGGCCCTATTAGGGATAGTTGGTACATCAACCTCCCAGGGTCGTAACTTTGGCATATGATATATGTTTGATGCATAAAATACCTTGTAAGAAATATCTATTCGAGGACTACAACTTTCGATTGCAAATCCCTAATGGAAAATTTGAGTTATATCACTTTTTCAAAAAAAAAACATTATTTAGCACCTAAAAATGGCTCTAGAAGTTCAAGACCTAGAAAATACCAAAATAAGCCCCCTCCTCTACCTCCCCTGGCAAATTCATTGCATGTTTGCCTATGTCTCTTCCTCTATCACTGCCTACTGCCTCTAGAAATTTTCTTCCACCGCATGTCTCCGCTAACAATTGTCCATTGCCCCCTAGAAATGGAAACAGAGGAACTCCAAGACCCTCAAAAAATTCATCTACTCTCTCAAATATTTCAGCGATGGTTTCTTCAATCCACGCAGAGCTATGTTAGCTTCAAGAACGAAGTCAACAGTGTATTGTGCATAATACATTAAAGATCAACAAAATCACCGATAATTGAAGATTCAACTTGTCCAAGCTATTCTTTCAAAAACATTATACTTAAGTTAGCTAAATTTTCACATCTACCATAATTGTTACAAATACTTTATAGTTTCACATTTTTCTTAATATTTTAAACTTATTTTAAGAAATAAACTGAAACTTGCCACAATTATGTACCCTGCGGGATGCATTCTACTGATTTTTTCAAAATACTTTCCAGTAGAAAATGCTTTACTTTAAAATTAAATTTCACTATTTTGCTTCCCTTCCTCACAGTTCTCTCCCAGTTTAATTTCGCAACACAAAATCCCAAGAGAGCACTTCTAACTTGTAAAGCTTTATTCTGCTCGAAAAAAGTATATCAATGTTATGTCTTATCACATAATACATAAAATTTATATGTATTTTTTCAGATATCACTCTCACATGTTTTAATAACATGAATTGAATTTTATATTTATCCCATATATTTTTATTTTATATTTATACATAACAATATAATAAAAATATAATGTGGAATCTTCTTACAATCATCAAGTGGATTCAAATATTTCTCTTCTCTTATTTGTCTCTTGTTAAGACCCTCGTGATCATTCTCCTCACTCTCTTAATGACTATGGTTTTGAATGAGAAAAAACCACAAACCCCACTTAACAAATCATGGAGAATATCTATATTTTCATATTGACAACACAAAATATAAGTTAGATTGGCCAAATGGAAAGATGTGCTACAAAAAAAGGAAAAGACAAAGGAAAATTTTATAGAGAATCTAGAGCTCAACTCGTAAAATTATTAGGTGATCTATGTATCTAAGATTAGATTGAGATAGAGATAATATGAAAGAGGGTGATTGTTAGTTCCTTAAAGCCCAAATCTTATTTTAACTTCCAATAAAAATATTTTATATTCAAATGCATGCACGAGAAACAAGAAATTTCCATAATCAATTTTTATGAACATAAATATAGTGAGCTTGCTAATAAGAAAATGCACAATATAAATAGGAAACTAATGACACAGTTTTGACATAATATTTTTACACCTATAAAATCCTGAAGGGAAAAATTGGAAAATAGGTAATTTATTATTTAAACCCATAAAGAAAATTTTGGAAATTATTACAAAAATTAATTAACCTATAGAATTTAGAAATTTCTTGGAAATCATGCCTAGAATTTATTCCACCCTTTTCCTAGCATTGTAAAACCACCTCGAGTTTCATGCCACCTCAAAAATCATGCCAAAAGCTACCTCAATTTACACACAGTATATCTAGTCTTGCATGGAATAGATTTGTGACAACGACGCTACCATGTGAAAACCTACATAGCATGCAAGGCCTCTGCAATTGCACCCAACAACGTTGGGATGCATGCAATAGTACAATCCCTATGCGTCCCTAAAATATTGACCTCTCTCTTCCTTAGTGTTCCCTCTTCCCCAAAAATCAAATTCCATCCTTTTCAACTCAAGAAATGATTACTTGTTCAAGTGTTATCTATTTTCCTCTCTTTAGATCTCCTTTTATAACATTAAAATGATTAAAACCCTATCTCAAAAGTGATTAATGGTCAAGAAATAATATTGATCACTTGAGATAAATGGTCATGACTTATTCTCTCATTGGCACAACTTAAGTCACTTTTTAGTCATTATTAAAAATATAAAAAGTTTTTTAGTAGAATTAATATCTAAAGTGTGTTTTTTGGACGCTTCTACATACTACATATAATTCCAATGTAGAAGTACCTATTTGAGCTACCACATTTAACACCCTCTCTTAGTGAGGAAGGTGTTTTTCACCACCCCCAACTTATCTCCAAAGAATATGAATTTTACCTTCATTAAAGCTTTCATGAGTATGCCCGTAATTTTTTAATATATGGAAATATGTTGAATATTTCTAGCTCACTTCTAAATTCATTCTACGATGAAGTGGTACCTGATCTATATGTGTTTTGAACTGTCATGGAAAACTGGATGTTTTAAGTGTTTAATGCAATTTTGATTACCACGGTGCATAACTATCAGTTCCATCTCTTGAACAAATATCCCAATGAGTAATTTTTGAAGGCATATAGCTTCACATGTTTCCAAATTGGCTTCCATGTACTTTTATTTTATAGAGCTCAATGCAACTGACTTATGTTTCCTACTGAACCATGAGACAACCTTTGACCCCAATCTAAAACAACACCTTGAAGTTATCTTCCTATCAATTTTGTTTCCAACCTAGTTTTAATATGTGTAGCTTATCAATTAAACTCCATGTCCCTTAACATAACTCAATTTGTACTCCATAGTACCTTAGAGTTATATGAGCACATTTTTTGCCACCACCCAATGGACTCTCCTTAGCTCAAACATGAACTAAATAAGAGTGTTGATAGTGTTGTATCTACTACAACCCCCTCCAAAATTTTGGCCTATACCAAATTTCAGAGCCTTCCTTGTTCATTGTTGTCACAAAAATTGAGGTTCATTTTATTGATTTTCTTAAAGTGTTGTGATCCCTTTCGCAAGATCAGAAAAGTGTCATATTTTGGCATGTTGGTTGTCATATTGTACGTATGATCCTATTCTAGTGGTCCCAAGAGGTCACCTTAATGAAAATGAGTTGTTCTAACCTTGTAAGTATTTGTCACCCTCATTTCCAAAATTTTGATCATCATCGCACAAGTGTCGTCATGGTCATCGTAAAGTATATATTTGGAGTCACACTTGTCATAACTGGTTGTAAAGATATCACACGAAGGAGAATGATTTATTTTTATTTAATGGATGATTTATTTTGTTGAGTCGTCAAGATATTATAATTATGTGATCCCAGTCAAAGTTCATCATTGTTCACATTGATCTCATTGGTCCCACAGTTAGGGATTTTTCGAAAAACTTCCCGACCGAGAAACTTAGCTTCACCGAACCACCCCTCCCGAGTTGTGCACTGTGCAGTCTCATTTCTCAAGCAATGACCTTACTACTTGGAACTGGACAATTCAATGTTCCTACCTCCCAAGACTGCTCGATTGCACAGTTTTAGTGACCAAGCCTTGACCTTAACCTCTAGAATTGTGCATTCATGGCCTCGAGCTCGACTTGAACTAAGCACTTTGCAACCTCAAGCTTAAATATCATCACCTGATCCCTAGAATCGCACAGTATGCATTCACCCAAGCATTCCTTAACACCCAGAACTATGCAGTAAGTTCTTTGATTGCCCATCCCTGTAGCCTGTCCCAATGGCTCCGAAAACTGCATATTCATATCCCCCAAACCAGCTTGAACTATGTATTTCATAGTCTCAAGACTCAAGGAGTCCCCTTTTTTGCTTGAAATTTTCATCTTTGATGTCACTAGGCCTCATTCTCTAGCCTATCAGTTGTCCTGGGCTTAGTTCATGGATAAAAATGCATCATATTAGGCTAGGGGTTTTCAGATTGATGTCATCCATCATGAGTCAGTTGTAGGAACATGCACTCTATCATTCCATGGCGAGATGAACAAGGAAGCTAAGAAGGAGGGAAGCTTTCTCAAAGACACTCTTACAGCTGAACTCACAAGATGATTGATTGAAAAAAGAGTGAAAAGACACTAGTTTCTGACCATTATCCAAGACTTGAGATCATTGAAGACTCCCTATCACCAACACATGCAAAGGAGAAAAGGAAAGCTATTTCATGAAGACATTCAACTCTCAGCATCAGTAGTGGCTTGAAATTTCCATGTCATCAAGCAGTCCATGCCAGCAGTGTCATGTCATGAGTGGTCAGATGCCACATCACTATTGTATATCATGTCTATTGTAATCAAAATGTATTGTAAAATGGAGGTCCAAAGGACACACATGAATTTAAATAGTCATCTAAGTTGAAAAGTTATGGAAATTCAAACAATCATGAGGGTAGTAGAGTCACCCTTGGTTATATATACTCCCTCATGTATGAGCAACAAACTTTTCACCTTGGCTCCACTAGCAAAGCATTAGAGAGATAACCTAGTTCTTTTGTGGAGCAAGGAGTGGCTCCAATGCTCCACTATTGGAGCTAGTGATGTTAAGTGTACATATGTGTCTTGGAACTTTTACTTAATAACATAATCCTGTCAAGGCAAGCACGTTCTTCACACATGGACTATGAATGTTTGTAATATTATTCTGCTGATGTTTGTATTCCATGTTTGCTTTCACATGTACTAATATAGTTGAACTATTTCAGTTATTTTACTGCTTATCTTGTTGATAATGTGTTGTAATGGTTGTTATTGTTGTCCCATCTCGTGGGCTATTCCGCGAGATATTAGGTAGATATTTCTAAATTGTTTGTTTTAATGACCATTGCATCTCGTGTGTACTATTCCATTGGATATTAGACCAATCCTTCGGTTCAAGTGTGTCTCTTCCTAGGTGGTACTATTACCTCTCTCTTCGAGACTCACTTTTCTCTCTCTCCCGTAGTAGAAGAACCTTGACATACTTTTAATTGGACATTCACCAGGAACACCCCCTTGCTTTTCGAAAGTACATCTGCATCTCTCTCTTACTAATAGTCAGAGTCGAGGAAAATATTTAAGAATATGGAAACTGGGCCTTTATTTCGGATGGGTCTCCTGCACCAAACGGTGTGGAGCTTCATATCAGAGAGATCCCCTGAATTTTGGTGAATCTAGCACCATCAACATTTCTGGCGTTAGAAGGAGGGAAGCCAGCATTTTATGGTTGATGAACCCATCGACCATAACATCTCATCTTCTGATCAAGGTAGAAACATTCAGAGCACCTCCCCCACTTTTGTTTCTGAATTTGGTGACTCTTCTCAACCATAGCCCACTCGAACTAATGAAATCCCATATAATCAAATTCAGGCTATCTTTCATATAACCCTTTAGTTAGAAAAAGCAATTGGATTGATCTTGGGAGCACTTAGTCTTCCATATTCTGCACTGAATAACAAAACCACCCCTACTAGGATAGTGTTTTACTCTCTTGAAGATGTAGTTAAATATACCCTTGAAGAGCTAGCAGACTGTGTGGAAAATACAGTACAACCTTAAGTTTTTAGTGGTGGCAACGGAGATAACCCCATACTCTCAGGAATAAATTTGTGTGGTTTGGCAGGGAGGAAGAAGAAGAAGAGCCATCATAATATGACAAAGAAGGGGAGAATATTGAGAATAATACATGGCAGAACAATATTTGTACTAGATGACTCAGGGCCCACTTGCACTTTTGGGTATGTTGCATAATATTCCAAAGCATTCAGAGAATCTCCTAATGAAGTATGACCATGATAAAACAGTGAATGTCAAAGACCATCTGGTCAAATTTTACCTACATCTTCAAAAAATTGAGGTACGTCACGATGATGTTGCATGTATACTTTTCCCATGTACCTTGGATGGTAGAGTAGTTGTATGTGTAGAAAATATAACCACAGGATTCAATATAATCTTATAATGTACTAAAACAAGACTCTAAATCCTTCTACAATTTGTGGAACCAAAACACGATCGCATAATCACATAAACAAGTAAGAGAAAGAAAAAATCAATTGCACAACAAAAGATGTATCTGGGGAAAGCACGCTGCCTAAAACCCCACTATTTGTATATTGTATAAAGTCAAGGGTCATGAAACAATACAATGCTTTCTCTCACAAGACAACTCCTGCACTTTTCCAACTGTCTCACAGTGATCTAGGTAAAATCAAACAAATACTTAGCCAATTATCTGCCTTAGCTCATCCTGCCTTGCTCACGAATTCTTGGAGGAATTAAATCCCTATTAAATAGGAAAATCCCTTGGCTTGACTGCACAATCCATCCAAGGTCTCCAACTGAATCTATAACTGACCTGCACAATTTCCTATTTATACAACTCATAGTTATATTCCCTTTAACCTCTGTCTCAACTGGTTCTTCCTCAAAACTGACATGCAACAACTATTTATAGTGAATTACTAGTCAACTGATTGATCACTCATTTTGAATTAAATCAAATTTAATTCACTAGACCTATCTCTAGCTCATCACTCAATTAGAACTAGTTAAACTGATTTTAACTCAATTAATTGAGTTAACTAATGACAACTCATGCATAACTGGACCTGGACCCCCTTAAATCATGGAATCGCTCTACATGCATCCTCTCTAATCCTCAACTCGAATTTCCTAAGCTAGCTTAGTCATTTTGACATATTTAACTAATACATATTGTTGTGAAATTAAATTGAATTTTTCTTCCAATTTAATTAAGGTAAATTAAATTATAAGCCCCGCTTTGGGGTGCCATTTCAACACTCCCTCTCAACAAGAAAGGGATTATCTGCGACCTTTATCCTATCTCTATGGAATTCAAATTTGATTCTTGCCAATGCCTTCATCAAGATGTATGCATCCTTCTCCTCCATGGGAATTTACTCTAATGACATAATCCTCCTCTGAACACAATCTCTGAGATGGTGATATCGGATATAAATATACTTAGACTTGTCATGGAATACTGGATTAACCAAGAGTTTGATTCAATCTGGTTATCACAATGTATCACCGTCATATCCATTTGTTGATCAAACCAACCAACAAGTATCTTCCTCATCTAGATGGCCTTGCATGTTGCCTGACTGGCCTCCATGTACTTTGCCTCTGTTGAACTAAGTGCAACTGATATATGTTTCATGTTGCACCAAGAAATTGCTTTTGATCCTATGTTTAAATTGCCTCCTGATGTGCCCTTTCGATCGGATGGACTCCCTATCCAATTTGCATCGGTAAAGCCTTGAAGCTTCACTCCCTCTGTCCATTTGTACCATAATACATACTTTGTATTTCCCTTGATATATCTCAACACATGCTTCCATGCCTTCCAAAAAAGCTTAGTCGACTTAACCATAGCTTGGCTCAGCTAGTTAAATGTGTAGCATATGTCAAGTCTTGTGTTCACCAAATACATGAGTGAACCCACAATCTTCCTATAAAAAGTAGCATTCACTACTTCGCTTGAAGTAGCATCCTCCTTCCTCAAGTTTCCTGCAAGAGGAGTCTCCATGGGTTTGCTTCCCTCCATGTCGAACTTACTCGAAATATCCTTGGCATACTTTCCTTGAGATATAAATAGCTCCCCATCTCTTTCCCATATTTCCAATCCAAGGAAATAGTGCAAGAGCCCCATGTCCTTCATCTAAAATTATCTTTCAAGATCATATTTGCAAGATTTTATGAGCTGCTCATCACCTGTCATTATTAGATCATCAACATAAATTAAAATAATCAAAATCTTATCATCAACCACAATATGATATAGGTTCACATCCACTCTTGGTGAAGCCCAACTCAGTGAAATAGTTGTCAATCCTGGTGTACCAAGCACGGGGTGCTTGCTTTAGCCCATACAGTGCTCTCTTGAGTCTGCACACATGTGACTCCTTGTCTAAGGTCTCAAAACATTCTAGCTACTCAATGTACACTTCTTCCTCAATAAATCCATTTAGAAAGGTTGTCTTTACATCCATCTGATGTATCTTCCATCCCATATCTGTTGAGAGTGCAAGGATGGATCTAATGGATGAGTACCTTTTGATTGGTGCAAAATTCTCATCATAGTCAATCACCTCCACCCAAGAGAACCCTATGGCCACAAATCAAGCCTTGTTTTTCTCCACACACCCATCTTTTGCCTGCTTCACCTTGTAGACCCACCTATATCCTACAACTGACTTCCCCATTGGTCTTGGGACAACTTCCCATGCACTATTTCTGATGATGGAGTCATACTCCCCAACCATGGCATCAATCCATACCGGTTATTGCATTGCTTCCTCAAAAGAGGATGGTTCTATATCAATACCTCTACTCATAAGAGCCATGTATACAATGTCCCGCTCTAGGGACATTCTCTGTATGCACTGTGATGTGGGTACTCCCACATTCTCTCTCGCATCTAGAAATAATTTTCCAGTCTCTCTGGTGCACTTCCTTCCATATCTAGTGGATGGATCTACATGAGTGGTTTCTACCACTCTCTGTTCCTCTTCTTGTGGCTACTCCACATTTTGAGGTTCATCCTTTGGAGCTAAGAGCTCCTCAACTGCATGCAACTCAATCTCCCCCTCAAGGGATAATCACTGGCTTTGTCTTCATCAAAGTTCACATCTCTTATGACCACTGCCATTCGAAGTATTGGAAAGTACATCCAATATTTATGAGTTGTATTAGTGTACCTCAAAAATATCCCCAACTCTTTTGTTGGCTCAAGCTTCTTCCTAGAATATTTGGTCACATGGAAATAGACATATGAACCAAAAAATTTAAAATATGAAACATCAAGTTTATTACCTAAAAAATCCTCCTCTAGTGTACTCATCCCAAGTATCCAATGAGGACTTTATTCTACACAAATACTGTTGTATACAGATGCAATGGTAGGCCCTGATCATGCAACATAGCTCTTGTTGCTCCCAAAATAGTCCTGTTATTTCTCTCTGCAACCCTATTCTGCTATGGGTTATGATGTGAAATCAATTCTCTTAAAACTCCTTGTGAGGCAAAGAAGTTCTGGAATTCATTAGAGATGTATTCCCCACCATTGTCACTCCTCAAAGTCATCACCTTCTTCCTTGTATATTTCACGATAAGTGCTTTGAACTCATAAAACTTGGAGAACATCTGATCTTTCTTCTGCATGAATAAAATCCAACACTTTCTTGAAAAATCATCAACAAAAATTACATAATACTTTTTCTTTGTTGTGGAAGCAGTTGAGAATGGTCCACACACGTTTGAGTGAACTCTCTCAAGGATTTTCGTTGCTCGTATTTCCTTATCGTTAAAGGTGGACTTTTTATACTTCCCCATAGTACACCCTTTGCATTTGTCTCTCTGCGTAAGTGTACTCTTTGGAAGCCCTGTAGAAATTTTTTGCATGATCCTCAAGGCGTTGTGGTGTAGATGGCCCAACCTCCTATGCCATAACTCACCAATATCTCAACTCACCACTTTCTATGCTTTACTGATCAATGTTGCGTAGTCATCTACATCAAGTTTGTAAAGGTTCTTCACCCAAACCCAATCGTTTTCACCTGTCTCGTGGCTTTGTCACGAAGGAACTCTTTTCTTGACTCTCTCTGGAAATTAACTGTACCAATCTCGGTAGCGCTATACCTCTCGTCATCAACCATCTTGATGTGTATCTCGATATACTTATCCCAACACCAATGACACCATGCATGTGATGAGTGTGAATTCCAACTCAAATTGTGAAGCCAATTCTTCAACTGCTACTCCTCCTAAGGCCTTATTGTTGTTCTTATTTTGTGAACAATTTTTGTTATAGTGTCCATGCTTATGACAGTTGAAACATTTCACCTTTGACAAGTCTCGCTTCTTGTCTACCTTTCTGGTCTCGGATTTGGAATGGGATGCCTTCCCTTTTCCTTTCTTCACCTTGCCAACTAAGGCACAATTTTCCTCATCATCAGTATTTACCTAGGATCCATCTCTGGTGTTCTACCAAATTTATTTTTGTGCCAAATTGATCCAGGGTAAATTCTTGATACCCTTAACCAAGACCTTTTACTTCGATTGATGTGTTATAATTGCATTAATTAAAGCGTCAATGAACATAACTGAACAACTACATGCTGTAAAGAAGAGGAACATAACATGCCAAGATCAGCAATCATAAGAACACGTCGTTTGATAACAGACTTCGTCCAGGAGGGACTACATCTCCGGGCCTCGGTGTCAAGATGGTGTAGGCCACTGCATTAAGTGTTCTAAGGATTGAAGATGTACATGGATGTGTTTTCTCTGACATACAAGGAAAATTTCCTCACGCAGGAGTGGCTAGACCTCACTACGAGATGTTCCGCTACGGAACTCTCATGCATAAAAATGGACTCCAATCAGTATGACAATAGCTCACACATAAATATTTTGAGTATCCCGCCAATCATGGAAAACAAGGGATCTCAAAAAACATACATGATTATCCTGCCAATATGGCATCAAGGTATCTCAAACATAATACAAGTCCATGACAAAAAGTACATCAATAACAAAACAAGACAAGATCCGATGACTCTGTTAGAGTCAGCCTTTGCAGCTTTCCTTCAGTGATCAAACATGCTCTTACAAAGTGATTTTAAGGTGTCAAGGTCAAATTTTGTCATTTCACTGAGTCTTCAAGCAAAATTTGGTCACCAGGCATTAGGTCTAGGGTTTGTTTTCACTCTTTTCAAATTTGTACAAATGTCGGTCCATGTCACCATTCAGCTGAGTGTACCATCATTCAGAGGGTTTTCATCATCATGTCAAATTCCATTGGGTCATTTTACAGCTTGTTCATGCTTCAGTTGTGCCTAGGTAAGGTCAATTTCCCTCTCCTAGGATTTTGGAGGTAATTTCTCTTGGATGGTCAAATCATTAGAAAAAACTTGTATCCTGATGTTCATACACCTTCCCCTATCATTAATGCACCTTATTAAACACTTCCCATCACTGAGATCCCCCAAATTCCTCATTTTTGCACAAACCCTAGTTTCTTGCCACAACATGGCAATTTTCTAGGCTAGGCCTGTGTTTTTCCCTTTTGGACCCCTTCCCCTCACTCAATCTCTGAGATTCCACTTTCCCCTACTTCCTAACATCCCTCCCTACTTCCAAAAATTTCCCCAAGAATTTAGAAGCCCCTTATCCCCTTCATTTCGCTTCATTTCGAGCAAATCCCTTGTCTCACACATCGAGATAGGTTTCCCTCAAATGATGTTTCAGAGCAATAAAAGATGAATTTTGGAAAACTGAGAGAGGTTTTTGTCCACAACATGCCAAGGCAGAAAAACCTCCTTCACTTTTTACACAGGTATAATGGTTTTGGCGAAATGTTAAGAATACCGTTGCCTCAGGAGAATTGATGCACCTGCAGGAAGTAGTGTTGGGAGATTTTACTTTTGACAAGGTAAATGAACTCCAAATTGTACAATTTCACTTGGGTTGGAAATTATACTCCAATATATTTCCAACGAGCTATCACACGCCCAATTTGGACACCAGGAAGGCCTCCAAAAGCCTCCTGAAAAATGCACTATGTAGCGCGCTACGCATTGGGCCAGAACTCAAATTTTTTGTCATTTCTTTACCAAAAATCAAATTGACTCAGTCCCCTTTGTTCCAAATAAGTTTATGTGTGTTTTAATTGCTATTTTTCAAGGTTTGGTGCAGTTTGAAAATCAGATATGAGAGTTGAATGTCAAAAACCAACTCTATCTTGTTGAAGAAATGCCTCTCTATGGTTTTTGAATTGGTGTTTTAAAATAGTTTTGGTGTCACTTCCCACCTTGTTTTTCCATCTCCCATGATCTCATTATTATATTCTATTTTCCTAATCCCCTTACATCCTAAGTTACTTATTCCTAAACCCCCTTTTTCCTATCCCCAAGTCACTTCATTCCCTATCATTCCCATTTCCCCATCTCATTTGTAAAGTCCTCAAACCCCAAGTTCCCAAACAATGAAGTGAGTGTCCTTGCACTTTAAATCTCACTTGAGTACAGTCCATTTTTCCCATTTCCTTGTTTCCCACATTTCCCTCCTACTTAGCATATTTTGGCATTGAGACCAAGACACTAAACTCTTCATATTCACCTCGGGCAACATAGACGAAGAAGGCATTGAGGAGGCGTGAAAAGGCATAATCTTGAAAAAAAATTCTTTCAATGAGCATGATACTTGATGATGTACCCTCAGTCCAAATTTCAGCAAATTTGGAGAAAATTTTGTCAATTGTGATTTTTTATGCCTTAACACAGATTTTTCCGCCCAACGCGTAGCGCGTCGACGCGCTCGGTTATGATTAGGACACTTGCTGGAGGAAAACTTTCTATTTTTGGATTTTTCATGGTAATTTATGCATGCTCCAGTATGGCCGAAGCATTTCATCAAGTTCTGGATGATCAAAAGGCCCAAAAACACCATGAAAACCACCTTTCTGCCACCTTTTGCACCAGTAGGAAGTACTTCTGGGAGAATGAAGTTTTGGAGGGGAAAATGAGCTCCAAATTGAAAAATTCCACTTGGGTTGGATAGCCAACATCTAGGGCTTTCCAAAGAGCTATCATGAGCTCAATTTGGACTCCAGGAAGTGCCCCACAAGTAGGCTGAAACGCGCGCTACGCATATAGATGTTTGGCTGATTTTTCATTTTCCAGCTCAGGATTTCGGCCAGTTGGACCAGTTTTGCTTGTGGATGTAATTTTTGAGTTATCTTGATGTAATTTTATGGTTTGCATGTAACTTGGACTCACTTTTACCTATTCTATATGATTCACTCCTAAAAAAGTAAAAATCAAGTGAAAGAATCAGTTTCCTTCCTTTTAGAGGCAAGTTGTTTGGCTGCCTATATTCTAGCTCCTTGTTTAGAATTAGTTGAAACTGCTCCTAGAAGGAGGAATTCGACCCCTAGAGGCATGGAAAGGGGTTAGGATGGTCTATATGATGTATTTTATCAATCATTTTCAGAGGTTGGATAGGTTGGACTCTTGGGAAAACTTTGGCACACTATTGTACATATTCTTCATATTTTGGCTAAGGAAAGATCAGAGGTTTTGCGGCACCTGTTGGGATTCTTGTGGCTTTCAGTTTTTGATGGTTTTTTCTCTCAGTTTATTGTAATTTATTTCATTTTTAATGTATGCCATTCCCTTCTTATGCTTCCGAAACTAAATGAATGAGTAAATGAGGTTGAATCCCTTGTTTCAGTGCTCTGCCTTTAAATTTGTTTAGTTTTACATGTTTTCGCCTGTTTGGAGAGGATCCATGTTCTCCCTTGCCCTCTTCAGCTCCTTGTCATTCTGATCCATCCATACACCTGATCAAAAGCATCAAGACTATTTCCTACCTCGCCCCAACTCGAAATCTGCAAAGATCTGGCCTTATCCCCGGACCCAAATTGTTTTCCCATCTTTTCAACAAAAACCCAAAAAATCAAAATCAAACTTTCCTATCTCTTTACTAGCCTAAAATCACTATTCGTTATAAGTCATCTCAGCCCCTTCGAAGACCTTTTTTCCGAGATAGACCCGGAGAGAGCCCTCTCCTGTCCTCGTAGGGCTAGCTACGAGGCTGAGAGTGGTTTGATGTAGCCTTGAGTTTTACCTTATTTCAGCCTAAGGTAGATTCGAGTGCTAACATAGTGGCGACCATACTGGGGAAGAAATTGGTTTGCTTATTAGTGTTATTTGATTTATAGCTACAGACGGAGTCTGAAGTCACGCCAGGTAGCCTTCGAACTGCACATTGCTCTGCGAGTGCATAGTAGATAAACGCTGCTTCAGTCGATCTCCGGTCTAGCTTGTAATCGTAACACTTAACTTATAAATTGCCCCAGTACATGTATCGAGTTTAGATCTGATGGTTGATGGTGGACAACGATCAGACATAAGAAGGTTGAAATCATTCACCTGGTGACTTCATTCACTGAACAAATCCAGAAATCAATGCTTCATGGTGACTTCACTGCAGGGAGATCAGTAGCTGTGAGATTTTCAAGATGGACCGAATCACGAGAAGATATGCTCCCATGAGCCGAGATCACATTCCAGGTTTTCCGAATAAGATGCCCAAGGTAGATTGGTCAAGGAATCTACCTACGTTTAACAATGATGGTAAGAAAGATGCTGCTTTACATCTGGTTAGATTTCACATGCATATTCGCAAGTTGAAGGTGGATTTTCCTGAATATTGCTTGATGAAGATATTCCTGGCCACTCTGGAAGGTGAAGCTCAGTCTTGGTATGAAAATTTTCCGCTGGCCTGTATTTACTGTTTAAAGGATTTTCATGCCCTGTTCATTGAAAGATATCAAGCATCTTATCCATCATTAAATTTAGTTCATGACTGTTGCAAACATGCTTCTACTTTTATTAAAAGCCTTGAGAAATATTATGAAGATGATAATTTCATGGATGATGAGATCATGGAAGCCCTATATGAAAATCCATTTCAGCAGCATAAAGACGATCATGGAAATTTGCAGCAGGATCAAGATTTTAGTGTGGTGGAAGATGAAGGAATTTTGCATTTTGACAGTCAACAGGAATTACATGAAATGGATCAGCAGTATGAGGAAAATTTGTATACTCCTTCACTTGAAATCAATGAAGACAATCACTATTTGAGCAAAAGAAAACAAAGGGTATTATCTCCTCTATCTGAAGACGAGATAGATCAACTCTTGAACGGTCATGTTCCAGCTCAAGTTAACGCAGATCTGCAGTGTGCACATGGTCAAGAAGGTGATGGTGGAACTTCTTCCTTTTTTGAAATGGATGACAGTCCTGTAAGCAGCTTTATAGATCAGCTGGTTGAAGATTTCTATATGGCTGAAAGTGATGAAAGAGAAATTCTCATTTCAGATCTGCCTACAGAAGAAGACAACATGCAGATTGCAGATTGTGATAATGTCTAGTCAGCCATTTCAGATCTACATTCAGATTGTGATGACCAAGAACACCTGGTGCTGAAGCCTGAAAAGGAGAGTTTTGTTGTTGAGATCATAGACAGAATTTTTGATCCAAATGTTCTCATGTCATCAGAAAAGAGCCTTCATAAAGAGGTAATCCAGTCAATTGATGCAAAACAAGATGACATCTCCGTTCAAGTAAGTGAAACAGTTCCTTTGGATGAATTTAGGGTAGATGATAGAAATGTCATGTTTGAGCATCAAGAATCAGCTGAAGTTTCTTTTCTTATGATTGATGACTGTAATGAGAATCCGGCTGTCCTATCATATGAAGATGACCTACCATATTTTCAGACTACAGTAGATCAGATCATTCAGGATTTCTATTCAGATTCTTCTTCATATGTTTCATGTGTTGAAATTTTTTTACAAGAGGAGATCTGTTCATCTACATGTTCAGAGTTCTTTGAAGCCCAAGAACATATTGTTACTGAAGTACATGATGAAGACAGATCGTAATCAGGAGAGAAAGACACCTTGTTTCTTCAGCAGGAGGTAAATCTTCATGTTTTTCAGGATCCAATGGCAGATTTGTTGCAGTCAGTGGTGAAAATGTTTATTGCAGTGTTCAGTGATAAAGGAGATCAGGGTCAATTATGTTTTTGGATGCCCAGTTACCAGTATTTGCTGTTGACCAGGAGATATGATCGGGAGAATCAGTCAAGAGGGCATCTGCTGGATTGGTTACATTGGAAATCCCACTATACATGATTGTATATGTTTCATCAGTATGCAAGTGGTTGTCATCATGCTTTCAAATCTTGATGAACTGCTGCCTTTTTTCAAAAGCTTTGTAAATACTTGTTTTAGTTAAGTCAGTCATGAGTCATTTAGTCGGTTTGTTTCAGTCATTTCTGTTTTAAGAGTTGAGTCAGTTTAAGTCAAAGTGTCAGTCAAATAAATTCAGTCTTGAGTTGTTTTGTCAAATAATGGATTCGATGGCCCAATGGACGAAGGCATTGGTCTGCTCTCCCAAAGATCTGTCGTTCTTGGCACCTCCAAGGAGCTACCATCCCCATTGGAGCCAATGTTAGATTCAGCCTTTGCATCTTTCCTTTAGTGATCAAACATGCTCTTACAAAGTGATTTTAAGGTGTCAAGGTAAAATTTTTTCATTTCACTGAGTCTTCAAGCAAAATTTGGTCACTAGGCATTAGGTCTAGGGTTTGTTTTCACTCTTTTCAAATTTGTCCAAATTTCGGTCCATGTCACCATTCAGCTGAGTGTACCATCATTCAGAGGGTTTTCATCATCATGTCAAATTCCATTGGGTCATTTTACAGCTTGTTCATGCTTCAGTTGTGCCTAGGTAAGGTCCATTTCCCTCTCCTAGGGTTTTGGAGGTAATTTCTCTTGGATGGTCAAATCATTAGAAAAACTTGTATCCTGATATTCATACACCTTCCCCTATCATTAATGCACCTTATTAAACAATTCCCATCACTGAGATCCCCCAAATTCCTCATTTTTGCACAAACCCTAGTTTCTTGCCACAACTTGGCAATTTTCTAGGCTAGGCCTGTGTTTTGCCCTTTTGGACCCCTTCCCCTCACTCAATCTCTGAGATTCCACTTTCCCCTACTTCCTAACATCCCTCCCTACTTTCCAAAATTTCCCCAAGAATTTAGAAGCCCCTTATCCCCTTCATTTCGCTTCATTTCGACAAAATCCCTTGTTTCACACATCGGGATAAGTTTCACTCAAATGATGTTTCAGAGCAATAAAAGATGAATTTTGGAAAACTGAGAGAGGTTTTTGTACAAAACATGCCAAGGAAGAAAAAAATCCTTCACTTTTTACACAGGTATAATTTTTTTGGAGAAATTTCAAGAATACCGTTGCCTCAGGAGAATTGATGCACCTGCAGGAAGTAGTGTTGGTAGATTTGATTTTTGACAGGGTAAATGAACTCCAAATTCCAAAATTCCACTTGAGTTGGAAAGTAGACTCCAAGAGATTTCCAACGAGCTATCACACGCCCAATTTGGACACCAGGAAGGCCTCCAAAATCCTCCTGCAAAATGCACTATGTAGCGCGCTACGCATAGAAAAGTGCGCGCTACGCATTGGGCCAGAACTCAAAATTTTTGTCATTTCTTTACCAAAATTTAAATTGACTCAGTCCCCTTTGTTCCAAATAAGTTTATGTGTGTTGTAATTTCTATTTTTCAAGGTTTGGTGTAGTTTGAAAATCGTATATGAGAGTTGAATGTCAAAAACCAACTCTATCTTGTTGAAGAAATGCCTCTCCATGGTTTTTGAATTGGTGTTTTAAAATAGTTTTGGTGCAACTTCCCACCTTGTTTTTCCATCTTCCATGATCTCATTATTATAGTCTATTTTCCTAATCCCCTTACATCCTAAGTGACTTATTCCTAAACCCCTTTTTCCTATCCCCAAGTCACTTCATTCCCTATCATTCCCATTTCCCCATCTCATTTGTAAAGTCCTCAAACCCCAAGTTCCCAAACAATAAAGTGAGTGTCCTTGCACTTTAAATCTCACTTGAGTACAGTCCATTGTTCCCATTGCCTTATTTCCCACACTCCCCTCCTACTTAGCATATTTTGGCATTGAGACCAAGACACTAAACTCTTCATATTCACCTCGGGCAACATAGACGAAGAAGGCATTGAGGAGGCGTGAAAAGGAATAATCTTGGCCGAAACTTCTTTCAATGAGCATGATACTTGATGATGTACCCTCAGTCCAAATTTCAGCAAATTTGGAGAAAATTTTGTCAATTGTGATTTTTTATGCCTTAACACAGATTTTTCCGCCCAACGCGTAGCGCGTCGACGCGCTCGGTTATGATTAGGACACTTGCTGGAGGAAAAATTTATATTTTTGGATTTTTCATGGTAATTTATGCATGCTCCAATATGGCCGAAGCATTTCATCAAGTTCTGGATGATCAAAAGGCCCAAAAACACCATGAAAACCACCTTTCTGCCACCTTTTGCACCAGCAGGAAGTACTTCTGGGAGAATGAAGTTTTGGAGGGGCAAATGAGCTCCAAATTGAAAAATTCCACTTGGGTTGGATAGCCAACATCCAGGGATTTCGAACGAGCTATCATGAGCTCAATTTGGACACCGGGAAGTGCCCCAAAAGCAGGCTGAAAGGCGCGATATGCATAGAGCTCAGGCGCGCTACGCATAGATATTTTTGGTCCATTTTTCATCTTCCAGCTCAGGATTTCGGCCAGTTGGACCAGTTTTGCTTGTGGGTGTAATTTTTGAGTTATCTTGATGTAATTTTATGGTTGGCATGTAACTTGGACTTACTTTTACCTATTCTAGATGATTCACTCCTAAAAAAGTAAAAATCAAGTGAAAGAATCAGTTTCCTTCCTTTTGGAGGCAAGTTGTTTGGCTGCCTATATTCTAGCTCCTTGTTTAGAATTAGTTGAAACTGCTCCTAGAAGGAGGAATTCGACCCCTAGAGGCATGGAAACGGGTTAGGATGGTCTATATGATGTATTTTCTCAGTCATTTTCAGGGGTTGGACTGGTTGGACTCTTGGGAAAACTTTGGCACACTATTGTACATATTTTTCATATTTTGGCTAAGGAAAGATCAGAGGTTTTGCAGCACCTGTTGGGATTCTTGTGGCTTTCAGTTCTTGATGGTGTTTTCTCTCAGTTATTTGTAAGTTCTTTCATGTTTAATGTATGCCATTCCCTTCTTATACT